>CM043704.1:37536038-37971038 GCA_023935145.1 Bretschneidera sinensis
GTTCTCGTCGGTGTGAATCTTCTGCATATCCACACTACCTTCTTCCACTACTTCTCGAACGAAGTGATACTGAACCCTTATGTGCTTTGTCCGTGAATGAAAAGCTGGATTCCTTACAATGTGCAAGGCACTCTGACTGTCACAAAACAGAACAATCTTCTTCTGCTTGTGCCCGAGCTCTTCCAATAACCTTTGTATCCAAACTGCTTCCTTGCAAGCTTGTGTAGCCGCCATGTATTCTGCTTCCATTGTAGATAGAGCCACAATCGTCTGCAGTTTAGAAACCCAGCTTACAGCTCCTCCTACAAGTGTAAACACATAACCTGTAGTAGATTTGCTTTTATTGAGATCCCCTGCAAAATCTGAATCAACATAGCCTCTGATAGTAAAATCTGATCCTCCGTAACATAATGCAGCATCTGAGGTTCCTCTGATGTATCTCAGAACACTCTTCACAGTATTCCAATGCTCTCCACCAGGATTCGCCATAATATCGACTAACCACTCCAACTGCTTGTGCAATGTCTGGTCTTGTACAAATCATAGCAAACATTAAACTTCCCACTGCTGATGCATACGGTACTCGAGACATCTCCCCCATCTCTTCTTCATTGCTAGGACACATACTTGAGGATAACTTGAAATTAATAGGAAGTGGGGTAGAAATTGGCTTACTATCTTGCATGTTGAAACGTCGCAAGATCTTGTTGAAGTAGTTCTTCTAGGAAAGCCAAATCTTCCTATTATTTCTGTCTTGGTGAATCTGCATCTCTAGAATCTTGTTTGCTGGTCCCAAGTCCTTCATATCAAACTCCCTAGCCAACTGTGCCTTCAATTTTTGGATTTGATCTCTGTTGGGGCCTGCTACCAACATGTCATCCACATACAACAACAAGATAATAAAATCATTATCACCATCAAACCTTTTGAAGTACGTACAATGGTCTGAACTAAGTCTGTTGTATCCAAGGCTAATAATGAAGGAATCAAATCTCTTGTACCTACACCTCGATGCCTGTTTGAGACCATATAGAGATTTTTTCAACCTGCAAACCAAGTTCTCCTTTCTTGTTTCAGCAAAACCTTCTGGTTGGAGCATATAGATTTCTTCTTCAAGTTCTCCATGAAGAAATGAAGTTTTCACATCCAACTGCTCCAAATGTAAGTCAAACGTAGTACACATAGCCAGGACTACTCTGATTGTTGTAAGCCGAACCACTGGGGAAAATATCTCATTGAAATCAATACTTTCTTTCTGAGCGAATCCCTTTACCACCAGTCTTGCACGAAACCGTTCCACTTGATCATTGCTATCCCGCTTGATCTTGTAGACCCATTTGTTACCTACGGCTTTTCTCCCATGTGGCAAAGGTACCAGTTCCCAAGTCTTGTTCTTGTGTAGAGCTTCAATTTCTTCCTGCATTGCTGCCATCCATAAAGACACATCTGAGCTAGTTGTAGCTTCTTGGAAAGTTGAGGGCTCTCCATCCTATGTTAAAAGACAGTATGCAACATTGCTCTTAGTGACAAACTCCGAATGTCAAGCTGGCAGCCTTCTCTCACGAGTTGACCGGCGAGCTTCTGAAGCTTCGGACTCGACTGGTTCTTGTACCTCGTGCTCTGGTGCTGCTTCAGTAGAAACTGGAGTTTCTTGTATCAGATTATTTTCCACCTGTATTGTTGTAGTCTCTGAAACCTCTTTCGACGTGCTATCGTCTTCATCTTTTTATAGTAGTTGATCTTCTGCAAAGATCACATCCCTGATGACAACAACCTTGCGGGTAGTGGGATCCCACAGGCGATACCCCTTTACTCCGTCAGCATACCCCAAGAATATACACCTCATAGATTTTGGATTCAACTTCGTTCTTTGTTGGGCATTGTACATCACATACGCAGGACATCCAAAAGAATGTAAAGTAGAGTAGTCTACTGGCTTACCAGTCCACATCTCCATCGGCGTCTTTAAATTAATTGTTGTTGATGGCGATCAATTTTTCACATAACAGGCGGTTTTGACTGCTTCTGCCTAAAAAGAGTTGGGTTGACCTGCAGTCCTTAACATAGCTCTCATCCTTTCTGTAAGAGTTCTATTCATCCGCTCTGCCACTCCATTTTGTTGAGGCATGTATGTGATTGTGAACTGTCGTTTGACACCTTCCCGCTTACAAAGAGCAAGAAACTCGCAGTCTGTGTACTCTCTTCCATTATCAGTCCTTAAGCACTTGATCTTTTTCCCAGATTCAAGTTCCACCCGTGCTTTGAAGTCTTTGAATACCGAAAATACATCTGACTTCTTCTTGATTGGATACACCAAACATCTCCTGGAGTAATCATCAATAAAAGACACAAAGTACTTTGCTCCTCTTAGGGACATTTCTGGTGACTCCCATACATAAGAATGAATCAAGTCTAAAATGCATTTACTCCTAGCATCAGATCTGCTAAACTTCAATCTATGTTGCTTACTTGTAACACAATGCTCACAGAAATGTAGATTTACCGATTTGAGCCCTGGAAGCAGCTTTCTGTCGGAGAGAATCTTCAAACCTCGTTCCGACATATGGCCTAGTTTGAGATGCCACATCATTGTCGACTCTTCTCCCTTGCTGGTTGACGCGACACACACATTAGCTTCCTGTAGTGTTTCTCCTTTAAGCATGAATAGATTTGCCGCGATCTTTTTTGCCTTCACAACCACAAGCGCACCTTTGACAATCTTCATGATCCCATTTTTGACATGGGTCTTGCATCCAAGACTATCTATTTGCCACAAAGACAATAGATTCTTTCTCAGGCCATTTACATGTCGTTCTTCCTGAATAGTGCGAACTGTACCATCAAACATCTTTATCTTGATAGTACCAATACCAGCGATCTCCAAAGCATGATCATCACCCATGTGTACAGAACTTCTTGAGATTGGTTCATATTTGTGGAACCATTCTCTCCGAGATGTCATGTTCCATGTTGCTCTTGAGTCTAGTAACCAGACGTCAGCGAACTGCTTTCTGCCTCCAACTACCATTGTTGCCTCGCTATATAGAACTTCACCATCATCTGAGGCACTTGTCACATTCCCTTGAGTATTTGATGACTCAGGGACTCCACTCTTCTTTGTGTACCAACAATCTTTCTTGATATGCCCTTTCTTGCCACAGTTGTAGCATTTGAAATTCTTCTTACTTTTTGATTTCGATCTACCATGATTCTGACTCCCACTGGGGCCACGTTCCGTTGATCTTCCTTTCGTCATCGTCAAAGCTTCCGCTTGCTGCAAACTTGCATGTCTGTCTTCCTTGTTTTTGCACCTAGTTTCTTCTTACAAAACAGCAGCTTCAATTTCATCGAAGGCTAGATAGTCCATGAGGATGTTGTTCGTCAAGTTGATGATGAGTTGATCATACGAGTCAGGTAGACTTTGTAGTAGAAGCTCCACACATTCAGATGTTTTTATTGTGTAACCCATCGATGTAAGTTGTGAAAATAAAGTACTTAAAATGTTGATGTGGTCAGTCACCGACGTGGATTCCGTCATTCGAAGAGTGTAAAGTCTCATATTTAAGAAGATCTTATTGTGTAGTGACTTAGCCTTGTACAGTCTTGTTAGAGTATCCCAAATCTCCTTCGCATTCTTCTTTTCCGCTACACTAGATAACACTCCATCGGCTAGTGCTAAGTGCAGATCGGCAATTGAGATGCCGTCCATCTCGCTCCACTTACTATCATTAGTGATCTCTGCGGGCCTTTCTTCAATTGCTTCCAAACAATTGTCTTTCCTCAAAATTGCCTTAATCTTCATTTTCCATAACGAGAAATTACTCCTGTTAAACTTCTCAACATCAAACTATGTTGTAGTTGACATTCCGTTCACAACGATCTGCTTCACACCCCTCAACCAATAGCTCTGATACCATTGTTAGAAAAAAGATTACCGGGTCGAAGCTAACACACAACTAAAGCGAAATAAGAAAAATGAAGATAAACAAGACACAAATATTTTACATGGAAAAATCCCGAACAAATTGGGGTAAAAAACCACGGGCAAGTGTAGGAGGATTTCACTATTGTAAAATAGGGATTACTACACTTTCTCTCTGATTACAATGAGATAACAATTGTTTAATCTCTATTGTAATAGGAGAAACAACTCTCTCACAAAATCGAAAAAATATTACTTACAAAGAAGGAACAAATTTTCCTCTCTAATTAGTAACTCTCACACTCTCTCTAATACACTTCTCTTGATTTTGTGATGGTTATACAAAATGAGAGCCATGAGTATTTATAGGCAAAATGAAATGTGCTGGTGGGTATGTGCCGTCCACTTCCCTGCTATTTTCTTTGATCTCAAAAGGTTAGTAACAGTCCACTTAATTGCTGTTTTCTTTGACCCCAATAAAGGGTTGGTAGCAATATATAAATATATAAAATTGGATCACATAAGCTCATGTGGTTTCACGTATCTGTATGTTTTGTGGGCTTACTTTCTGCACTGCCTTGTGTTGTTTGGTTTCTCATAGCAACTATAACAAATACTCCGTACCTTTTGTTTTTTTGGCGTAATCATATTAGCAAATGACAAATGGTACGATGGTCGTAATTAGCTGAAGAATTATCACCTTCTAGGGATTAATACAGCTACATGACAAACTTATACTTATCTTTTTATGGTTTACGTTATTATAAGTAATATCATTGCTCAGTGGGGTGTTGTTCCGTAATATGTAGCTAAAATTTTATTGGACTGACCACTAGGGGGTTGTGTTTTTCTTGACAGAACAAATTCAATTCTATGCTTTCTCTTTGAAAAATTGAATTATGTGTAAGATTACCTCTCTAATTTTTCTTCTGTTTTTTTAATAGAGGATTAAGAATTTTTTTTCCTTTTGCTATGTAGATGATGCTGTCTCTTTAGAATGGTTAATTGGTTTCGCATTTCTCCAAGGAATACAAATGCAACAAAAATGCATTCTATTTTCTTCTATTTGTTTTTCCCAAAAACTACTATTGCTGAAAAAGTGGGTGGTAAACTGAACACTGAGATAGACGAATAACTTGATTGAGCATTCTAGTAGATGAGAAAACCAAGCCCTAGTCCGGTGGAGCTCGGATTTGCTCAACAATAAACTAGTACACTCTTGTGAGTAAGAACATGTGATTTTTCGGGCGGCATCGTTAAGATAAGATTTTTTGTTGATTCTCACGAACAACGTCAATCTATTGATGTAAAAAATAAATCAAGTCTAAATGCGTCAATTCAAGTTAGGTCAAACCAAGTTTATGTAGCATAAGAAAGAGAATGAAGTCATCAAGAGTTTTTGTTCTATGGAGATTGCCCTCAAATACACAAGTCAGTAAGTAGTATAAGAAAAAGAAGAGGAAATGGGAATATTTAGAGAATAATAAATGAATGAATAGTGAACCTACAATAACGTGCCCTTTATTCGGGCTTGGAATCTTACTGGGCTTGGAATCTTACTGTAATGGAAAAAAAGAAGTGATAGATCATCCAAGATAAAATTATCTCTTTATCATTAAAAAGTGTGTGTGAGATTTAACATTTCTTATTGGACAAATGGTAATTTTCTTTTAAAAATAAAATTATTTTATTCTCCTCCAAAACTTTTATGTATTAATTTTCTATTGGAGTGTATTTTACCGCATGAGGTTATATGAAATTTTAGCTCCTGAGTTGGTGTCCACCGAATTGAACTCTTTATGAGAGAAGAGAAGAGATAAATCATATATAATTGTGAAGGTAGAGCTCAGGAACCTCCTAACTAGACATGGTTGTGAGAGACCGAAACAAAGAAAGCAGCTAGTGGAAATGATATGTACGACTGAAAGACCTTAACCGTTTTATATTATATACGAACCTCCTAACTGAAAGACCTTTTTAAAAATAAATTGCATATGGTAATGCTGCAAAATTATTTATTATATACGAATCTGTAATTATAACATGGCATTAAAGTTGCTTATTTGTTATTAGGGAGTCTTAAAGACTTAAATTTGTTTGCAAAAGGACTGAATTTAATGAATGCAACACCATGGATTTTAGTTCTCTCGATTTAAGGTAAAAGTAGGGTAGTAAGGTCACATGAGGGCCAAGTCTAGTAGTAGGAGGGATATGTTGAAAATAATTGTTCTCTTCTTATTAAATTCTTTTTAGGAGGTTTGTTTCCTCAATGCAACAATTTATCTTTCTTGTAATTTGTCTATTTCCCAGTTTTACTTCGTAAACCATTTTAGTGAATCAATCGCAGCACCTTCTTGCTAACAATAATCACATCTGACCTTAGTTCGGATCACAACCCCATCAACACCAACTTCATCTAAAACTAGATTTTACCGATTACAAAGAGAGTGAAGTGAAAACTAATTGAAATTATGAAAGAAAGAAGAAAAAGAGAACGCAGTGAGCAATAAAAAAAGAAAGAAATTAATTACATGGGGATATAGAGGACCGTCATGGAGTGAGAAAAGGGAGAAAATAGTAAAAAAAAATTAGATTTTTTTTTCAATTCATTTAAAAATTGAAATATATTTTAAGTTCATAACGAGATTGAATATTACAGTAACAACTTTAGATTTAAATCGTTTCTATAATATGAGATTCAATCATATCATAAATTTGATTTTATTTCAGTTCTCAAATAGAGAGATCAAAATCTCAATGGACAGTAAATGTATTTTTCTCAATATTTCTTTTATAGAAATCTAAAAAATCACTTATTTTTCCTTAATAAAATGAAATCATACTTTTAATTTTTAAAAATTATAAATAAAAGAGATCACAAAGGGATTATATTTTTTTATCACATGATTAACAAGGATTTCTTCAATTTCAATAATTTAATGAACTATGGAAGTACAATTGTATTGAGAGGAAACATGCCGGCTAAATATCTATTTTGATCACTGAGGTTTGATCGGTTTAATATTTTAGTCACTGAAATTCAAAAGTATGCAAAATGACCATTAATATTTGCAAAATTTAACAAACAAACCATTCAGCAGTTCAATTTAGAAAAAAATTGTAAATTTAATCACATGTCCTTTATCCATTAGCTCCTATATAAATAAATTTTAAAAAATTAAAATTTTTAATAAAATGATTTTCAAAATCAGAAAAATCGAAATAAATAAAAATAAACATTTTCCACTTCTTTTTTTCAAAACTATAAATATTAAAAACAAAACAAAAAAGGTTAAAAATTATCATCAGTTCTTTCATTTTCTCACCCGTTTTCATGGTGGGTTTTTATGGGGATTTAGTGTTTTTTATTTTTTTATTTTTGAGATCTGAAAGTTTTTGATTGTTACATGTGGTGTTTTGTTTTGTTTTCTTCTTTTCTTTTGGATATATTTTTCTTGCAAATTTTTGTGGGGATTGTGGGGTTAGGCGTTTTTGTTAAACCTCTGATGGGTCTCTTTCTCTCCTCTCCCATGTTTTTACTTTTCACTACAAAATATAAAAGTCCTTTTTTTTTCTGACCATGGTTTGATTATGTTTGCTCTCTTTTTTCTTGTTTTCCTTTCTGGTCTATGATCAATTGTTCATGCTTTCAGGTCCTGTGAAGGAATTGAGAGAGACATCATACAAAAAGCACCAAAAGTTCGTGGAGTTTTATAATATCTGAGATGCAGCAAAAGCTCTTAGAGAAATGAGTGGAAGATGGTGGGTTTAATCAGGAATGTTGTTGCTATGAATCAGATTGGAGTTGTGAATTTTTTTTCCTGGAATTTGAACAAAAGAAAAATGGAATGGGGGAAATTTTCTCTCTCAAATCTTCAATATTTTTCCTTTATTTGGTTTGTCAAAATCGTTTTTTTTTTTTTGGGTTTTTTTTGAATTGGTTAGATAAACAAGAAAAAGGATGATAAATTGATGATGGAGAGTTGTGAATTTTTTTTTCTTTCTTAGATTTGAACAAAAGATAAATGATATGGTGGTGGGTAGCAAGAAAGCCAGGAGAAAATGGTTTTGGTTGGTATTTTTCAGATTGTTTAAAGAATATTTTTATGGTTATTTATTTAATTTTGAAGTGTTATATATATATTTTTATAATTATATTTATATGAGCCAATGTATTATTCACATGTGGTTATTTTTTTGCAGTTAATTTTTTTTTTTTTGAAAAACATGTTGATTAGGCGTTTGTTAGGTTCTATGTCAGCTTTTAATAAGTCAGAATACATTTTCGTCTGCGTTTAGATGTAATAGTTAACAGGAGTAAGAAATAATTAGTGGGAATAACTTGTTTGTTAAATTTTGTAAATATTAATGATCACTTTATAAACTTTAAAATTTTAGTGGCCAAAATATTACCGGTCAAATGGGTATTTAGCCGAAAACAGGCCATTGGTAAAGTTTATTGAATATTCCCTCTTTGAAACATAATCTCTAAACTGTATTCAACATCCTTCAAAGAGAAATCAGCTTGATATCCTTCACCTTTAACTCTCTAATCTCAATCATTCAATTTCTCCCTTTGAATCGATTCATTTCCCATTTATTGCAATTTTCTCCCACAAACGCTACTAAATTTCATAAACAAAAGAATGATCTCTAACTCCTCTCTTTGAAGCTACACATATAAATCATAATATCAAAGTATAACCCTGTTTTAAAAAAAAAAATGACAGAGAAAGAAGAATGGACTGCGGTAACTCATTTGAAAGTGATACATTTACAATTTTTTTGGTAAAACAATCTTTTATAGTAAAAATTCTTATATTTGATCGTAAAACAAATGCACTCGATAGATTTTTTATTACAAATATATATTTTTATATTAATTATGAGGTTGTTTTATCATCAAATATAATATTTTATAAAAAAAAAAATTATGTAAGGCATGATGCATCAAGTCATAGTAGAAAAGAAAATAATGGCTTCTCTCCGCCATTTATTGGGCCCAATAAACGGTTTGTGGTATAACAAATAAGATGAGAGGAAGCGGCCGAGCACAGGGGGGCTGCAAGTGGTGGTGCTTGCGGTGGAGGCACACATCGATAGTCAAGGAACTAACTGCCTCGTACGATGACGTGGGGGGTAAAGAGGGAATCGCACTGTGGAGTGGCGACGTTAGAAGAGCAGTGGTGCGATGACGATGATGGCAAGGGGGTGAGCTCGGTGATGTTTGAGGCCAGATCTTTATTTAACAGCCCCTCTTTCCTTATTCTATTTTGAGGATTAAGAAGAAGAGTGAATTTCGTGTTAGAAAATATATCCTTGGATGTAAAACATCTATCAAAATCCAAGAAACATTCATGTTAAATCACTAAGAATGAACAGATTAATATGCGGAAGCGTACCTGAATCCATGACAATCAATTACTCTCTAGAGTAATGCAGTATGTCTTCCAGATCAACACATTCTTTTAGAGAATCCTTTGTTTTCTCTTGCTCTCTCTCTGATGATGGGATGTCAAAGAATAGAAGAACAATCGTACGTGTGATCTGCGGACCATAACCACTATTAATAGATAACTTCCCTGTTATCTTTTGGAATTTCTATTTTAGCCCATCATAAAAATAGAAATTACCCTTAAGTCTATACATTAAAGGCCCACACCCTATTAGATACGTTAAAGCCCAAATTACCTAAACCTTAATAGACCACTTTGAATGGGCTTAACCTTATATGACAGTCTACAACACATAATTATTCACATATAAGACCAATGTTGGATTAAGGATCCAACAATCTCCCACTTGGGCTATATGTGTAATTTTAAAATTATGCATTGCAAAATAATAATCGTATGAGCTCTACTTTGCTGTCATTACTGAAATGTATCTATAACAAATCTGGTCCATCAATCATACCAACATAGGATCAAAGCGGCCTTCGTTACATCTTTCGTTACTCGACCCCTCAATGGTCACATACACCAATACAACTGAATGACATGAATCGTGATGTGGATCTGTAGCATGAAAATTTCATTCAATGTTATCTTAACCAAAACTTAAGCCAAAACTTTATTTCTACAGAAAATAACTTTAAAATATCCATAAACTGAAATAACTGAAAATATGTTTATATCAGAAAAGCATCTAAAATTACAAACTCCCACTAAAACTGAATACCCTCAAATGACATGATACCCATATGAGCAGTGTGCTCATGAAATACATTGAGTGGCAATCCCTTAGTAAGTGGATCCGCAATCATGGAGTTTGTACCAATGTGCTCTATAGACATCTGTCCACTCTGAACTCTTTCTTTAACAACTAGGAACTTGATGTTTATATGCTTTGACTTCATCGAGCTCCTATTTTTATTGGAATATAGAACTGTAAACTTATTGTCACAAAATAACTTGAGTGGTATTTCAATACCATCCACTATACGTAGCCCCGTGACAAAATTTTGCAGCCATATTCCGTGATTAGACGCCTCATAACACGCTATGAACTCTGCCGTCATGGCAGAAGAGGCTATAAGAGACTGTTTAGTACTCTTCCAGGAGACAACACCTCCAGCTACCAGGTAAACGTAGCCCAACGTAGAGTTCATACTATCTTGGCATCCAGTAAAATCGGAGTCAGTATAGCCAATGATCTTAAGCTGATTTGACCTTCCATATGTGAGCATGTAGTCTTTTGTTCTCTGTAAGTACCGCAAGACCCATTTGGCTGCTTTCCAATGGTCTACTCCTAGATTACTTAAATATCTGCCCAACATCCCAACAATGTATGCAATATCCGGATGCGTACAAACCTGAGCATACATCAGACTTCCTACTGCTGACGCATAAGGAATCTTCTGCATTTTCTTTTCCTCAAAATCATTCTTAGGGCACTGATTATAACTAAACTTGTCTCCCTTTGCCACAGGGGTATTACCTGGTTTGCAATCCTGCATGCCATATTTCTTGAGAACCTGTTTGATATAGCTCTTTTGTGATAATCCAAGAATAATCTGAGAGCGATCCCGATGTATCTTTATGCCTAATACAAAAGAGGCATCGCTAAGATCTTTCATTTCAAAATTCTTAGCTAGAAATCTCTTAGTTTCATGCAATAAGCCTATATCGTTGCTAGCAAGCAAAATGTCATCGACATATAAAACCAAAAAATTATACTTGCTCCCACAGAACTTATGGTATATGCAATCATCGACCAAATTTATCTCAAAACCGAACAAGATGATCAATTGATGAAACTTGAAATACCATTGTCGAGATTCTTGCTGAGCCGATAGATGGATTTATTAAGTTTGCAAACCATATTCTTTGGATCTTCTGACACAAAGTTTTTTGGTTGCACCATATAGATTGTCTCATCAGTGTTACCATTGAGAAACACTGTCTTTACATCCATCTGATGTAGCTCAAGATCGAAATGCGCCACTAATGCCATAATAGTCCTGAAAGAGTCTTTCGAAGAAACTGGAGAGAAAGTCTCTTTATAATCGATGCCTTCTTTCTGTGTAAGGCCCTTAGTGACAAGACGAGCCTTGTACCTTTCCACATCGCCTTTCGAATCCCTCTTGATCTTAAATATCCATTTGCAACCAATGGGTTTTTCACCTTCTGACAATAGGACAAGATCCCACACGTCATTGTCCTTCATGGACTTAATCTCATTATTCATGGCATCAATCCACTTATGAGAGTTAGAACTTTCCATGGCTTGACGGAAGTTGATTGGATCATCTTCCATCACTCCAATGTCAACCTCATGTTCTTGAAGAAATACAATGTAGTCATATGGCACTGCACTTCTCTTTTCTCTAGTGGATCTTCTTAATGGCATAGGCTCTTGAGGTGGTAGAGTTTGTTCTTTTGGAATAATTTCTTGAATGAGAGGTTCTCCGATATTGTCTTGATCTGTTGTGTCTTGAACAAAGTCAAGAATGAAATCCTGATCAATGCCAATAACACTTGTGGGAATATCAACATATTCCTTTTCAAAGACAAAGTCCCTAACTGTATCTCCTCCCGCAAACTCGACATCCTTGAAGGGCATTTCTTGAATCGAAAATCGACTTAGTCGTGGGATCATAAAACTTGTACCCCCTGGATCTTTTAGAGTATACAATAAAATAGCAACTCATAGTTCTTGAGTCTAGTTTCTTTTCATTGGGTCTATAAGGCCTTGCCTCAACTGGACATCCCCAAATGTGCAAGTGCTTTAAACTAGGCTTCTTACCCATCCAAAGTTCATAAGGGGTTTTGGTAGTCCCTTTAGTTGGAACCCTGTTAAGGATATATGCTACAGTCTTAAGTGCTTCTCCCCAGAGTCATTTTGGTAAGGTAGAATGACAAATCATACTCCTCAACATGTCTTTAAGCGTCCTATTTCGTCTTTCAGCAACACCATTCATAATGGGCGAACCTGGCATAGTGTATTGTGGGGCGATACCACATTCCTCTAGAAATTTAGCAAGTGGTCGTGGACGTTGTTCACGTAAACCGTCATATCTGCCATAGTACTCACCACCACGGTCAGATATGACAGTTTTGATCTTTTTGCTAAGTTGGTTCTCAACTTCAGCATTAAAATTTTTGAACATATCTAGTGATTGTGACTTTTCATGAATGAGATATATGTAGCCATATTTGGAATAATCATCTATGAATGTTATAAAATATTTTTGACCATTCCAAACAACCGTAAGGAATGGCCCATAAATGTCCGTATGTATAAGTTCTAGAGCATCAAAAGTTTTGTTGGCTTCAAATCTCCTTTTATTGGGTTGTTTCCCCTTTATGCAGTTAACACAAACATCAAAATCTGCGAAATCTAAGGGGTTTAGAATTTCGTCTGACACAAGTCTCTCTATTCTCTGTTTGGAGATATGACCTAATCTATTGTGCCACAACGCTGTCGAATTCTTATTGGTTAATTTTCTCTTTATACCTCGTGTATTAATTGCAAGGATTTATTAAATGAAGCAATTGTATCAATCAAATAAAGATTATCATAACCTGACAAAGAACCGTAACCAACCAATTTTGAATCATGAAACAAACTGAATTTTCCATTCCCAAATGAATAAGAATAACCAGATTTGTCCAAAGTAGAAATAAAAATTTAATTCTGTCTAAAAGATGGTATAATAAATGTCTCATTAAGATCCAAATAAATTCCAATCTTTAATAATAATCTAAATTTTCCTATTGCTTTAACTTGAACCGTCTTGCCATCGCCCATATAGATGTATATTTCACCATCACTTGCCTTTCGGTAACTCTGGCAACCCTTTCTTAGTACGCCACGTGTGATAGTTGGTGTAATGCTTCTTCATATGCCCTTCAACACCGCAAAAAAAACAACTAGTACCTTTCGGTTGACTCGGTTTCTTTTGTTGTTTCTGTTGACCTTCACCTATATTTTAATGATGACAAAACACAACTCTTATTATACTAACAGTGCTATCTAAGTGTATTAAGTGATAAAAGCATACAGTTAGAAATCAAGGTGCAAGAACTCAACCTGAATCAAACTTTAAGTCAAGACAGAAGATCTAGTATAGGTATATGGTATTAAATCAAGTTGTAAATCTCACCAATTCAGGTAACAAGCTTGTCCAATGGCTCATTTTGAAAAATTATTTTAAACAAAACTAGTCATTCAATTGTTTTAAAATAAAAAACTTTTCAAAGAATGAAAAACTAGGTTGAAGACAACCCAGTAGAATGGGTATTTACACCAGAAGACTAGTGTTTTGGACAGACTGTCCACAGTCGACTTGGTGACTCATACCAGTCGACTGGTACTTTGGACAGAAGGTCCTTAGTCGACTAGTAAGTCCTACCTAGTCGATTGGTACCCATCATAGCCTTAAAGGTGAGACTTTTCACCTAACCCAGTCGACTGGTAATTCAAAAAATATGACCGTTGAGACGCGAGAATTCAGCACAAAATGCACCAAAACATTCCAAGTCAATACAAAATGGCCATATCAATACAAGACTATATAAACCCACTCTATTAAGCTTTTTAAAAGAGGAGATTACACATTCAATTAAGTTTTTACTCATTGATACACAAAAGCTTTGAAATATTTATTGTTGAGCCATTCTTCAAGCTTTACCTAGAAAGAGAGATATTATTCAGTTGTACAAGCTTCCATTGTTGTCTCTCTACCATTTGCTATACAGTAACTCATTTATTGTAAAAGGATTAACTTCTGAAAGGAAGAGATTAGCTTCCAAGAGGAAGGGATTTGCTTATAAGAGGAAGGGATTGATTGTAAGTTTTATGCAACACCCGTGAAGTTGCACGACTAAGAGTTTTGGTGGATTGCTTCAAAGAGGTTCCTTGGAGAGAGTGGGCGTAGGGTTGGAAAGAATCTAATATTGCCGAACCACTATAAACTGAGTTTGCATCCTCCATTCCTTAAACTCTTTTGTTTACAACACATTACTTGTTTACATACTTGTGGGTTTATCTGTTTATATAAACTTGTGATTAATTAGCAAAAGTTTTTAAAAACCCAATTCACCCCCTATTGGGTTGAAACCTCAGTCTACAATTGGTATCAGAGCATTGTTCTCAATTTTAGGCTTAATATCATTGAGTTGATCCGATGGCAGCAAATAGCTATTCTGAGGGACACTCCTACACTAGGCATTCTTTGTTCAATAGCTCCAACTATAATTATTGGAAAAAATAGGATGAAAATCCTTATCGAATGACAAGATTATAATCTATGGAGAGTCATTGAGGAAGGACCTAGAATTCCATCAAAGGAAATAACTGTTGGAGAAATCAATCATACAATGCCTAAATTCAAAATTGAGTACAATGATGAGGATTGTAGAATAATGTCTCTCAATAGTAGAGCCACAAGTATTTTACATTGTACTTTAGATATATCTGAATATAATAAAATCTCTGCATGTGTTTCGACTAAGGAGATATGGGATAAATTGCAAGTTACATATGAAGGAACTGGTGCGGTTAAAAAATAAAAAATCTATATTCTAGTATCTAAATATAAATATTTTAGAATGTCTCCTAACGAAACAGTTTCTCAAATGCACTCACATTTCACAACTATTGTTAATGGTTTGAAGCTTCTTGGTAGGAACATTGAGGAGTTTGAACTAACAAGAAAAATCTTAAGATCTTTGCCACCCACTTGGAAAGTAAAGAAGACGACCATCACGGAGGCCAAAGATCTCGACAAACTTGATGTTGAGACACTTCTTGGGTCATTGTTGACATATGAGATGGAAGAAATGAATCCCATTTTCAATGATGATGAGAAGAAGAAAAAGGTGATTGCTTTCAAAGCCTCTACATACAACAGAGAAGAGGAATCGGAAAAAGATGCGGAGAGCAGCAAAGAAGATGGTGAGATGGCTTTAATCACCAAACGGTTTTGTAGGTTCTTGAAGAAAAGCAAGAAACTTTACACAAAGTATCCCACTTCAAAAAGGGAACCACTTGTGTGTTATGGATGCAAGAAGCCTGGTCACATCAAGGCCGATTGTACCGTTACAAGCAAACCATACAGGAGCTTCAAGAAGAAAGCTATGATAGTAACTACTTGGAGTGATGGCGAAGAAAAAGACTCATCGGATAAAGAAATCGGATATGAGGGAATTACCAACCTATGTCTTATAGCAATAGATGATGAAAATGAGGTATTATCTTTTCCCTCTTCAAAAAATAACTTTATTAGTAGTAGTGAAGAGTTGATAGAAGTCATAAATGAAATGCATGAAGAATTGAAGAAATTCGATTCCAGGAACTCTACTCTTAAGAAAGAGGTGTCATCTCTTTCTAAAGAGATGATAAGTCTAAGAGAAGAAAAAGATAAACTATCTTCATTGCTTTATGATTCTTCTCGAGATTTCCTCAAAGATGAAAATGGAAACTTAAAGAAGAAAATATTAGAATTGAATGGTACAATATCTAGACTCATGCTTGGAAAAGAAAAACTTGATGAAGTGCTTTCTTGCCAAAGATTAAGTGGAGGAAAATCAGGATTATGATATTCTCCATTAGGCAAGCAAAAATCAAAAGAGAGCTTATTCATGAAAGCATCATGTGTGAATGAAGCCTCTACTTGAAAGATCACTAGCAAGGTAAAAAACATACCCTCAATGAATGCTTGCAAGTTTAGAAATGCTAATTCTAATGCATATACAAGAATAAAACATCCTAGAAATACTTATGCTTATATGCATGCTCATTCAAGAAATGCTTATACACATCCTAGGAATAACCATCATGTGCATCCTAGAAACAATATGTATAATCAAAACTTACACACTGCATAAGCATATCCTAGGAATTACTATTATTCTAGAAATAATATACATACTCATGAAAATGCAAGCATATGTCCTAGAAATCATCCTCATAAATTTTTTGGAAATGACATGTATATTCATATTCCTCACAAAAGAAAGATGTATTCTAGGAACTCATATCCTAAGCAATATAGGCATGCACAACTAAATCATCCTAGAAATTTCAATAACTATCATCCTAGGATTGTGCATCATCAACATGTCTATAGAACACCATATGTTATTAAGAAAGTATGGGTCCCAAAAGGAACCGTATTTTCAAGGACTAACCCCAAAGGACCCAAGAAATTTTGGGTACCTAAAACTACCATTATGTATCCTTGTGTGATGTAGATATGTCTCCACACCAAGGAGAAAGGTAACTGTTAGTACCTTGATAGTGGATGCTTAAAACAAATGACCGGTGATAAAAGTGTATTAAGGAGGTAACTTTAAGAGATAGTGGACTTGTCACCATTGGAGACAACACAAAAATAAAGATCATCGGACATGAAAATGTTGGTATTGATTTCTCAACCATAGATAATGTATTGTTAATACAAGGCCTTAAGCCAAATTTACTAAGCATTAGTCAACTATGTGACAAAGGCAACAAAGTCATATTTAAAACCTCTCATTGTCTAGTTATAGACATCAAGAGTAACAAGATTAAGTTTTTTGGCCATAGACATGAAAATGTCTATATAGTTGATTTAAAATCATTGAATTCCGAAAATGAAAAATGTTTTCCAGCAATTAGTGAAAACCCATGGCTATGGCATAGAAGGCTTGGTCATGTGAATATAAATTTACTTAAAATTATTTCTAGAAAAGATTTAGTCATTGGACTTCCCAAAATCAATTTTGAAAAAGACAAAGTATGTGATGCTTGTCAAAAATGAAAACAAACTAGGATTTCTTTTAAATCAAAGAATGTAGTCTCAACTACTAGACCATTGAAACTTTTGCATATGGACTTATTTGGTCCAATAAGTACCATTAGTCTAGGTGGCCATCAATATGCTCTTGTTATTGTTGATGACTATTCAAGATATACCTTTGTTATTTTTATTGCTTACAAGGATGAAGCTTTCAAAGGATTTGAAAACTTTTGCAAAAAAGTTCAAAATGAAAAAGGAATTTGCATTTCAAGTATTAGAAGTGATCATGGAAAAGAATTTGAAAACCAAATTTTTTTAAAATTTTGTGATGAAAATGGAGTTGATCACAACTTTTCAGCACCTAGAACTCCTCAACAAAATGGAGTTGTTGAGAGGAAAAATAGAGCTCTAGAAGAATTTGCAAGAACAATGCTTTGTAAAAATAGTTTACCAAAATACTCTTGGGCTGAAGCAGTAAACACTTCTTGCTATATCTTGAATAGAATTTTAATTAGGCCTACGCCTGACAAAACTTTGTATGAATTATGGAAAGGTAAAAAGCCTAATATCTCCTACTTTTGTACATTTGGTTGTAAATGCTTCATCCTGAATAACAATAAAACTAACTTGGGTAAATTTGACTCTAAGATCAATGAAGGGATATTTTTAGGATATTCAACCTCTAGTAAGGCTTATAGAGTCTTCAACAAGAGAAATCTAGTGGTAGAAGAATCCGTACATGTAACTCTTGATGAATCTAACCCAATTAGTAGTAGAGAAGTTTCTTTCAATGATGATGCAGATTTTATTCCAAGAACGGAAACACCTACTCCCATTGTTAACCCAAAGGAGAGTTCACCTCAAACAAATGAAGAGATAAGAACTCTCAAATTGGACTAACCATCTACAAGCCGACAAGAGGATAGTCTTCTCAAAGATTGGAGGTATGTAAATTATCACCCGATTGATCAAGTGATTGGTGATCCTTCACAAGGGGTAAGAACTCGTTCCTCTATTAGAAATATTTGCAATTATGTAGCTTATTTGTCTCAAATGGAACCCAAGACATTTATAGAAGCCGAAAAGGATAATGGTTGGATAATTTCCATGTAAGAAGAAATAAATCAATTTGAAAGAAACAATGTATGGAATCCAGTTCGTAGACCTAAAAATCATACAATAATAGGAACTAAATGGGTATTTAGAAATAAGATGGATGAAAATGGAATAGTAACTAGGAACAAGGCTAGACTAGTTGCTAAGAGATATAATCAAGAAGAAGGAATAGACTTTGATGAGACCTATGCTCCCGTAGCAAGATTAGAAGCTATTCGAATGTTATTACCCATTACATGCTTTAATAAATTTAAGTTATTTCAAGTGGATGTAAAGAGTGCCTTCTTAAATGACTTTATAGAAGAAGAGGTATACTTTGAGCAACCTCTTGGATTTGAGAATCCTAGTCTTCCAAATCATGTCTACAAGCTTTCTAAAGCTCTATATGGGTTGAAGCAAGCTCTAATAGCATGGTATGAAAGACTAAGTAAATTTTTGATTGACAATAATTTATAAAAGGTAAAGTAGACACAACCCTCTTCATAAAAACTCACATAAATGACACTCTACTAGTCCAAATATATGTTGATGATATTATATTTGGTGCTATTAATGAATCTATGTGTCAAGAGTTTGCCAAGTGCATGTAAGGTGAATTTAAAATGAGCATGATGGGAGAGCTTACCTACTTCCTTGGACTTCAAATCAAACAATTGAAAGGAGGTATCTTCATCAATCAATCAAAATACACTAAGGACCTATTAAAGAGGTTCAGGATGGAAAGCTCAAAGCCACTTGGTATACCCATGAGCATCTCAATAAAACTTGATTTTGATGAAGGAGGTAAATGCGTAGATACTAAATATTATAGAAGCATGATAGGAGCTTTACTTTATTTGGCTGCAAATAGACCTGATATTATGTTCAGTGTATGTATGTGTGCTAGATTTCAGGCTCATCCTAAGGAATCACATGTAGTTGCAGTAAAAATGATCATTAGATATCTACAAGGAACTCAAACCCTAGGATTATGGTACTCTAGAGATTCATCTTTTGAGCTTGTAGGATATTCAGATGCTGACTTTGCTATATGTAAGTTAGATAGAAAAAGCACAAGTGGAACATGCCAATTCTTAGGTGCAATGTTAACCTCTTGGTTTTCCAAGAAACAAAACTCAGTTGCACTATCAACTACAGAGGCAAAATATTGTGCAGTTGAAAATTGTTGTGCCCAAGTATTGTGGATGAAATAAGAACTAGAAGACTATGGCATGAATTTTAAAAGTATCCCAATACATTGTGATAATACTAGTGCTATCAACCTAACCAAGAACCCTATTCAGCAGTCTAGAACAAAACACATAGAAATTAGACATCATTTCTTAAGAGACCATGCTCAAAAAGGTAATATAAGACTAGAATTCATACCTTCAGAAGATCAAATAGTTGACATTCTTACAAACCCTCTAAGTGAAGCAAGTTTTTGCAAAATAAACCATCAATGAGATTGTTAGATTATGATAAACTGTATGTCTGATTGTTTCATCATTCATCATTTTGCATATTTGACATCTAGTGAAAGAGTATTAAACCTTATTTAATAACTCCCTCACTCAAGATGACATAAATAAACAAATTTTGTGCTAAGATTCAAGACTGAAAATTTTCTTAAGGGTCCAATCGACTGGTAAATCTCTGCCAAAAATCCCAGTCGACTAGTACATCAAGACCTTGTTTGGAGCCATTTTTTTGAAATTCAGTTATTAACCCAGTCGACTGGTATAAACTGTCCAGTCGATTGGTATCTGTTTACCAGTTCACCCAGTCGACTGGTGTCCCGACCCAGTCGACTGGTATGTGAAAATTTTCAATCTGTAAATGATCTCAGTCGACTGGTATCGCGATTCTATATATAGTCTCTTCATTTTTCCAGATTTTTACGCCATTTTTAAAACCTTAAGCTTTCTCTCTACAAAATCTCATCATTTTGATTAAAAAAACCCTAAAAAAACTTCCTAAACATCTCGATCTACTTATCCAAACCATCCATTTCAACTTTCTACGGTTGAAATCCCATTTTTTTTTCACCAAAAACCCCTTTTCACCTGTTGTGAGTTTTAAATTACTCGCAAGCGCACGAGTCGTTTGCAATATAGTGTTGTGCAAGTGCGAGGTCGAATCCACAGGGAATTGCATTGTGAAAATATAATTTTATCTAAACTAATCTTATCTTAACCTAGTTCCGAATTTTGAATTATATTTTGCAAAACAAATATAAACTAAACTAAATTGATTTAAAAAGTAATGATAAAAACACTAAGGTTTCTGAATCCACCCCACCAAAGTAAAACATATATCTTCATGTTCTATATAAAAATAATCTATCAAAACATTCAATGAATCCAACTTTAAACAAATCACAATAAATATCCTAATTAAACCAAAACAATCCAATGTATCCGCTTTTAACAAATCATAAAGGATATCCAATCTAATCAAAAACGATTCGATGTATCCATAAGATGAAACACACGGAATATCCAACATAACAATTTAAACGCAATCAATCATAAGATTTTACTCAAATAATTGAACAAAACATTTATACTAAAAAAACATCAGAATTGTATAAACAAATATGAAAATATTATGCCAAACAATGGCGAAGCTTCATCTTCAACCTTAGCTGAAGATTTTAGCGACTGATAATCATGAAACTAAAGTTCACAATAATAGTGCTAAACATTAAACTTTAAAACTAACAAAAGCAGTAAATTAAAAACTTACTATACATGGGGAGAAATTCCACTCGCTGTTGGGCGGCACTTCCCCTCGTGGTAGCAAAGCCTTCGAGATCTACCAGAATGCTAGTAGAAGTCTTCTGGATTGCACAAAAATGGCACTTGGATTGCTTACTAAAGATGAAGTGAAGAGGGGCTTATATAGGGAAACATCACAAGTGCAATATGTTTCCAATCCGATGTGGGAGATGCAATATGTTTCCAATTCGATGTGGGATACTGCAGATTTCAGCTTTTGCTCTTTGACCTTTGTCTACTAAAACTGCCATAACTTTCTCTAGAAAAATCATTTTATTGATCCATAAAATTCCCCAGAAAATAGACATCCGGATCTTTCCAAGCATAAATGGCTCATCTCCTAGTTCTTCCTGAATCAATACAGTTTAATCCTAAAAAATGACTGATCTGTACAGGCAATTCTGGTAATTTTAGTGAAACTCCTTTCCCAATGCTTGTAAACCTGAAAAACAACGAAAATAACTCAAACTAACAAATTCCTAAGCTAACGAATGTAAATTAAGTGGTCAAAATATGCAATATTTGGCACTCATCAAATACCCCCAAACTTACATTTTGCTAGTCCCTTAGCAAAACAAAATAAATAAAAAAACAAAAAAAATTAAATGGAAATCAAAGAACATAAAGAGAAGTTCATCACTCATAGTATCCAAAAATTTAAGGAGCACTTAAAACTATGATATTCGTTCATGAGCAAGCCTAAAAAATATAACCCATCTTCGCAATGAATAGGAATTTTAAAACCTAATTACTTACAAGAGGCTGGCTAAGACATCACAAGCTTGAATCAGTGTAAAGTGAATTAGCATATAAAGATGAGGTTTCCAAATAACTTCAATGTACAATGTCTCCATGTCTCAAGATTCATAGAATTTCTCACTAGAATGAACAACAATGGCATAGTTTTATTTTATTTATTTTTATTATAAGGCTCTGCTATGTTTAGTTCCCTTAAGCTTTCTAATTGACCCATGTATCAAGTGTTGTCTCAATAACTCCCAAACCAGATGGTTTTAGGGCATTAGGTGTAAAGATACCTGTAAGAACTTACTAATTCGAGTAAAAAAGGCTACAAAACTAAATTGGCCTTAATGCTACCAAGCAAAATTTCCAGCTTTTGACGTGAACACTCACTGTTTACTGAGGCAAGATGTGCAGTTACTCAGCGGAAAGTTTCACAATGATCATTATGAATAAAATTCCCACCTTTTGACGTGAACACTCACTGCTTACTGAGGCAAGAGGTCCAGTTACTCAGTGGAAAGTTTATTGATGATGATCATTATAAATATTAGTAGTATTATTTGTTTTTTTTTCTCTTTTTTTTACGCTTTTCTATGCCCAAGTGTTAATCCCACAAGTCATCCAATTTCAGTTAAGTCATGGAAACATGCACATTAAAATCACATGTCATACCTCACACAAATATGTGCTACTGTACTCATGTTAGATTAGATCAAACATGTGAATTCTCGAATGCCTAAAGTAAGTAACTAAAGTTTAAAATTTTATCATCGGATCATATGTTCAAAATTTTAAGGTCACCAACGAAATCACATCACAATTTTTCAGATCAACCAAAATTTTCAGACGAACATGAACATGCATTTACCTTTTTTTTTAATTAAAGAAAAACAACAACAAATTAGGACAAAGTGTGTGTAATGTGTCTCCCATACCCCCAAACTTAAATTATACATTGACCCCAATGTGTGAATAACATGGAAAAAGCTAACCTGGGAGATGAAGAACTAGCTGGACGGGTATGGCTCATAGCATACCCCCAAACTTGAACTAAAGTACACGTTGTCCCTGAAAAATAATGACTTGAAAACAAAAATACTGGAAACAAACATTAATCATAAATATGTAAAATAATAAATAAACAGAAAGGATAAGCTGTGGGGTGCCTCCCATGAGTGCTAAGTTTAATGTCTTTAGCCAGACCTAACATTAGTAATCATGCCCAACTAAGAACTCCACCATCTGATCAATAAATGGGATTGGAAAATGATCATTCCTTGTGGCAGCATTCAACTTACGGTAGTCTATACATACTTTCCATCTTGACTGAACATGAATTGGCACTAACTCATCGTCCTTATTCTTCACTACCGTCACTCCAGCCCGCTTGGGCACGACATGAATCGAGCTCACCCACTTGCTAACAGAGATTAGATAATTGATCACTGCATCAAACATCTTTATCACTTCTATCCTCACAACTTCTTGCATAGCTGGGTTGAGCCTTCTTTGTGGCTCCCTCGATGGCTTGACATTCTCTTCCAAATGTAACTTGGGCATCACCATCGAGGGGCTAATTCCCTTGACATCCTCAATAGTCCAGCCGATAGCTTCCTTATACTATCTTAAAACGTCCAATAATTTCTTCTCTGGAGCATCAACCAAATTTGAAGCTATAATCATAGGCAAAGAATCTGCTGGACCTAAGAATTTATACTTAATATTGTCTGGTAAAGGCTTAAATTCCTTCTTGGGGGGTTCAAGTGTTGTGGTCTCCTCCGTCTTACAGCTCTTCTGAGGAGCAGACTCCAAAGTAGCATTTGCTTGCTCAAGTAACTTATCCAAATCCAAATCTTCTCCAAACTGAGCAAAGTATGCCTCCAGGGGATCCTCAATGCTTGATTCACCCACAGTCTCCTCTGTCTTACTGCTCTCCCAAGGAGCAGACTCCAAGATAACAGTTGCTTACTCAAGTAGCTTATCTAAATCCAAATTCTCTCCAAACTGAGCAAAGCATGCCTCCACACTGTCATCAGACTGCCCTCCTTTCTTGGGCGCTCGTAATCTCTCAAGGTAAGGCGCTTTAGGTACAAACGACCCAGGAAGATCCTTAATAGTAGGTGTGGCTATAGATGGCTCAGCATCTCTTTTCTCCTTGTTTCCACTTTCTTGCTCTTGCTGAAGAGTGGGGTTCTCTTCCACTTGATTGTCCACTTGTCTTCCATACCTCAATGTGACAATCGCTTGCACTTGTTCCTGCCCGTGCATAGGAGTTGATGAATTTCCAATCGCAAACTGTTCCTTCGGGTTGGGCACGGGTTGACTAGGGAACTTTCCCTTCTCTCCTTCACCCATGTGACTTGCAATTTGACCCATTTGACTCTCTAGCTTGGCAATCGCTTGGGTATTTACTATTGTTGCACTCCTTACTTCGCTTATAGATTGTCCGGTCATCTTTCTAAAATCATTGAGGGCGTCCTCCAATGACTGTGAAACTGACACTGGCACTTGACTGGGAGCTTGGTAAGTGGGTGATGGTGCTGGATGAGCTAAGCAACCATAACTTGGAACTAGTGAAGGAAATCCGGGAAGGTATTGATTTTGAGCATAATGAGGGGCTCCTCCCTGATTCGTTAATTGGATTTGCTTCCATGAAAAATTAGAGTGGTTCCACCACGCTGGATTGTACGTTTCGGAGTAAGATCCATTTGATTGCCAAGAACAGTGATTGAAAGCATTCATTTGTTCCATGGGATACTCGACAAAAGCCGGCATAGATGGACAATTCTCTGCTAAATGCATAGGGCTAGCATAGATGGAACAGCTATCAACATTGAATGTATTGGCTGTATTAATGGACTAGCTGCTCATCTTCATGAAATCCTTGAGAGTGTCCTCTAAAGACTGTGAAACCGCCGCCGGATTCATCCACATTTTTTAAAAATTTTTATTTTTATTTTATTTTACTTTTTATGGGCAATTGTCAATAGAAACAAATAAACTAAAATAAAATTGCAAAACAAAAATAAAACAAAAATGCTAACTAAACTAGTAGAAAAATAAAAATCAATTCAGACAAAAATTTCATAAACCAAACAACTCTCCGGCAACGGTGCCAAAAACTTGTTGTGAGCTTTAAATTAGTCGCAAGCGCACGAGTTGTTTGCAATATAGTGTTGTGCAAGTGCGAGGTCCAATCCACAGGGAATTGTGTTGTGAAAATATAATTTTATCTAAACTAACCTTATCTTAACCTAGTTCCGAATTTTGAATTATATTTTTCAAAACAAATATAAACTAAACTAAATTGATTTAAAAACTAATGATAAAAACATTAAGGTTTCTGAATCCACCCCACCAAAGTAAAGCATATATCTTCATGTTCTATATAAAAATAATCTATCAAAACATTCTATGAATCCAACTTTAAACAAATCACAACAAATATCCCAATTAAATCAAAACGATCCAATGTATCCGCTTTTAACAAATCGCAAAGGATATCCAATTTAATAAAAAAAGATTCGATGTATCCATCAGATGAAACACACGGAATATCCAACAGAACAATTTAAATGCAATCAATCATAAGATTTTACTCAAATAATTGAACAGAACATTTATACTAAAAAAAAATCAAAATTGTATAAACAAATCTGAAAATATTATGCCAAATAGCAGTGAGGCTTCATCTTCAACCTTAGCTGAAGATTTTAGCGACTGATAATCATGAAACTAAAGTTCAAAATAATAGTGCTAAACATTAAAATTTAAAACTAACAAAAGTAGTAAATTAAAAACTGACTATACCTGGGGAGAAATTCCACTCGCTGTTGGGCGGTGCTTCCCCTCATGGTAGCAAAGCCTTCGAGATGCACCAGAATGCTAGCAGAAGTCTTCCGGATTGCACCAAAATGGCACTTGGATTGCTTACTAAAGATGAAGTGAAGAGGGGCTTATATAAGGAAACATCACAAGTGCAATATGTTTCCAATCCGATGTGGGATACTGCGGATTCTAGCTTTTGCTCTTTGACCTTTGTCTACTAAAACTACCATAACTTTCTTTAGAAAAATTATTTTATTGATCCATAAAATTCCTCAAAAAATAAACATCCGGATCTTTCCAAGCATATATGACTCATCTCCTGGTTCTTCCTGAATCAATACAGTTTAATCCTCAAAAATGGCTGATCTGTCACGCTGAAATCATGCACAGTCTGACCTTTGTCTACTAAAACTACCATAACTTTCTCTAGAAAAATCATTTTATTGATCCGTAAAATTCTTCAAAAAATAGACATCTGGAAATTTCCAAGTATATATGGCGCATCTCCTGGTTCTTCCTGAATCAATACAGTTTAATCCTAAAAAATGACTGATCTGTATAGGCAATTCTGGCAATTTTAGTGAAACTCCTTTCCCAGTGCTTGTAAACCTGAAAAACATCGAAAACAACTCAAAGTAATAAATTCCTAAGCTAACAAATATAAATTAAGTGGCCAAAATATGCAATATTTGGCACTCATCAACATATATAGTCTCTTCATTTTTCTAGATTTTTATGCCATTTTTAAAACCCTAAGCTTTCTCTCTACAAAATCTCTTCATTTTGATTAAAAAAAAACCTTCAAAATACTTCTTAAACACCTCGATCTAGTCATCTAAACCATCCATTTCAACTTTCTACGGTTGAAATCCCATTTTTTTCACCAAAAACACTTTTTCACCCAAAAAGCCTTTCTTCATAAATGTCTGACCGAATCCATATAAAAACCACTGTAGGGGGACCACATGCGCTTGCTAGGCCTAGGTCCACCAAATCCATGGCTCCAGATTCTCGAGGGAAGGGCGTGGCAGGCTACTCAAACAAAAATCTCAGAACAGAGCTTAACAACTCTCTGTTCTCTAGCCCGACGGCGAAAGATAGGTATACATCCGTTATCTGCTATAAGAAAATCATGACAGGTAGATTTATCGACTTTGAATCTATTCGTCATTGTAATTTTGATATATTACTTGCCTTCAATGCCATTAACTTGACCCCCTGGTCAAGATACATGAAAAATATTACCCAAGACTGATTCACCAGTTCTATGCGAACTTGGTGAAACCCAGTCCACTGGCTCTGAGGTTCAGATCCAAAGTTATGGGTATGGAGTTTGAGGTCAACACTGACCTCTTGATGAGTATCCTGAGGATCCCTGTAGGAGGGATCCAATGGAGTCTGGACGGATGGTCAGACAATTTCGATTATGAAGAGGCATGTCAGATAGTTAAGGGTGACTCTAACTATGTGTTTCGACCCATTACATTTCACACATGTAGTAACATGCCCCTTTACTCGAAATTGTTCAACCTCATTATGTGTTGGACCATCCATTCGAGACTTGAGAGTCGGAGCTATCTATCTAAGATAGATATCGTATTGATTTGGTGCCTTAAAACTGGGCACCACTTCAATATCTACCCCCTGCTGCTTGCCAACACGATAAACGACAAAGCGAGTGACTCCAGATGCCTTCCCTACGGGATGCTCATCACACTCATCCTCCAGCACTTTCAAGTGGCTCTTTTTGCCCCTGAGGCTCATGACATCAGCCTCAAGGACATCATTTATGTCTCCTCATTGAAGAAGATGGGATACACAGTCCGAGACGACTTCATCTATTCCAAGGCTAAGAAAAACATTCGGATTGGAGAGGACGAGAGCAGTGATGATAAGGACGAGGGTCTAGATGCTGCTGCTACTATGGAAACTGAACACCTCCTATTGGTGACTCAAGGGCTAGTCAGGGTGGATATGGCGATCTTCTTCAGGCTATCACGAGCCTCCAGCTGACCATGCAGTCTGGCTTCTAGAGTTTGAGTTCTACAGTCGACGCCATGCTTCACGACCTCTGCTTTCTCTGGGATAACTTTGAGTTGCACCGTGAGCATACCAAGGGCTCTTTGGCTGAGATTCAGGATCTCACTCATGGCAACTCTGACTCTCTCGCTCCTTGAGTCTTTTTTCTATCTCTCTTTTGATGTACATATTGATGTAGTTTTTTATTGTTCTTAGCACAAACATATATTCATCATTTACTGTATTTTGTACTTCTGTTTCGACTCCACGAAGCCTGTACTATATCAACTGATGATGTATATGATGATAATTTATGCTTAGACTTAATTCATTCCCTTGTTTTACATTTATGCAGTATGTTTACATGCTTTATATCTTTTTGTATTCGGATAAATGCTCTATACTGTTTTTACATGTATGAAAACTTCCGGTTCTTCTCGGGAAGGCTTCTCAACTCTGAATGATGCCAAATTTTTGCATACAAGTTTTTTTATACATGCTCTTCATGTATATGGTATCCATATAGCTTATTTTGTGGTTTACCCTTTTCTGCTATTTTCAAAACGGAGGAGAAATATGAGAAAATGAGAAAAATAACTGTAAACTCAAACTAGTGCATAGATTTAGGGGGAGCATTGCTCCAAAGAACTTGGTATATGATTTTGTATGTTGAGTTGATTGGTTAGGTTGCATATAAACTATTCTTTATCTTTTTACAGGTTGGTTTTATTCAGAAAAAGAGGAAACATTAGTCGATTTTTTCAAAAAATCCAACACTTCGTTTTTTTTAAAACTGTTTTCTCTCATTAGTTTTGTCATCATCAAAAAGGGAGAGATTGTTGACCCTCACTATATTTTAATGATGACAAAACACAACTCTTATTATACTAACAGTGCTATCTAAGTGTATTAAGCAATAAAAGCATACAGCCAGAAATTAAGGTGTAAGAACTCAACCCGAATCAAACTCTAAGTCCAACATAAGATCTAGTATAGGTATATGGTATTAAATTAAGTTGTAAATCTCTCTAGTTCAGGTAACAAGCTTGTCCAATGGCTCATTTTGAAAAAGTATTTTTAACAAAACTAGTCATTCAAACGTTTTAAAATAAAAAAAAACATTTCAAAGAATGAAAAACTGGTTTGAAGACAACCCAGTCGACTGGGTACTTACACCAGAAGACTGGTGTTTTGGATAGACTGTCCACAGTCGACTGGGTGACTCATACCAGTTGATTGGTACTTTGGACAGAAGGTCCCTAGTTGATTGGTACCAGTTATAGCCTTAAAGGTGAAACTTTTCACCTAACTCAGTCGATTGGTACTAAGATTCAGTCGACTGGTAATTCAAAAAATATGACCGTTAAGACGCGAGAATTTAGCACAAAATGCACCAAAACATTCTAAGTCAATACAAAATGGCCATATCAATACAAGGCTATATAAACCCACTCTATTGAGCTTTTTAAAAGAGGAGATTACACATTCAATCAAGTTTTTACTCATTGATACACAAAATCTTTAAAATATTTATTGTTGAGCCATTCTTCAAGCTTTACCTAGAAAGAGAGATATTATTCAGTTGTATAAGCTTTCATTGCTGTCTCTCTACCATTTACTTTACAGTAACTCATTTATTGTAAAGGGATTCGCTTCCGAAAGGAAGAGATTAGCTTCTGAGAGGAAGGGATTTGCTTCCAAGAGGAAAGGATTGATTGTAAGGTTTGTGCAACACCTGTTAAGTTGCACAACTAAGAGTTTTAGTGGATTACTTCAAGGACGTTCCTTGGAGAGAGTGGACATAGGGTCGTAACAAATCTGATATTGCCGAACCACTATAAACTGAGTTTGCATCCTCTATTCCTTAAACTCTTTTGTTTATAGCACATTACTTGTTAACATACTTGTGGGTTTATCTGTTTTTATAAACTTATGATTAATTAGATAAAGTTTTTAAAAACCTAATTCACCCCCCTCTTGGGTTGAAACCTCAGTCTACAGTTTCTTTTGAGGTGTCGTATCTGCAGCTTCCTTGTCCTTCTTCCTTTTGTTTCTCTTGTCTTTGTTCTTAGAGGTTAAGACCAGGTGAGCACTCTTTGTCTTATCTTGCTTCAATCTTTCCTCTTCCTGAACAGTGTGAGATAAGCTCATTTAGAGACTAAGTCTCTTTCTGACAATTGTAGCTCACATTCAACTGGCTAAACTATGTCGGAAGGGATATCAGAACTAGATGCCCTAGCAAGTCCTTAGAAAGTTCTATCTTAAGTGCTTTCAACCTTGAAGCAAGATGAGACATCTCGATGATGTACTCCCTGATATTGCCTCTGCCTTTGTATCTCATTGAAATTAGACTTGTCGTACCTATTTCATCCTTTTCGTTCTTGACAAACCTTTTTTTAATGTTTGCAAGGAACTCCTTAGTCGTAGCAATCTTTTCAGACATTGTGCCTCAGAATGCTTCTGGAATGGCCTTCTTCATGATCATCATACACATACGATTTGATTTCTCCCACCTTTCTATATCCCTCTTTTTATCAGAGGTACTCTTATCCGTAAGAGGTGCAAGAGAATCAGCCCTTAATGGAAGGTCGAGATCCATGACTCTGAGAATTATCAAGAGGTTCTCTTGCCATGACTTTAAATTTATGCCATTTAGCATAGGAATAGAGTTGATGTTGGTAGTAATATTAGTAGGAGTGGTTGTAGCTGAATCCAGAGAACAAAAAACAAACAAAACAAGCTTACTCAAAACAGAAATAACAATAAAATTTAAATAGAGGTAAATCCCATCTCAAGATACCGGGCACGCCATTAATATGTCGTCTTTGGACAAAATATAAATTTGTAAGTTATATCTTGGCTGATAAGTGCTTAAATATTCATATTTAAGCCCCTTAATTTACATTTGTTAAGCTCTTTGTTTACATATTTTATTATGTTTTACTTCATTTTTGCGTTTTCTGTGTCTTTATAGGCTTGTGAAGAAAAGAAATCATTTTGAAGCTTTACAAGAAGAAAACTGAAGATCTAGAGAAATGGTGCGATCGAGCGCAACATGGATACAATTGATGGCACATGCAAACGAGCGCACACTTGCGCTCGAGCGCAGAAGTAAGCTATCGAGCGCACACGCACAAAGAGGCGGCAGAGCCAATTTTGGAAAACTTTCTTCCGGACCTATTTTGGAATTAGGTTCGGGGCACTCTTAGAACCCCATATATAGGCTTGTAAAATACAGAAAACACATCCTTCCTTTTATCTTTTACTTTTGCTTAAAGTTGTAAGCTTTGGAGAGGAATTGACGACTTATCTCCACAGTATTCTTCGGGTTTTATTTTTCGGTTTTAATTTATGTTATAATGATGTTTATCATAGACAGCATGTGTAACTAACTCTCTATAAGGCTCGATTGAAGCCCTAATTTATATATTCATTGATTATCTTTGCAAATAGCCATGTTATGATGCTTTAATTGATTAATGCCTGTTTTTATTGAATTTCTCATATGTGTGTGTCTGATCAACGTATGCATGTGGTATGGATGAGTTAGTTAGATCAATTTGGATGATCGAGTCCTGGGTCTGACGATGGTAACAAAAGAAATCCACACAGGATTTTTTGGTTAATCAATATGAGAAATCGGGAGTGTACACCATACCCTAGGTCTCGTGTGGTTGTTGATTTCTACAAATCGTATGCTCTCTTAAGGAACAACTCAGTATAAACCATGCTGAATCCCTTAAGAAAGAAAAGAGTTAGAGTAGATACCATGCCTAACTCATTGCTTAGGGAGATCAATAGCTTAAGTAGTAGATACCATGCCCTTAGGTTGACAACCATTAGGTATTCATGGTATGGCTAGAGCATTGGCACATTACTCATTGGGAAAGTATGATTAGTGGTGGATATCAAAGCCCTATGTTCTTATTATTATTAATTTACACTCAACAATTATTTCTATCTTCTTATATTGAGAAACTGATTCTAAAACGAAATTCACCAATCCCTGTGGAAATGATCTCGCACTTGTACACAATGTTACTACTGATCTTGTGCACTTGCAAGTAAAACTATATGATTATTTGCTTATTAAATTAGGTATATTATTGGGCAACAAGTTTTTGGCGCTGTTGTCGGGGATTGTGCTAAATTTCCTTCTAGAATTAGTTTCATTTAATTCAGTCATTTTTATTTATTTATTCTGTTTTATTTCTATCACAATTTTAAGCTTTTGCTTTTACCTTTATTTTAATCCAAAAATCTAATCGATTTCTTTATACTGTTTCGGGCACACCAGTAGAACTTTCTGTGCCACTTGCGATCGAGCGCACCCTCCTGTGCGATCGAGCGTAATTTAGGCAGCGAGTTACCCCGACGGTAGTGTTTGACTGCTGCACTTAAGCGATTGTTACCAATTCATGCACATACTTCAATCCAAGCATCCAACGTTCTTCCCCCTCGATACCGAGCTTAAGCGGACTATCCGACAAAGGCTTAGACACAACTCTGAAAAGGTAGAAGAAATTGATGAAGAAACACAAATGGCGGAACAGATCGAAAATCAGCAACCACCTGAGCAAAGACCGATGAAGCAATCCTTCATCGCATGGAACCTCGATCAGCCATCGTGCGTTGCTTATCAACCTGAGACGGAAGGAAACTACTACATATCTCCGTAAATACTCAGTGAATTGACTCACTTTAGGGGTGCATCTAATGAGGATCCACACTTGCACCTTCGAGAGTTCTTCGATCTCTACAAGTTCCAGCACATCCGAGGCTTAGATCAAGAAGGAATAAGGTTAATTCTTTTCCCTTTTTCCTTAAAAGATAATGATAAACTGTGGTACAATTCATTGCCTATAGTTTCTATCCACACTTGGGAGGAGTTGGTCAGCAAGTTCTTAAGGAAGTTTTTCCCAGCCCAAAAGACGAGGCAAATGAGGAAGGAGATTCAGTCTTTGCAACAAAAGGATGAAGACTTATTCTTTAAGGCATAAGGACATTTCAACGAGCTGCTACTCAAATGCCCACATCACAATCTACCTCAAGATGAATTGGTACAAGCTTTCTATGAAGGTTTAACTGATACTAATAAAAGTATTGTGGAGGAGTGCTTATGGAGAATAGCAGCAAAGAAGCCATGGAGCTATTCGAAACCTTAAGTGAACACACCCAGCAGTTCTCCTCTCGAGGTAGTGATAAGAGCCATAAAATGAATCTTAGTCGCACTTATTTGTTAGCACTTTAGGGTTGATTTAGGTCTTAATTGCATTTTTATTCATTAACAACTCTAAAGTGGTGTTTTTGGAACATTAACTTATTTTGGTGCATTTTTTCAGGTATTTTGAGTTAAAAGAGATGGAAGAGCTATCATCATTTTAATAAGAAGCTCCAATGAATACTCAAGTGAAAGAATGGTTGCGGAAGAGCCAAGATGAAGAGAAACTAAGAAAGGAGTTTTCACTAAGTTGCTGGAGTTGCCATACAAATCAATCATCTTTGCAAATTAAACTGTATTGATGTAGGAAGAACCAGGAAGTGTGCCATATATGCTTAGAAAGATACGGAAGTCTACTTTCTGGAGGATTTTAGGGTTTATTAAAATCATTTCTCTAGAGAAATTTATCATGATTTTAGCAGACAGAGGTCAGACTTCCTGAATCAGCACCAGGCCGCGCCGCACCTTGGATTATTTGAGGCGCGCCTCACAGCACCAGCATCTGACTTGACAAAACAGAGGCGCACCGTGCCCAAGTGAAGGTGCAGCGCGCACACAGCTTTATGCTCTCCGAGTTAGACCCTAATTAGGTCTTTAATGACTTGTCCAAACCCTAAAACACCCTTAGGCCTTGTACATTATAAATAGACCACTTAGGGTTTGTAATTAGACATTCAAAAAAAACCTAGAAAACTCAAGGGAGGCTGCCACACTCTCCCCCATGGCTAACTAATCTCCAAGCAAGGTGAAGGGATGAATCCCTAGGTGTAGTTGTTTCTATTTCCTTTACTTGATTCAGTTGTAATAGAGCTTTAATGTTCAAACATTGTTATGATTTACTTTTTAATCTAATTAGTAGATTTCTTATTAGTCCGGTGATTGCATGCTTCTTTTCCATATAAGTCTAGTCATGCTTTTCTTATGTGTATTTGTTTGGGTGTGATTGAGTCCGGTAGATCTCTTTTATAGATTTATCCATTGCTGCGGTATTGTCATTTAGATATATCGTCGTCTCTTGATAATTTATAAGTTAGGTCATGTGTGCTTGAAAGTAAAGAATAATTCATATCAATTACATTAGGGTTTATACATGCACTTTAATTGAATAATTGCCGATTGCCTGTTTGGGATGTGAAACTTGCAATCGAGATAAAAATGACTAAATCAAGTTAGGATTAGGGCAACGAACCTAGGGAGGATTCCTGGATCCTTATTATTCCCCTATTATACTTCACAATCTACTTTACACAATTGTTTCACTATCAATTTCAGATTCTCTATTTAATTTGATCATATCGTTTCAGATTAAAGTTTACACCTTCCTTTATAGTTAATTTGTCTCCCTGTGGAATCGACACCCCAAGGCTATACTACAACACCGCGTATGTTTTGGGTGTAATCAAATTTTGGCGCCGTTGCCGGGGAGACACGCTTACAAACAAGGAAGATTGTCAACTTTGAGACAAAACGGTAATATCGTTCCTTTCTTGAAGTTTTGATTTTCTGATTTTTTTTATTTTTTATTTTGTTCTTTGCTCTTTGTTTTGATTTTCTAATTTATTTATTTTATTTTTTTCTTTGAGACAAAATCCAAGGGACAACATATGGCACAAACCTCCAATCTTGGAAATCAAAATGTTAAAGAGGTTAATGCCATAATCGCCCGTAGCGGTAAGAAAATTGATGGTCCCACTCTACCATCAAATTTGAGCAACAAGGATGAAACCCCCAAGGAACAAGAAGCCCATGATGATTATTCTCCACCGGTGCCTTTCCCTCAAGCACTCCTTAAACCTGAGGAGATAAATTCAGCATCAAAAGGTGAGATTCTTGAACAACTTCAGCATGTTAAAATTAACCTCCCTCTTCTTCATGTTATAAAACAGATTCCCAACTATGCTAAAGTCATCAAGGATCTGTGCACACTCAAGAAGAGGCACCATGTGAAGAAGACATCATTCCTAATGGAGCAAGCAAGTGCAATAATTGACAGCAAGACACTGCCCAAATATAAAGATCCGGGTTGTTCAACAGTGGCTTGTCAAATTGGAAACAAATCTTGTGGCCAAGCATTGCTAGATTTGGGTGCTAGTGTAAACCTCATACCATACTCCATGTACTTGCAGCTCGGTCTAGGTGAGATCAAACCAACTTCCATGGTACTTCAATTAGCGGATAGATCGATAAGAAAACCAAGAGGTATTGTAGAAGATGTTTTGTTGCAAATTGATAATTTCTACTATCCTGTTGATTTTTTGATTTTAGATACTGTTTCTTTTATAAACACAAAGTTCAAAATTCCTTTGATACTTGGAAGACCATTCCTTGCCACTGCCAATGCCCTCATTAATTGTAGGAATGGCCTAATGACATTATCATTTGGAAATAGAACTTTAGAGGTAAATGTTTTTCAAGTCTCAAAACAGCCACATGAAGAGGATGAGTGTGTTGATACTTATATGGTTGATAAGCTCAATTTGGAGGACGAGCACACTAAAGATAATTCTATGGAATTCCCTCCTAATAATTTCAAGTTTGATGATTCTTTAATTTATTCCCATGCCGTTAATGTTGTTGATATTTTTGATAAGTCACAGGAATTTATTAAGAAATCATGGCAACCATGCTTTGAGAAGTCACTTGAGAGAAGTCACATGGATGCAATAATCAAATACCCTACTGCTGATAGTGAGTGGGCAACACCAAGAACACTTGAGCCACATGCAGTAGACTTGAAGTATTCCTTTCCAAAAGATTAGCATTAAGGCCATTAAATTGGAGCCTCATCTTCAGCACCATATCCTTTTATTTTTACTGTTTTCCATATTTATTTTTCTTATTTATTATTATTATTTTTCTGTTTTCTAGTTTTACTTTCTTATTTCTTTTTCAAGGACAAATATACGAAGCAGTTCAAATGGTGGAGCACAATTTTCAGCTCCTGTGCACCTTTGGCTACAAAGGGAGTTTTCTTTACTCTTTCTTTTACATTGAGATCAATGCAATTTTTAAGTTGGGGGTGGAGGAAACGCATCTCTTTGTTTCCATATTCTTTAGTTCCATACATTTCTTTTTCTTTTTCCATTGAACTACTTGGTGTCATTTTCCTTTTTGTTTGTTTCTAGCATGCTTGGCGTTAGCCTTAGAGTTAATTCACATTTCAAAGATATGAGCTTAATTGAGATAGCATACAGCATTTTGAAGGAGTTAAATTTTGTCTCAGGTTTGAAATTAATTTAAGTATCAATCTTCATTTGGTTTGAGACTCTAGTTTGTGGTAAGATAGTGTGATTAGTCTTAAACATCTAGAAAAGTTTTATGTGTGATTGTTTGTGAATATTTTTGCGGTCTCAACAAGCTCTAGAACTTATTTGATAATCACTTGAGGCGAATTCCTAGAATGCACACTACTGAGGATATGATATAGGCCATTTTTGAACCGTTTGAGCCTTTCAAACTTACCCTTGCAATATATATCACTAGTCACCTATTTGCGCCCTTTTTCTTGAAAAAGAATTTGAGCCTTGTTTCTTTAAAAAAAAATCCATTTACTTACCCTTATGAGCCTAAAAATATTTTATCCTTACCCTTCTTTTTAAAAAAAAAAAAGAACTTAGTTGTACATATTTGTTGAGAAGCACTTAAGAGGAGTAAGGATGGAAAAATGAAAATCCATAACCTAAGTATATTAAAGAAGATAAGTTGGGGGTTGTGGAAAAGATAATGAGAAAAAAAAAAGAGGTGAATCGGTATTTGCCAAAAACAGAAAAGAAAACAGAAAAAGAAGAGAAGTATGGCAAAAAAAGAAGAAAAAGAAAAGAAAAGTGGTGACTAATCAAGAGATATGCTCTTATAAAAAATGGTTAAAGGAATTGAGCATTGAAGTAAATTTATTTAGTGCTTAAAGTGGTTGTGTTTAAACCTGAAAGATTAAAAGTTCTTTTACTTGCAAATCCTTCCCATTTTTTCTTAATCTTTACCTTGGCCTAACATTACAAGCTTATTAAAGACCTATTGATCCAATGAAATGTGATTTTTCTACAATAGTAGAGAATGATTTGAAAAATAAGCCTATGGAGCTTGCTTATGTGATTGATGTCACACAATTTGTTATGTTTTTAGAGGCCAAGACTTGTATTCATGAATGTTGTGCATAAAATCATCCGGGTGTTCGGATTAATGGATTATGGTAAGATGGATGTTAAGAGTCAATAACGATTTTAAGATTGATGTTTGGATTACTTTTGGACTTAGGTGAAATTTAATGATTCTATATGCCATGTATTATGTGCAATTTTTGAGACAAAATGTGAATTACTCTTGATTAACGCTAATATTGCTTTTCATAAAATTTGATTCCCACCATAGAAATTCATCTCTGGTTTTCGCTTGAATTGCTAGGGACTAGCAATAAGCTAGTTGGGGGATGTGATAAGAGCCATAAAATGCATCTTAGTCGCACTTATTTGTTAGCACTTTAGGGTTGATTTAGGTCTTAATTGCATTTTTATTCATTAACAACTCTAAAGTGGTGTTTTTGGAACATTAACTTATTTCGGTGCATTTTTTCAGGTATTTTGAGTTAAAAGAGATGGAAGAGCTATTATCATTTTAATAAGAAGCTCCAATGAATACTCAAGCGAAAGAATGGTCGCGGAAGAGCCAAGATGAAGAGAAACTAAGAAAGGAGTTTTCACTAAGTTGCTGGAGTTTCCATACAAATCAATCATCCTTGCAAATTAAACTGTATTGATGTAGGAAGAACCAGGAAGTGTGCCATATATGCTTAGAAAGATCTAGAAGTCTACTTTCTGGAGGATTTTACGGTTCATTAAAATAATTTCTCTAGAGAAAGTTATCGCGATTTTAGCGGATAGAGGTCAGACCTCCTGAATCTGCACCAGGCTGCGCCGTACCTTGGATTATTTGAGGCGCGCCTCACAGTACCAGCATATGACTTGACAAAACAGAGGCGCACCACGCCCAAGTGAAGGTGCAGTACGCACACAACTTTATACTCTCCGAGTTAGACCCTAATTAGGTCTTTAATGACTTGTCCAAACCCTAAAACACCCTTAGGCCTTGTACATTATAAATAGACCACTTAGGGTTTGTAATTAGACATTCAAAAAAACCTAGAAAACTCAAGGGAGGCTGCCACACTCTCCCCCATGGCTAACTAATCTCCAAGCAAGGTGAAGGGATGAATCCCTAGGTGTAGTTGTTTCTATTTCCCTTACTTGATTCAGTTGTAATAGAGCTTTAACGTTCAAACATTGTTATGATTTACTTTTTAATGTAATTAGTAGATTTCTTATTAGTTCGGTGATTGCATGCTTCTTTTCCATATAAGTCTAGTCATGCTCTTCTTATGTGTATTTGTTTGGGTGTGATTGAATCCGGTATATCTCTTTTATAGATTTATCCATTACTGCGGTATTGTCATTTAGATATATCGTCGTCTCTTGATAATTTATAAGTTAGGTCATGTGTGCTTGAAAGTAAAGAATAATTCATATCAATTACATTAGGGTTTATACATGCACTTTAATTGAATAATTGCCGATTGCCTGTTTGGGATGAAAAACTTGCAATCAAGATAAAAACGACTAAATCAAGTTAGGATTAGGGCAACGAACCTAGGGAGGATTCCTGGATCCTTGTTATTCCCGTATTATACTTCACAATCTACTTTACACAATTGTTTCACTATCAATTTCAGATTCTCTATTTAATTTGATCATATCGTTTTAGATTAAAGTTTACACCTTCTTTTATAGTTAATTTGTCTCCCTATGGAATCGACACCCCAAGGCTATACTACAGCACCGCATATGTTTTGGGCGTAATCAGGTAGACATGTAACCAAGAGCAAGGGTATGTATGAGGTGAACCTAAATGGAGGATCCTCTACCCAAACAGCCGCTGTGGAGAGGAAACTAGATCTGATAGTCAAAGCCATAGCCGCTCAGAATGCATCACCCAATCCACCAGCTACACCACTCCAGGTATGTGCGATATGTTCCCAATTTGATCATAATGCTGATACATGTCCCTTGTATTCATCTGCAGATCCAGAGTAAGCAAATTACGTGGGACCTAACAACTATCCGTCAAAGAATAACCCATATCCAAACACTTACAACCCTGGATGGTGAAACCACCCAAATTTCTCTTGGAGCAACAATCAGAAGACCCTTAACCAGCAAGGGCAGCAAAGAAACTCCCAGCCAGCCACTCACTCAGCTCCCGAGACAAAAAAAGTGACCTCGAAAGTCTTGTGAGGCAATTAGCAACTCAGCAGCAATAATTAATGACTTCACAAGATCCGTTCATGGCAGATGAAACGCAATATCGGACTGAACTAAGGCGAACCATAGCAAAATATGATCAAGTTATCCAAAGGCTAGAGGTACAAATGTGATAATTAGCTAAAGAGCTAAGTGGCAGAAAGCAAGGTGAGCTTCTGGCTCAAACACTACCTAACCCTGGGGGGGCATCAACAACTGAAAGCTGTCACGACCCTCAGAAATGGTAAGGTGATAGGGACCGATGAATCTAGAAAAGCATCTCCAGAGAAACCATCTGCATCAAAGGTAAGTGAGACAGAGAAGGTGAATGCACCACCCTTCCCGCAAAGTTTAGTAAAACAAAAGAAAGAAAATAAACTGCTTAATATTTTTGAAACCTTACGGAAAGTTGAAATAAACATTCCCTTGTTAGATGCAATTCAACAAATACCTGCTTATACTAAATTTTTAAAAGATTGTTGCACTCATAAGAGAAATTTTCAAGAGCATGAGACTATAGCCTTAACTGAAGAGGTAAGTGCTGCGCTATTAAGAAAACCCCCACCAAAACTAAAAGATCCAAGTAGTTTTACTATTCCCTGTAGGATAGGTGATCAGTTGTTTGAACGAGCATTACTAGATTTGGGAGCGGGTGTAAATTTGATACCATACATAGTATTCAAAACCCTAGGTTTGGGGGAGCTCCAAGCGACTTCCATTACCTTACAGTTGGCAGATAAAAGTATAAAAAGACCTAGGGGTATTCTTGAGGATGTCCTAGTAAAGGTAGGTGAGTTCATTTTACCTGCGGATTTCATTGTGCTAGATATAGAGGAATGCCCTATGCCATTACCCCTACCCATCATATTAGGAAGACCCTTCATGAGAACTATTGATATAAAGATTTGTGTGAAAAAAGGGTATAGTAAGTATGAAAGTCAATGGTGAGAAAATAAAGTTTAAAATATTTGATGCATTAAAACTACCTTATGATGATATGGAATGCTTTAATGTATGTATGATACAAGGCTTTGTTGAGCAAGCTTTTCAGGTCCAGTTCATTGATCCATTGGAGACTACCATTACCCATAGCTTTACGAAAGTGGATATTGAGCAAGAACCTAAAGTTGTTACTGATAACATCAATAAAGCTGTGCACCTCCTTGAGGCTTCTCCAAAACACTCAAGTAAGTATGCTCCTCCATTTGAATCTCTCATACCTACTAATACAACTCTTTTTCCTTCTATTGTCCAGGCACCAACATTGGAATTAAAGCAGCTGCCAAGGCATTTAACTTATACCTATTTGGGAGAGAAGAAGACATTACCAGTGCTTGTGGCTGCTAATTTGAGTATTGGAGAAAAAGAGAAATTATTAAGAGTTCTTAGGGAGCATAGATCTACCATTGGATGGACCATTGCTGACATTAAAGGGATAAGTCCAGCCAAGTGCATGCATAATATCTACCTTGAGGATGAAGCAAGGTTCACTCGAATGCTCAAAGAAGACTCAGCCCACACATGAAAGAGGTAGTAAAGGCCGAGGTATTAAAACTATTAGATGTTGGCATTATCTACCCCATCTCTAACAGTAAATGGGTAAGCCCGGTCCAAGTTGTTCCTAAGAAGAGTGGGATCACAGTAGTGAAGGATGAAAACGAGGAGCTCATACCTACAAGAAAAACAATTGGTTAGAGAGTATGTATTGACTACTGAAGATTGAACAAAGTGACCAGAAAAGATCATTTCCCCTTGCCATTCATTGATCAAATGTTAGAGAGATTAGCGGGCCACAACTATTATTGCTTTTTGGATGGGTATAGTGGGTACAACCAGATTGCCATAGCACCTAAGGATCAAGAAAAAACTATCTTTATTTGTCCTTTCGGTACATTTGCTTATTGAAGGATGCTATTCGGGTTATGCAACACACCAGCCACTTTTCAAAGATGTATGATGAGCATATTTTCCGATATGGTGGAGAAATACATTGAGGTATTCATGAATGATTTCAGTGTCTTGGTTCCAACTTTGATGAATGCCTAAATCATTTGGAGAGTGTCCTAAAGAGATGTGAAGAAAGTAACTTAGTGCTGAATTGGGAGAAATGTCATTTCATGGTTCAGCAAGGCATTGTGTTGGGTTACTCCATCTCTAACAAAGGAATTGAGGTAGACAAGGCTAAAATAGATATCATTTCAAAGCTGCCTCCTCCTCTCACAGTCAAAGGTGTTAGAAGTTTCCTTGGACATGCCAGTTTTTATAGACGATTCATCAATGATTTCTTCAAGATCTCGAGACCTCTTTGTGCATTGTTAACTAAAGATACCAAGTTTGAGTGGGCTGATAACTGTATGAAAGCTTTCAACACATTGAAGGATGTTCTCACCTCTGCCCCAATAATGATGGCACCAGATTGGAATCTTCCATTCGAATTGATGTGCGATGCCAGTGACTTCGCCTTGGGAGCTGTCTTAGGTCAAAGAGTCAATAAGGTACATTATGCTATTTACTATGCTTCTAGAACTTTAAATGATGCTCACCTTAACTATTCTACTACTGAAAAGGAATTGTTAGCTATTATTTTTGCTTTAGAGAAGTTTAGATCATATCTTATTGGCTCTAAGGTTATTGAATTCCCTGATCATGCTGCTTTGAGATATCTGTTTTCTAAGAAAGATGCAAAGCCTAGGTTAATCAGATGGGTACTTCTATTGTAAGAATTTGATTTGGAGATCAAAGAAAAGAAAGGCAGTGAGAATGTGGTTGCAGATCATTTATCAAGGCTACCCTATGAGAATGACGAAAATGAGCTGCTCTTGAATGAGAACTTCCCTAATGAACAATTGTTCCCACTAGAGGTAAAACTTCCATGGTATGCTGATATTGTCAAATATCTAACTGCTAAGGTTTTTCTCCTAGGTATGACCACGCAAGGAAAGAAGCAGCTGATATCTATATCTAGACACTACCATTAGGATGACCCTTACCTCTTCAAATTCTGTCCAGTTCAAATCATCAGACGGTGTGTATAAGAAAAGGAGCACTTGAGCTTATTACAACACTGCCATCAGTTTGCTTATGGAGGACATTTTGGGGCCAAGAGAACAACTCTTAAGGTATTACAATCCAGTTTTTATTGGCCTAATCTATTTAAAGATTCCTTCTCCTTTTGTAGCTCATGTGATAGATGCCAATAGACAGGTAACATCTCTTCCCGAAATCATATGCCCCTACAAAATATTCATATAGTAGAACTTTTTGATGCATGGGGCATTGATTTCATGAGTCCATTTCCTAACTCCTTTGGTTATTTATATATTCTTGTGGGTGTGGATTATGTGTCCAAATGGGTTGAGGCTGTCCCCTCAAAGACTAATGATCACAAAGTGGTTGTAAAGTTTCTACAGGCTAACATATTTACTCGGTTTGGGACCCAAGAGCAATCATAAGCGATGGTGGTAGCCACTTTCATCATCACTCTTTTGCCGCACTACTTAGAAAATATGGGATCACTCATAAAGTTGGCACTCTATATCATCCTCAAACCAGTGGCCAAGTGGAAATAAGTAACTGAGAGATCAAAGGAATCCTAGAGAGGACCGTGAAGCCTAATCAAAAGGATTAGTCCTTGTGCTTGCATAATGCTCTATGGGCATATCAGACAGCTTATAAAACCCTAATTGGCATGTCTCCATACTGCCTAGTCTTTGGGAAAGTATGCCATCTCCCAGTAGAATTAGAGCATTGAGCATATTATGCCATAAAGTAGTTTAATTTTGATATGAAACAAGCGAGAGAGAAGAGGAAGCTGCACTTAAATGAGCTGGAGGAACTGAGGTATGATGCCTATGAGAACGCCAAGCTCTACAAAGAACGGACAAAAGCATGTCATGATGAACAACTAGTTAGGAAAAAGTTTCATGTGGGACAAAAGGTGTTGCTATACGACTCAAGATTAAGACTGTTCCCAGGAAAACTCAAGTCCCGATGGTATGGTCCTTATGTGGTAACCAAGGTCTTTCCTCATGGTGCTTTGGAGGTCCATGGTTCCAACGAAAATCAGACATTCACGATAAATGGACACAGAGCTAAGCCATACCTTGAAATCAATTTGCTTTCTAGAGATGAAAACTTAGCACTTCAATCTGTCCAGTAAGCCACTGATCTAGGAGCACTTGAACCACATAAGGTGGGCTATGAGTGCCCCCTCCAAAGAGAGTAGCACTGAAGCTACTATAGAGAGCGCTTAAGCAATTTTCACTTGCATACCATATAGCTCAAGTGCCTCTATCGAGGTTAGTGGTACTGAGGCCGTTAAAGTATGGTAAGGTTGTATTGTTCTAAAGTTTTTGTTTCAGTCTTGGTAAGTATAATTGTCTATGCTTTCTGCTTTGCACTCGAGCGCATATTCATTGCACCCCAGAGCGCACGAGCGCACCCTATCAACAAGCTTCAGCCACAAGTGCGATAGAGCATACTTCACCATACGCTCGAGCGCACTTGAGGCAGAACTCACATGTTCCCTTTAAAACACATATTTGTTCATTTTTTCCCTTACGCTCAATCGCAAGGTGTCTGCCTCCCTCGCACTCTTGCTCTCCTCAACCCTAAGATCAATCTCCAGCTAGCCACAAACCTCACCTTTACTCCCAAATCCATTGCCATCACAACCAAACCTCCCTCATTCCATTTACCCTCTCTCTCTCTATCTCATCCCTCTTTCCCTCCACTTCACATTCACAACCCTACACGGTAGGGCCAATACCATTTTTCTTTAAATTACTCACACACCATCAAACACTATGTTTAATTTATATTTTCCTCCTATTTTGTGATCATCTTATGTGATTGATTGTGTATTTTCATGTTATAGGAGGTTGGGATCAAGTACGTAAAATTTCTACAACTTTGAGCCTCTGTTGTATATCACCTATTCGATAAATTGCTTGAATCACTGCGCTCGAGTGCATATCTCCTGTGATCGAGTGCAAGTCCTCCAGTGCGATCAAGCGCACATAACTTGTGATCGAGCGCATATTTGATAGCAACTGCACTTTCATACCTCAGCTAATAGCTTTCGGATCCAGAGCCCCCAGCAGCCGCTCCCATTCCATCCGGCCTAGTTTCGAGCAGTGTGAAATACTGTTCGAGACTACATTTAACATAGATGAAGACTTCAAGAGCTTGGACGCCACAAGATGGGCGGTCCAAGAGTTCAAGGCCCGAGGTCTCAAGTGGCTGTTCAAGTTAGTCTGTTCGACGGTATACACCCGATTCATGGTCAGCTTCTACGAGAACCTGACCTATAACTGCACCATACTAGAGATTCTATCATCCTCAGTCCAGGGCAGATTCACAGAGCTAACCACTGCTGATATCACCGCTTCACTCCGCTGCTGTGATAAGTACCCTTTAGAGGACAGCCATATAGAGGAGCAGCTAGACCCGTTTCCTCTACCCCACATCATTGAGGACATGTGTGCAGGTCAGTATGGGGATCGGCATAATAATTTGGGGAGTAGGTCGAAGTTGCTCCTCGTTTATGGTTTGTGGACTCCATCCTTCAGCGTAACGTGTGCCTTTTGGGGCACAAGACTCAGCAAAGGGATCAGTTTCTATAGGCTCTTTACGTCTTTTACTGGGGTCACTGGTACTCCATCCCAACCGTCATATAGAGTCAGATACACAAGTTCTGGGACCGTGTGCACAACTGTCAGACCACCATGACTAATGCATGGGGGCTCCATTTTCCCTTCTTGCTCAGTCACATATTCAAGAAGAAGGGGATCAGAGGCTCCTCCGTCGATGGACCAGTTAGTGATCATCCATTCTTCGGGAGGGCCCAGTGGAGCCTCAGCTAGTCCCACATACCCCGAGGACCCCGGGTGCATATTTCTTTTCCTAAGCCTGTGGCGGATGATTCGATGGACACCGAGCACTTGATAGTGAGCTCTACGTGGGAGGAGGACCAGCCAGACATGGGGTCCATAGAGTATCAGCACCTTCTCGAGAAGCTGTCCTCCTTCTGCTGCGAGCTCTCAGACATCCATCGGGAGGACAGAGAGGCGACCCGATTGATCCATCAGCGGATAGATGGGTTGGAGGTGCAGTTTGCATGACAGGAGGCGATGCTACAGACCATCCTCGATCACCTACCTCCTGCACCCGATACCTCATCGACTACCCCACCTGATGACCAGTAGTTAGAGGATACCTCGTCTGGCTGAAGACGTAAAACTTAGCGCTCATGGGAGGCACCCCACAGCATATCCTTTTCATTATAGTATTTTTTTATTAGTATTTTTGTTTATATTTAATTGTTTATCATCTATATTTCTTGTTTTCCGGCACAAAATTTATTTTTCTTTTTCAGGACCATAGTGCGTGCATCTAGTTCAAGTTTGGGGGCATGTTACGAGCCCTGCAAGCAGTATAGCTCTCCATCTCCCAAGTCAGATGTTTCCATGTCACTCACACATTGGGGATAATGTGTATATTAAGTTTGGGGGTAGGGAGAAGCACATGCACACACTAGGTCCCAGGTTTTTTTTTTATTATTTTTGAAAAAGATAAATGCATGTTCATTTTGTGTTAAAAATTTTTAATAGGTTAAAAATAAATATTGTGATAAAACTTCATTAGTAAGCTTAAAATCTAAAACACAGAGTCTAATGATAATGTTTTTTAAAAAAAAGTCTTAATTACCTACCTCAAGGCATTTAGGAATTCACAAAGTTTGACCTAAATCTAACATGAGCACATTAGCACATAATGGTGTGAGGTATGACATATTATCTCTATGTATATGTTTCCATAACCTAACTGTAATCGGATAATGTGTTAGATAAACACTTTGGCATAGGAAAATAAAGAAAAATGTCTATCATGCCAAAAGAGAAAATAAAATGCTCCTAATGATCATTAAATAAAATTTCCATTGAGTAACTGGACCTCTTGCCTCAGTAAGCAGAGAGCATTCACGTCAAAAAAAGGAAATTAAGCATTTAATGATCATAAAAATTTTCACTGAGTAACTAGACCTCTTACCTCAGCAAGCAGTGAGTGTTCATGTCAAAAGGTGGGAGTTTCACTTAGTAGCATTAAGACCTGTTAGTTCCGTAGCCTTTTTGACTCGAGTTAGTAAGTCCTTAGGGGTGTCTTTACACCTAATGCCCTAAAACCATCTGGTTTGGAGGTATTGGTTGAACACTCGCTACAAGGGTCAATTAGAAAGCTTAATGGAACTCAACTTGGCAAAAAGCTCATGATTAAAGAAAAAGAAAAGAAAGAAAACTATGTCATTAGTGTTCATTCTGATAGGAAATTCAATGAATGTTAAGACACTGAAACGCTATACAGTAGAGATATTTGGAAGCTTCATCTTCTTGTGCTAATCCACCACTCACTAAATCAAGCTTGTGATACCTTAAACCAGCCTTGTGTAAGTAATTAGAATTTAAAACTCTTATTCATTGTAAAGATGTGTTTATATTTTAAGCCCACTCATGAACAAATATCTTGGTTTTGTGTACAACCCAAATTTTTAGATATCATGAATGATGCATTTATCTTTAATTTTATTTTATTTCTCAGTTAGTTTTTAGTTCTGTATTGCTAAGAGACTAGCAATATGTAAGTTTGGGGGTGTGATAAGTGCTTAAATATTCATATTTAAGCTCCTTAATTTACATTTGTTAAGCTCTTTTTTTACATATTTTATTATGTTTTACTTCATTTTTGTGTTTTCTGTGTCTTTATAGGCTTATGAAGAAAAGAAAGAACTTTGAAGCTTTACAAGAAGAAAACTGAAGATTTGGAGAAAGATGGTGCGATTGAGCGCAACATGGATACGATCGAGCGCACATGCAAACGAGTGCACACTTGCGCTCGAGCTCAGAAACAAGCGATCGAGCGCATACGCACAGAGAGGCGACAAAGCCAATTTTGGAAAACTTTCTTTCGGACCTATTTTGGAATTAGGGTTTCGTGGCACTCTTAGAACCCTATATATAGGCTTGTAAAACACAGAAAACACATCCTTCCTTTTATCTTATACTTTTGCTTGAAGTTGTAAGCTTTGGAGAGGAATTGACGACTCATCTCCATAGTATTCTTCAGGTTTTATTTTTTGGTTTTAATTTATGTTATAATGATGTTTACCATAGACAACATGTGTAACTAACTCTCTATAGGGCTCGATTGAAGCCCTAGTTATTCTTTCCCATATATATATATATATATATATATATATATATATATATTCATTGATTATCTTTGCAAATAGCCATGTTATGATGCTTTAATTGATTAATTCCTGTTTTATTGAATTCCTCATATGTGTATGTCTGATCAACATATGCATGTGGTATGGATGAGTTAGTTAGATCAATTTGGATGACTGAGTTCTGGGTCTGACGATAGTAACAAAAGAAATCCACGCCGGATTCTTGGGTTAATCAACATGAGAAACTGGGAGTATACACCATATCTTAGGTCTCGTGTGGTTGTCGATTTCCACAAATCGTATGCTCTCTTAAGGAACAACTCAGTATACATCATCCTGAATCCCTTAAGAAAGAAAAGAGTTAGAGTAGATACCATGCCTAACTCATTGCTTAGGGAGATCAATAGCTTAAGGAGTAGATACCATGCCCTTAGGTTGACAACCATTAGGCATTCATGGTATGATTAGACCATTGGTACATTACTCATTGGGAAAGCATGATTAGTGGTGGATATCAAAGCCTTATGTTCTTATTATTATTAATTTACACTCAACAGATATTTCTATCTTCTTATATTGAGAAACTGATTCTAAAACGATATTCACCAATCCCTGTGGAAATGATCTCGCACTTGCACACTATGCTACTACTGACCTTGTGCACTTGCAAGTAAAACTGTACGATTATTTGCTTATTAAATTAGGTATATTATCACGCAACATTGGCGTAGTAATCAAACACTAATAATAAGAAACATGTCGAATAGTAAAGCTTCCTTTGAGCCGATGTATTGTTCACATGAAAAAACCAAATAATTATCACATGTTTATTACCACAGGTGCCCATACAATTCTGTTAAATATCAACCTTCCTTTGGACCAGTCAATATTCACATAAGTTACATACACACAACCGTTCATATTTCAAAACGAATTAATTTCCACATGAGAGGTCACTTTGGTGACATGTTGCTTCAGTTAATTCATTCCAAAATATATATAAACATACCAATATTTAAAATTAAATTGTATTAAAATTGACCCAAAACAAAAAAAAATTTGGTCAAAGTTAACGTCAGTAAACCAAAGTCAACATCTTTACCTTAAAACGACATGTCGTTTTAGTCAAACCCAAAAAAAATGACACGTCGTTTTCTCAACCCAGAGAAACAATACGACATTTTGGTCGTCCCTGACCTCTAACCGGGTCGCGCGATCCGAATCACGACCTGACCATATATTGGCCTCCAGAACTTCGATTTTGATGATTCAAAAGGGGATTTGCTCATTTTTTAATTCTTATGTGATCTATGGCAGCAAATCAACCAAATTCTTAAAAAAATTATACAATTTCATGATTTTCTTTAAACGAACCATTAAAAAAAAAACCCTTTTGAATCAACCAAATTTCAGAAAAATTATACAAAGAACAACCAAATTTGTTCTTGAATTTAACAACACCATACCTGGAATCGTTAAATCCAAAAACACATGCAAATCATCATGTAATCGAATTAAATTTTGATTCCCAATGATTGAACATGAACGAGCTCTGATACCACTTGTTAGAAAATATATCATTGGATGTAAAACATCTCTCAAAATCTAGGAAACATTCATGTTAAATCACCAAGAATGAACATATTAATATGCGGAAGCATACCTGAATCCATGACAATCAATTACTCTCTAGAGCCGTGCGGTATGTCTTCCAGATCAACACGTTCTCTAGAGAATCTTTTGTTTTCTCTTGCTCTCTCTTTCTCTCTGATGATGGGATATCAAAGAACAGAAGAATAATCATATGTGTGATTTGGGGACCATAACCACTATTAATAGATAACTTCTCTGTTATCTTTTGGAATTTCTATTTTAGCCTATCATAAAAATAGAAATTACCCTTAAGTCTCTGAACATTAAAGGCCCACACCCTATTAGATACATTAAAGCCCAAATTACCTAAACCTTAGTAAACCACTTTAAATGGGCTTAACCTTATATGACAGTCTACAATACATAATTATTCACATATAAGCCCAATGTTGGATTAAGGATCCAACATTCCATTCTTTGCTAATAAGTATTATATGTGTCTGATTTTTTAATTTGATTTTTTTTTGTTTATAATATTTTAAACTTATTGATTATATTTAATTTATCTTTTAATTAGTTTAATTTTTTTGTTATTTAATGTTTATTTTTGCTTATTTTTTCATATAATATATGATAGACACATATACATCATGTGTCAATGTATCAAGTTTGTAGATTCAAATTTAATGCCGTTAACCTTTTTTACTAACGGCAAAACCATCCCATACTCAGTTAGTTTTTAAGAACTTCGATATTTAAATTTTAAAGTGTCAAACCATACAATACTTTTGTATAGTTTTGTTAAAAAAAAATAATCTCTAATAGATTCACTATTTGAAGCTCTCATATAAGTCATAACATCAAAGTATAACACTGTTTAAAAAAAAGGAAAGATCTATAAAGAAAAGTGGAGATAACTAATTCTAAAACATTTGCTATAATATTAGCAGACATGTTGATCTTAAAGCATTTGAAGATGGTTAATTGTTAATGGGTTAGTGCACAAATTGTATATGTTCCAAAGGCTTTTCAAATCCTTATGAGAAGTAGCCAGCAACAGAGTTCATTTCTTTTACCAATAGCTTCCATGGGAGCCATTGCTTTGGCAAGCAAAGAGCATTAAATGATCATTGGGTTGCGTTTTTGGACTACGGCAATATACGATTGGCAAATGAGTATAACCACATTAAAAGATGGAAAATAATTAAAGTATTTTATTAATCAAGAAAGCAACATAATCATCTAATCAAAATATTTAAAACATCATAAATTGAGAAACTAACATTATCATAGAATTAATATCAAACTTTCCACAACATTACAGTAATCGAATAATCATCGACATTGAGGTCTTGATCTCCAACAACAGTAGGAGTATTAATATTGTAAATGTATACATTCTTAATGTAAATAATATTAGGAAATTCTAGCTTATTGTAAATAGGAAACCTTAGTCCTATTAGAACACTTTGATGTATCCTAATCCTATTAGGACACATTAATATTGTAAATGTATATATTTCTAATGTAAATAATATTAGGAAATTCTAACCTATTGCAAATAGGAAACTCTAGTCCTATTAGAACACTCTGATGCATCATAATCCTTTTAGGACACTCTTTTATAAATACCTTGTAAATATGAGTTTCTACTACTACAACATTATGCAATAGACAAACATAAACCTAATTACTCTTTTAAGTTTCTTCATGGTATCAAAGCAGTAAGATCCTAAACTCTAACACATTGCTCTCTCTCTAAACCCTAAAAACCATGGAAAACACTGCTCCCTTGTCTTATTCCTCTCCCCTCACTAAAAAATCCTTCTGCAGACGTCGACAACCTCTCAGCTTCAACTTATTAGCATGACATCATCCTCCACTCACCAGCACGTCGTCAACACAATTCCTTTCTTCCATCATGCCACGTCACCAATAGCGGACTCCATGCCCAATGTCTCTCTGCTAGCCTTAACAAACACCGACCCTACACCGCAGTTCACCCTCTCATCCCATGCCGCCACGTCCCAGCATGCCTCCCTCTATCCAATGTCCCTCTGGCCGCCTTAATCCCCACACCAAGCTCTACATCGAACTACAATCTCCCATACAATGCCTTCAATTCGTCTTCCATACACTCCCATTGTAATACCCGTATTCTTAAAGTAAGGGTTGATAAAATATGACATGGAGTTAAAATAATATATATATATATATATATAGACACACACACACACACACATATACATACACAAAAGATTTATTTTTAAATAAAATAATTCTTTTGAAAAAAAAGGAAAAACAGATGTCTATGGGTAGTAAAAGGAAAAAGAAAAAGGGGGGGGGGGGGGGTGTGCAAAACTTGGAAGTCCAGGTGTTGCATGCAATTCATGCAAAAAGGGACACTAATTTCAAATGCAGAGAATGGGGACACTAAGCACCATTAATGGTGGCTGGTGGTTAAAAAATTATATAAATATTGTTTTTATTGATTTGTTTTATTAGTTTTACAAAATATTGTTTGGTTTTCTTCTATCTTTAGTTCAAATTGCTCTATTTCTTTAAACACGTAGGGACTGAAAGAAAAGTTGAAAAAGTAAAATTTTGAAAGGGTTTACGGGATAATTTTAAAGAGAGTCATGGAAAGCTCTAAGAAAAACAAAAGATAATAATGTGAATTTTATTTTTTGAAATTTAGTGTACATGAAATTTCTCGGAACTCAAAATGGTAATTTTTAAAGCGTATGAATTCTAGAAGAATTGAAGAATAAATTAAAAGTTTTAATATAAATATTATGTTAGGTGTTGACGATTAGTAATCGGGGAGAAATTGCTGAGAAGAGCAGAAAAGGCAAGGAGGTGATTCACGGGTAGCTCTAAGTGCTACGTAGTGAGTTAGATTTACTTTTAGTAATCGAGATAAATATAGAATATACAGTGATGATATTTGAATTAATTATTAACATATGATTTGATGATAGATGAAAGTTGGTTAATGGGTATGATAAGAATAATTGAAATGTTAGAGGTTTATTATATGAGAAGTAATATTATTGGAATAATAAGTTGATTAAATAATGAAGGGATAACTGAAATCCTTGACAAGCTATGGTTTATAATGTGATATGATATATGAGGAGAAAATTTAATGAATATGATAAAATAATAATTTTGAGAAAAAGTTGGATAGCTAAATTGAATGTCTGAATACGTGCTTGTTTTTATATTATTGTTCATATGCATATTTCATATGATTGTTCATATGCATATGCCTGAAATAAAAGAACCGGGAGGGGGCCGGACTAAATGAAAACCGTGACAGTCGGTATATGCTGGAGATAAATAAAAATTGTGACAGTCGATATATGCTGGAGATAAATGAACCAGGAAGGCAGTCGGTCTAAAATAAAAACATGTCGACATGTGGAAAGACATTCCCAAATAATAATAATATTTAAATTCACGCATTGCATTTGCTTTAAATATTGATTGTTATTGCTTGAGATGCTAAAGTATTATTCTTGATTGTAAATTTATTGATAGATGAATGAATCTCACAGATAGACAAATATGATGAGAGTTATCTGAGTGATTGATTATATACTGTGAACCTCATAACAAGGTAATTATAATATAGAATTAACAGTCTCAAGGTGATTAAATATATGAGAAAAAAAGATTGATAAATGATAGGGATTATGATATGAGTAGTGATTTGGAAGACTTCTTTGAAAAATTGAATACTTCTAGTAAATTTAATTCACTGAGCTTGTAAAGCTTACTCCTTGTTGTTAAAAAAATTTCACGTAACAGGCATGATAGGTAGATTGGCAAGCTGATATTCAGACTGAGTCATTATATGTAAGCCACGTGTCAATATCCTCAGACTAATAAGAAAAAAAATATCTGTAAATATTCATACATACTATGTTATATATACTGTTCAGTTGAGATCTGAATAATGTAACTACCCTGTTGAGGATTGAGGATTTATGTATGTAGATAATTCAGTTGATGTTTTTATATTATTGCATATAGGTGTCGTGCTGGGATTTTCAAAATGTGATGACACCGTCTCGGGGGTGGCCAACCCGGGATGGATTGTTACACCTATCCCCTAGCCTATGCATTAAATTTGTCTTCCATACACCAGACCCTATCCTTCCCTCCCTCACATCCCATTTACCTACCTAGCCCCACCACGTACTTAACCCTCTCAGCCCACGTTGCAAACCTTATCTCTATTGCAGCCCCTAATTTGTCCCTATATGTTCCCTCTACACTTACAACCCTCGCGACTCAACTAATTCCTCACTCTACCTATGCTGCTGCTCTTGTTAACCCACAGGCTTATCCTACCTTCTCTAATCTCCTTATTTTCTCTGCTCCTAGCATTACACACCTAGTTAGTATTAAATTTGATAATACTAATTACATCTTCTAGCACTCCCAATTTCTCCCAATCTTTATAAGCTACGACCTCCTCAGATATGTTGATGGTGCCTTACCTTGTCCCCCATAATATTATTTCTCTAGTACTAGCACCCCCACCTTTAACCCTGCTTTTCACAATTGGATTCATACGGACCAGTATCTTCGCTCATGGATTAATGCTACTCTTACTTCGGACATCCTTCAAGACGTCCATAATCTGCATACCTCTAGGGATGTTTGGTTGGCATTGGACCAATACTACCTTGATCAGTCCAATGCCAATGAGTTTGACATCTGCCCGAAGCTCCACAAATATACCAAATATGGAAAATATATGGAACAATATCTCTGAGATTTCAAAGCCATAACTGATGCTCTTGCTGCCATCAAGTCACCACTCTCCACGAAAGACCTCATCTCTCATGCATTAGGAGGTCTACCTATCAAGTATGAAAGCTTCATCACAATGATTACCAACACCAACATCACCCTTACTTTTGACAGTTTGCGTTCCAAGCTGGTCCTCCAAGAACAACTCCTCAAGTATCTTCGGGTCACTTCTCAGCTTTTTGACCCTCCTACCGCCCTTGCTACCACCACCATCTCTGGAGCTTCACGTGGTTGTGGCAGGGATCTCTTAGGCTATTGGGGTCATGGCCGAGGTCTTGGTTGCAGTACTAGTCATCATGACTCCTCTCAACTTGGTTCAGGTATTGATCAGTCATTTCACTTTTATCCTATATTTAATTGATTTGTTGGTACTTTCTCTTATAGTCATGAAGGTTTATTGGAACCGTATCTTGGAGGCTCCTCCACGATGTATCAAATTTGTCACACCATAAGTCACCTTGCCTTAACTTGTCCTCATCGATTCAATCATGCTGTTGTCTCTCATGACTTGCCTAAATCATTTGCCATAATGTCACTTGGTGAGTCTAATGCTACTCAGTGGTACCCTGATACGGCCGTCTCAGCTCACATGACTCCTCAGTCAGGTATACTCACTAACTTTACACCTTATTTTGGCAAAACTAAAATTTTGGTTAGTAATGGAAAATTGCTTGATATTAATAATGTTGGTTCTACTTTCTTACGCACCTCCGCTAAACTACTTCACCTTAAAAATGTCTTGCATGTCCCACAATTATCTCACAATTTACTTTCTGTTAAACACATATGTTCTGATAACAATTACTCTGTTAAGTTTGATACCTCTCATGTTGTTAATAAGTATAAGAGTACGGGGCAAAATCTTCTCAAATCCTTTAGTGATAGTGATCTTTACCCTCTTCCACCCAATTCGGTCACTCTTTTTCCTGGCACTTGTCTCTCATCAACTCTCTAGTGATGTTTAGCATCGTCAGCTAGGAAATTTAGGTCCTTGTGTGTTTTTTGTTTTACAAACTTGGAAGAATATTTCTCTGTCTTCTAAATATTTTGGTTTTTGTTTAGAGTATCAGTTAGGCAAGTCTAAACATTTACCACTTGATTCTGTTGAGCATTGTACTGCCTAACCTTTAGCTTTAATACATTATGTTTGGAAATCTCATATTTTATCAAATTTGGGTTATCGATATTTCATTATTATTGTGGATGATTTTCTCGTTATTCTTGGATTTTTCCTATGCGTAAAAAATATGAAGTCTTTCAACACTTTAGTACCTTTAAAGCTCTTGTTGAATATTAGTTTTCTACAAAAATAAAATATTTTCAAAGTAATGGTGGTAAAGAATTTGATCAAACTCATTCCAAACAATTTTTGGCTCAACATGGTATTGCTTTTCGCATGTCTTGCCTGGACACCCCTCAACAAAATGGTATTGTTGAGCATAAGCATAGACACATTAGTGAAATGGCATACACCCTCTTAATTCACTCATCTCTTTCTAAGTATTTTTGGGTAGATGCTACATACGCAACACTTTACATCATAAATCATCTCCCTACTCCTGCTTTGCAAAATCAAGCTCTTTATACAAAATTGTTTTCTAAAATTCCAGATTACTCCTATTTTCGCTTCTTCGGGTGCGCCTGCTACCCTAATCTAACTGCCAATGCTCCCCACAAGCTTGCACTTAGATCTAGACAATGTGTCTTCTTAGGTTATGCTCAAAATTATAAAGGATATAGGTGTCTAGATCCCACCACTGGTCGTGTCTATACCAGTCGCCATGTTGTCTTCCAAGAACTATCTGTTCCCTATCCTACTCTCGCTGCACCCTTCCCCTACCCTATAACTAGTCATTCTCTCATTCCACCACTTGTACTTACTACTGTCGAACCCTTACATCAACTTTCTCCCTCCCCACCTATGTTTCAAATCACTCATGTTCCTAATCTTCCTTCTCCACCACCAATTCCCATTGCCTCGCTGCCCCCAATTTCAGTCTCTACCTATGTGCCACAAAATTCCTCTCCAGTAACTCAACCAACCTAACTAATGTCTCCTCCCTTACTTTCTCGTTTATCTATCTCTTTAGCACAAACCTCAGCTTCTTCCAATCCCATTGTCATTCCCTCTCCTGAACTAGACACTTCTTCTACCTCTACTTTTCCTCCACCATCCCTCCATGCCCCTTGTCATCCCATGATCACTCGTTCTAAAACTGAAATTCGAAACCCAAACAACTCTTCTCTCTTTCCACTACTACCTAGAAAACTGAACCAACTTGTTTTTCTCAAGCAAATAAAGATCCCGAGTGGCGATCCGCTATGTCTGACGAATTTAATGCTCTTTTAACTAACCACACTTGGGATATGATTTCATATAATCCAATGAAAAATTTAGTTGGGTTTAAGTGGACTTACAAAATTAAATATCAAGCTAATGGATCTTTGGAGTGCTACAAAGTGAGGTTGGTCGCTTAGGGATTCCACCAATAATTAGGTATTGATTATTATGAAACTTTTAGTCCTGTTGTTAAACCTACTACCATACACACTGTTTTATCCTTAGCCATTTCTCATTCGTGGGTGATTAGACAACTTGATGTTAAGAATGCCTTTCTTCATGGTTATCTAATGAAGTGGAGTACATGAAACAACCTCCTAGTTTTGTTGATACCTTTTGTCCCACTCATGTATGTAAATTACGTAAAGTCATCTATAGTCTGAAATAGGCTCCTTGGGCTTGGTTTCACCACTTCAGTTCTTTCGTTCTTTCTCTTGGTTTTTCTTGCAGTCGGGCAGACACTTCAATGTTTGTTCTTGTGTCATCTTATGGTCTTCTTATCTTACTACTGTATGTTGATGACATTATTCTCACCGGTAATAATTCTAGTCTTCTTTTTCGTTTTATTCATACTTTATCTAACCAATTTTCTATGAAGGATTGATCTTCATTATTTCCTTGGCATTGAAGTTTTTCGTCATCCCACCGGGTTGTTTCTCTTTCAAACTAAATACACCAAAGACATTTTACTTAATTTTTTATGTCTTCGACCAAACCATTTAAAACCCCTCTACTTTCCCAGATCGCACCTTCACAACATGAGGGTGAACTACTAGCAGATCCCTCTGAATTTAGGAGTATGGTTGGAGGTGTTCAGTACTTAACCATGACCTGACCTGATATTGAATATGTTGTTAATCTAGGTAGTTAGTTTTTGCGTGCTCCCCACATGGCTTATTTCCAGCTTGTTAAACGCATTTTTCATTATTTATATGGCACTACTAATCATGGGTTACTTCTTGCTTTTGCAAATGATTTTTCTCTTTCATGCTATGTAGATGCTGATTGGGCCGACTGCCCTGACAGTCGTCGGTCCACCACAGGTTATGCTGTCTTCCTTGGATCCAATTTTATTTCTTGGAAAACAAAGAAACAACCTACTATGTCTCGTTCCAGTACTAAATCTGAATATCGCTCCCTTGCCTATGCTGTAGTTGAGACCTATTCACCAACTTCTCTATGACTTAAATGTGTTCTTAACTCGTCCAGTTCGAATGTATTGTGACAACATTGGTGTCACTTATATTGCTACTAATCTAGTGTTCCATGCTTATAACAAGCATATTGAGATAGATTTTCACTTTGTTCGCGAAAAAGTAGTCTAAGGCGATATCCAGATCTGGTATATTCCTACTGATGCACAACTTGCAGATATTTTCACCAAAGGATTTTCATCACCTTAGTTCCTTCAACATAAAACCAATCTCTCTGTGGTTTCACCCCATTCAGATTGAGGGGGCGTGTAAATGTATATATTCCTAATGTAAATAATATTAGAAAATTCTAGTCTATTGTAAATAGGAAACCCTAGTACTATTAGAACACTGATGTATCTTAGTCCTATTAGGACACTTTTCTGTAAATACCCTATTAATATGAGTTTCTACCACTGCAACATTATGCCGTCAACAAACATAAACCTAATTACTCTTTTTAAGTTTCTTGAAATATTGATAGTCGTGTCAACATAACAGGAATCAAAGGCAGGTCTTAAATATTCAGCAACAGTAAGACCAACAGCATCAGCGCTTTTGAAAATATCATCATTCTTCTAGTGATCTTCTACGTACCTTTTGGTCAACATTTTCCAAACCAATTTCACTATGTATCAATTGTGTTTGCATATTCTTGCGCAGTGTCTTTTCATCATCATCATTTGTCTCTCTCGCTATGGAACCATACTTAGAAACTTCCATACACTCCCCAATCTTCAGAACCATATGTTTCCTCTGTATGCTTATGGATTGAGTGAAATGGTTCTGCTCCAAAATTTTCTACTACAGATTCACTTGCAGCCAAATTAGATCTCTCCAAAGTGCTTTAACAAGCAATCTCAACACATATTTCTTCTAAGTCATCAACTTTCATGGAACCACTGACTCTGCAACTGCTGCCACATCCTTGTGATAACTTATCCACCTTGTTCAGCTCCTCAGGACGATCTGTGTAAGCCAAGCGAAAAATAAAGAATAAGCAGCTGATAAGAAATTTGAAAGCAGAAAAAGAGGAACTCAACTACCTGATGCTTTAACCTTCTTTGGTTGTCGCTTAAACAATGCCTTAGATGCACAAGCATCCATTCTCTTCTTGTCCACCCCAACAGCTTTCTCACTTTTGTTAACCTGATCTTTAGTTTCCACAGGTTTATCTTTTCTCTTTTTCCTGTTTAATATCAGACTTGTTTGATCTTGAAGAGCTAGATGAAGAGAGCTTCTTAAACCTCTCAGACCTCCTCAAAGGACTCAGCATATTCTGCTTGTCAACTCTTTCTGACTTCCCTGTAACCTGAGCAGTTGTTGTACGCAGTTTCTCAAGTCTCTCAGACTTCCTTGTACTAACTGGAATCATATTTTTCTTTGATGTCATCCTTCACTTGTAAACCACAAGAAGATTGTGCAACTTTATTAGAACAACGGTGAGGACGACTACAGATCTGTTATTATTACCCATAAAAATATCTGGATGTTATGCTACAAATTAAATAAAAAGAAAAAAGAAACCAACAATCAACTAAAAGATTATAACAAGTCTCCTTTATCTTACAAGAAATAAATAAAATTCTTGCCAACTAAGATATTATTACAAGATCTGTTATAACGAATGCAGTAAATTGATCTAAATCAAAGCGTTAGACAATCCTATATATATAGATATATGGATGGAAACGTCACTAAATTAAGAAAATTGAAACATATTTAAAACTAAAAGAAAAAAAAAAGACTTCCATCAACAAGACAAACTTGAATAGGTTATATGCCTTAGGTTTAGTAATTTATTATCTATTCTTGTGATGAACACTGTTTTTCTGTTTTCGTGCATAGTTAACAGTTTTGCTATATAACGTGCTTTGTTTAATGGCGGCGTTCTCACAATTTTATCTGGTGATCCAAGACGAAATTAAAGAATATTGGGGAAGTTAATTACTAATGTGTTCCCTTTATAAAGAGATCAAGTTTACTTCCATAACAATTTCTTCTCACTAGTATGGAAACAAAATCATATGCGTTAATTAACCACTTTGAGAAATAGGAAACAACATAAAAAGGGAATTATTGAGGTTTCTATAAATGAACCTCGGCAGAAACTTCACCAAAGCTTGCCAATTTTCACACATCAATGGGGAACGCTTTATATAGGGTACTTTAGGGATTTTCATTGTGCTCGGTGAAAACCAAGTGTAAACTAAACCTTTTAATTGTTTGGCATGAAGAAAGAAAAATATAATGTTAAGCCAATCTATAAACCTATAAATATAACTATTTCAGAAGATTGCTTTAAAAAGCAAGCACGTTCAAATGCTATCATGTATCTTATTTTATTTTTTCTCAATCAAAACCACATAGTTTTGGTTTAGCATTTATTTTAGCTAAATAAAATGAAACCTACAAGCCTTTAATTAAAGACCTAATAATAAATTTCAATTAATAAAAATCAAAAGTAAAGAATCTAATCAAGTAAAATATAGTATAACTTACTTAAATCTTCAACAAGATCAACTAAAATATTATTTTCTGAAAATAAAAAAAAATGAATTTATGTGATACTTTTTTTTTTTGAAAAGAGAAAAATTGAAAAATAAGTTATGTTTTTGTAATTATGTAACTATATAAATCCAATCTATAAACATTAATTATGTCGAAATAATGAAACATAATTTATGAAATTCTTAAAGTGAATAATACAATCAATTTAAATAGTAAATTAATTTTTTTTAGAAGCATTCATATGCTGACACGTGCCGTATTTTATTTTTTCTCAATTAAAATGACGTAGAACTGATATGTTCTATATTTATTTGGTTACATAAATTACAGTGTATAAGCTCTATAAAAACCCAAAATAATATAGCTCAAGTAATAAAAAAATTTCAAGATAAAGAATCCAACCAAATTAAGTAGTAGAATAACTTAAATTAATTTTTTGTCAAATTGAAATAAAATATTACTTTTGAAAAGAAAATATTTGAATTTATATGACACTTTTTTCAACACAACATAAGTTTGATATTTGTAATTATATGTCAATATAAATCCAATTCTATAAACACTATATATATGTCTAATTAATATATAACAGTTTATAAAATTCTTAAAGAAAAGAATACAATCAATTTAAGTAGCAAACTAACTTAAACAAGATAAATTGTACTTTATATTTTAGACCTTTATAAGTCTTTTAGTTTGGGCTTTATATATCTCGCATAGCTCGTATAAACTAGCACCATTAACTATTGCATGAGCGTCGTGATGTTCTCGATCATTGAATACTCTAGACTTGCAAAAAAAAAAAAAAATTAACTCAAAATAAGAAGATATATCAAAAACATGGTTGCAGCTTCCTTAGACTTTAACAAATTGATTTTGTTGCTTGATGTAGGAAATTTGAGTCGAGTTGGGCACCCATGATGAGCGACCCGACCCACCCATTTAATATAGAACCAAAAGACATGGATGAAACAAAGCAACTCTTGATTGAATCCATGCATCCCTCTACAGTATAAATATATGTAAATGTAAGAGAGAAAAGGTTGTTGAAAAGATGAATTCTTGAGAGAGAACTTTCTTTAGGGAGACAAAAAGATTATAGGGTTATGACAAGAACGTGATTTCCTTCATTGTGATTTAAAATCTGACCTTCGACGAGATTGAAGCGTAAAGAACCGAAGAGGAGTCCAAATATTAGAAGGTTTCGGGTCGAATCGGTAAGTACCCGATATTCCACTGCGTAACTATTTTTGCATTGGTATCAGAGCCAGGTTTACGCTCTTTGGATATATATAGTCTCTCTGAATATAAATGCATGTAAATTCATAAAAACCGAAATAATAAAATGTAGAAAGATAAGTGAATTATTTTTTTAAAAGGTTTAAATGGGTTAAAAAATGGAATATTGTCATTGGTTATCACAATGCCATGATTTTCTAGGATTATGCAGTATATATGACATATATGAAATCTGGAAAATATGGAATGAAAATTCTTTAAGATGAGAGAAAAAAATGGAACCCTAGTACAAAGACCTGAAACTTTGAATTAATGTCATAAATTGTATGTTAGATTTCATGAAACATAATTTATATGGTTAGAAAGATTATTTCATAAGATTTCCAATGATATATTAAACACAATTTTTGATTAATTTTAGAGAGAGTTATTTGGCCCAAAAAATTTAGTCATTTTTGACCAAATTTCTAAGTCTGGAGGTTGAAGACAACCTCCAAAATAGTTTCCCACGCGTTGAAGAGAGAGTAAACACACTCTCCTCCACTTTCGATGACCTAACGGAGAAAAACATCCCATCACCATGACCAGCACACTAAGACGAAGCGACCGCTCCGGTCATCGTTAGACATCGAGATGGTGGCGTGCCGACGTAGCGAATGGAGTGTTCCTTTTTTTTTTTTGCTGTTCATTTAAATCCAAACCATCTCTGGCATGAAAATTTTCAGTTTGATTAGAATTTTTTTTTCTGATTTTTCTATAATTTTTTCTGAAATTATTTTTACATGGATTATTTAATATTAATTTTTTGAATAAAAATTAATTAATTTTTTTAAAAAATAAAATTTTTAAAATTAATATTTGCGCATTATTTGAGTGTGACAAATTTATTTTTGAGCATAAAATTATTTTTTAATAGATCAGTATCTAGTGGGAGCACATGAAAGATCTTGGATTTCTGTTTTTCTTTACGGTTGAGATCGAGTTCAATAAAGTGATGTGGTTGTTGGATTAAAATTGCTTGCACATCTATTTGTTATCATGTAAATAAGTTTGATAAGTGATTGAGTATAACTTTATCATACTTAAATATCTTAATTACTCTAAGATGTAGTGAACATGTCACTTATATTAGAATTTCTTAATTATGAAAAAGATCCAGAACCTATAATAAATAAGCACATAGATGTAGTGGCATATAAGTGAGATAAAGTAATAGTTCTTGATCCCATTATTTCTAAGTGTCTTAAGCCTCGAGTCCTTTAAGATGCTGAAAAGGAAACTGTGAAGACTACTCTAAGGTAGGATCAAAGGTTTCTAAGGTCACCAGTGAGTTGGAATAGGCATAAAAACGTTATCTTTTTTCAGGAATGCAAACGTACTGCTGTATTACCATAGTTATTCCAAATCTCCGTAGCGCAAGTTTTTTAGTTTTTGTAGGACAAATGGAGTCTTGGATAATTAAGACAGGAAATCGAATAATAGATTAAAAAAAGAAAAGAAAAGAAAAATTGTAGACAATGCTAGAAGCTTGGCTTTTATATGAATGAATCTAAGTAAATGAAGTGGAACTTAGGTCTTTCTTCTGTACATATTTTTTGTTTGCATGATGAATGAAATAAAGTGTTTTTCATTCAAGAATGTTTTATGATTTATTATGTTCATGATCATGCAATATGCATGTTATATAATGTATTTAATATATATGAACTGAGTGGGAGTTCTAGGTTGGTAGAGTTGAGATGATAGCAAACTTTCGATTTTGTGTCTTAAGTAAAATTATCATCAAACTAATTTGAATTAGCTGCAAAAGAAATGTGTGTGAATAAGGTTATGAGGGTGCTAGTATTTAATTAGTGATATGTCTCCATGTAGTTATTTAGACCCTCCCTTCAGATCCTAAGAATATAAAGGCTGAGCTTGATGAGGTTGAAAAACTGAATGGTGAAAACTTTGAAGTTTGGCCCCAAAAGGTTCAGTGCATCCTTGAAGCACTAGTTGTTAAAAAAGTCATCAACTACACCTGAGTGAACTTGAGCAAGGAACTTCTACTCACAATGATAAAGATCATCAAGCTTATGCATCATGAAAAAGGAATGATAGCATTGCTCGCATGGTGATGCTGAGTAATATGCAAGATGATCTCACATATGAGCATGTGAAGTATGACACCGCTTGGGAAATCTTGGTTTCCTTGAAAAAGAAATACGAGGGTTTTTATGCCGAATTGAGGTGTCTAATTGGAAAATTCAGTACCTATGAGAAGTGCCTAGACCATTCAATGAGGAAAAACCCTAATGAGATGCCAAACATGATAAAGGCATTTAAAACTGAAGGTTACCCCTTAACTGATGAACAATAGGTTCATGTAGTAATTCAGTCTCTGTCTAAGGAATTTGAGTACATGAAAGCTGAGATGATGCATAATAAAAAACTTATATTTTTTTTATAACATTGTGCATCACCAGAAACTTGAAAATGAGCGCTTTAAGGCTGCTAAATATTCAAGTCAAGCTTGTGTTGCTGAATTCAACTTGCGTAAGGCTTTGGGCCTAAAGCATGAGAAAGGTAAAGAGAATGTTCTAGAACCCAAGAAGCACAAGAGGGGTAAGCACAGTGATAAGAAGGACAAGATCAAAATGAGCTGCTTCTACTATTGTGAGTTGGTTCACTTTGCTTGTGATTGCACTGAGCTGAAAAAGGTGTTACCCAATTTTATTTCTTTTGTTAATTCCTAAGTTTCTAGCTATATGTTGCTTACTAAATCTCATCCTTTATGGATTGTAGACTTAGGAAGGGCATGTTGTGTAGCTAGACAAGGAGCATTGTAGAGTACTGTCAAATTTGAGAAGGTGCATGTTGGATATGTGTGAGAAGCTACTTAAAAGTTGAAGCCAAAGTTTTTGACACCTATCAGCTAAGGTTGACTGGTGGTCAAATCTGAGTCCTACTAATGTCTTATATGTACTTTAATTTGACGGAGTTGATTTCTATGTTTAGTCCTTCTAGGTCTAGTTTTAATGTTATTTACTTTGGTGTTAGGTTGATGTATTGTTAGAAGAAGATTTATTTGTTGAGTTGATGTATTAAATGGTTCTAAAACACTTTGAGTTTATTTATATTTTATAATATAATCATAATTATGGTTGTTTTTTTATTTAATTGCATCTCTTTTCAGTGTAAATTATTTATGTGAAATTATTTGGCAATCTAGACTAGATCACATTGGGTTTGAGATATTTAAATGTTTTGACTAGTGACAACATGTTAGACCGACTTACTAGTTTTATTATTGCCTACGTGTGAACTTTGTCTAGCTAATAAAACAACTAAGAACCATTTGATACAGAACTTAGAACTAAGATATCATTGTTAGTAATTCATTTGGACTTTCGTGATCTAAAAGAATTGATTTAGGATATTTTTGAAATGTTTTTAGAAAAGAGTTGTTCGTTCCTTTAAAAATTTTGCAACAAAAGGTTGGTGCAAAGATATATGATAGGAAACTGTTATAAATGGTTAAATTATTAGCGCAATCTATCTCTATTGAGATTCATTGTTAATTGATGCCTATATGCTTAACCATGAACCTTTTCTATTAGTTACTTCTATTTAATTGACTATGAATTGGTCTGATACTTGCTTTAAGTCGATTGATGACCTTGGGAGTCAATTGTTTGTGTTCATGGCCATTCTCATAAGTTTGGGAAGTTGGGGTAAAAAACATAGAGGTGTATCTTTAGTAGATATTGAGAACACTCCAAAATGATGTGTTTATTGATAAATAAAAAATGAAAGTTTGACTGAAGTTGATAGAAGCAATGTCCTAAAATCTATTTTTCCTCGTATAAGGTTAGATTAATAAGTTTCTTTTCATTCTATGAGATGAAAGATCCTAATCATGTTAGCATATCCAATCAATAATATGAGGTTAACAAGATTATTCCTAAACCTTATCACCATAGTGGGAGAGCTACACTGATTGGTGATTCTATTTGAGGTTTGTTTGAGGCTTACCTCTAGAATCATAGTTATGTGGTAGCAACTGGAAAAAAATGTCATTTATTTTTTTATGTGAGCTTAAGAGATAAGTTTTTGAGATCCCTAGAAAAGAAAATGGATTAAAAACAATAGAGAAAATATTAGAGTTTAGAGAAAACTAACCATGTTTGGGACTTAGTCAAACTCTTAGCTATTACAGAGTAAATGAGAACAAGTGAGTTCTCAAAATCACCTGAAAAGCGATTGGGACTTGGTCAAAATCTTAGCTATTACAGAGTAAATGAGAACATGTGAGTTCTCAAGATCACCTGAAAAGTGATGGGTGAATGAGCTTAGTAAGAGGTAGAAGGCATGTTTATTGGCGAAACACTATATCCTACAAGAGGGTGTAGCTTGTGAGGTTTATCTCTATTCGCCCCATACTAGTTATTATCACAAGTCTGAGCTTATGAAAGCACTGAATGAACTTATGAGCTTATGAAAGAACCATATTGACTTCTGAGCTTATGAAAGCATCGGATGGACTTCTGAGCTTATGAAAATACCAGATAGACTTTCGAGCTTATAAAAGCACTAGATGGACATTAAGCTTACATTTCTCAATTGACAATTGGATGACTAAATCTATATGAAACTACACATAGTTTTTATGTTAGAAGGCCAAGAGCGTAAAGTATACTAGCTCTAATGTTTTTCGTATATGGCTTGAAGTATTCATCTAAATAGTGATATTTAATATTTCATTGAAATATGAAAACTTATGAGTTTGCATGATCGATGAGAATCATTGTATGTATGTAAAAGGTCAGAGGATAAATTTGGAAATTTATCATTTTATGTTGTTGATTTATTAGCTAGAAAGAGAATGAGGTTGTCACAATTTAAGAATGGTTGTTCTTTTATTTTTAAAATGAAAGATTTGGGAGAAGTTAATAATGTATTTGATTTGAAGATCTATAGAGACCATTCACGGAATCTCTTAGCTTTATCATGAGAGCTTTACACTAAGAAGATTCTTAAAAGGTTCAATCTACATAATTGCAATCTCGCAGACACCTTATATCTAAAGACGAAGGCCTAAACCTTGAATTATGCTTGAAACTCCATAAGAGAAGAAAGAAACTAGAAAAGCTTCCTACTTCAGTACTAGTGAAAGCCTATTTTATGCCAGAGGCACACTATTTCTGATATTTGCTAAGCCTTGGAGCTAATGATTAGTCGTGAATGGGAAAAAGCATTAGATAATGGTCAATAGGGATTCACATATACTAAGAATACTGCAAATGACTAGCCATGAAGGCTGAGATCATAACTTGTTTTGCTATAGTGAAAAAGGTAGTATAGCTTAAGAGGTTCTTTGAAAACCTAAGAGTTGTCATTAATGTCTTAGAATTAGTGGCAGTCAACTTTGATATTTAAGTTGATATTGCTTACATGTGGGATTCTTAATATCTTTGTGGGACCAAATACATTAATTATAAGAATAACTTACATTGGAGACAGTGTGGATAAAAAATAAAGTGGTATGACAGTAAATATTTACGCATTAGATAACTAAGTTAAATTTATCCCTAAAGATATGTTTTTGCCTTACACGAAAAACTCTAGGTATGCGTATTGGCTAAATAAAAATCTATGTACTAGTATATTAATAAATTAAGTGTTCAATCCATGTATTTTAGACATGTTGGATGTCTTATACATGTTGACACTAGCACAAACACACACACACATGAAAGTATACCATCAGGAAAAGGTTGGCTTTCTCACACGAGCGATCGCCTCAGGCGTTGAGATAGTGAGTTGAAATGAGACTTGGTCAAATCTTTTAACGCTAACGAAAATGTGACAAGTATATAATGAATGTGATGAATTCATAAAAAAATGTGCCTTATTAAAAGTCGCCTTGACTAGAGTCAAGATGAGGTCTTGAGCCAAAGCATAAAAACTTAGACCAATCATGATCATCCCAGGATTATAGAAACCTAGATGGATGCTGGATGCAAGTACTTATTAAGGTGCTCAAAGGAGTGAGCTAATAAAGAACTCGAGCTAGGCGTATGAGAGTATAAGGATGTAGATTATGACTAGGCTAAGATCTATATAGTGGTATGCAATTTAAAATGACATACACTCTTATCAAGAAAGAGTAAATCACTATAGCATGTATATCATACTACATGTGCTTAGTATGAACTTAAAGGGAAGTGAGTGAGTGAATCAATCCCTGTGTCCTCATTATGTGAGACTCAGAGGCTTATGTAAATTAAAAGACTCAATTAGTGCCCTATGTGACTTTTGACTATGTCCTCAAAGGGACATGCTAATGTTTGCTACTTTAGCACGTTTTCGATGGCAATGAAATAATTAGCCTTATGGGGCATCTCTAGGAAAGCAGTTAGTCTGAAATGGAGAGATATGAATACAGAAGGAAAACTATTTTGTTTACATCCACCACATGTATTTACAAGTCGACCAATTATGTCACTTTGTTGAAATTTGGATATAATTGTGGATACATGGTGAGGAAAGTAAAGTCTAGCATAGCCTTTGAGGGATTAGGTATGCTATGACTGATGTGATAAAATAAGTTTGGGGCATAATGAGACACTTTTCTAATTTATTTTTGTTTATTTAGGGTTGAAGTCGCTATGTATCCCTAACAGATGAATAGTATTGAGCTCCTAAGTGTAGGTATACTCGCAAGTCGCATGACTCATTTACCAGTATAAAGTTCTCTAAAGGAAATTCGATGTTGAAGTTTTCTCTATCTCTATCTATTGGGTGATGTTGAGCCCATCATGTGTGAGTGGGAGATATAGGAAATCTGGGTCAGGTTGGGCACCCATGATGGGCGACTCGACCCCTCCATTTAATATAGAACCAAAAGACATGGATGAAACCAAGCAACTCTTGGTTGAATCCATGCATCCCTTGTTACTTAATTGAAAATAACCAACTCTCTCTACAGTATAAATATATGTAAATGTAAGAGATAAAAGGCTGTGGAAAAGATGAATTCTTAAGAGAGAAATAAATAGTTGAGAGAGAACTTCCTTTAGGGACACAAAAAGGTTCTTGGGTTATGACAAGAACGTGATTTCCTTCATTGTAATTTCACGTATGACCTCCAATGAGATTAAAGCATAAAGAATTGAAAAGGAGTCCAAATACTAGAAGGTTTCGGGTCGAATCGGTAAGTAACCAATAATCCGCTGCGTAACTATTTTTACACTTAAGTCATTAGGTAACTCATATATTTATATGTAACATGATTCTAAATTTAATCAATCTATAAAAAAGGATATAATAATAAATATGTATACATGAAGCACTCATCTACATAAAATATATAACCCTCCATTAATGAAAAATAAAAATAATACAGTAATAGGTGCATAAAGATTGGTAGACGTCTGCAAATATTTTTTTATCTCAAATCTAATATTACAAGAGGATTCATATGGAATAAAAAATAAGATAAGATTATCCATCAATGGTATTGCAAATATGTTGAGCTCAATGACAATTGTAAAATACTTAGTAGCATATATTGCCTCTATAATCTTCATATTGTTATTATTTTGAGCTTTTTTGTAAACTAAATTTTATCTCCATAATTATTCTTATTTTTATTATTTTTTACCATTATATTAAGTTTTATTAATTTGACCTTTATAAATGAGCTATATCTTACCTAACAATAATTATTGAAACCAAGTCGTTTTGGGGAGTACCTTAATGAAAAGACACATGGCAGCCATTAAGAATATCAAATGTCACAATTACATTCACCCTCCTATTGTCATCCATAATAGTTATAAAGGTTTGCTAATTTACCCTATTGTAGGAGTAAGTTAGCAAATGTAACCCAACCTTTGCGAACCAAAATACTTTCAATAATTCAAATTTTCATAACATAAACAAAGGATAATTCAATAAATACACATATTTAGTTTTTTACACCTTCAAGGTTTTTTGGCAATATCAGGCCAACAGATGATCGAAAAAGCGCACCCTCGATATTGTTGGAAAGCTCTTACCGATATTTACAACATAAGATTCAAAAGCATCACCGTCCGATAAGCTGGACACCCTCAAGCATCTTTGGTTACCCCGAAATGGAATTTTTTATATCTAGTACTTTCTGGTGAGTTTTACCGAAAAGTAACATCACCACCGGGTCGGAAATTAAATTTTTGGTCTATATCCAAAATTCAGCGGTGAACCATCACTAGAAAAAGTTGGAGTGGATCACAGTCTTTGACAAATTCCAGCACACGAGCATAGGCTTCGTCCCTGCATTTTAAATTTATTACTATTTCTGATTCTTTTTCTTAAAATTATAAAAAGTCCTTGTTTTAATCCTGTTTTAGTTATTTTAGTCCAAAAAGCTTGGGACACAATGCTAACCCACTCCTACAATGGGGAAAATTAGCAAACCTCATAGCTATATTAATAAAGAATATATATGGGGAATGCTAACTTGCCACACTTAAGACACAAGTTAGCATTATGACCAAATTTGTTTAGACAAAAATTATCCTTATAGATTTAATTTGAAGAAAATGGGATAGAATGGCAAATTGATAATTCATATGCCATCTTATCTCATCTTCTCATCTTTCATGGTTTTACAAAATTTCATCATTCTCTTTCAACCTTTTGCCCAGCTTTCTCTATCATCACTCACCCCTCTTCGTCTCACATCTCTTTCTCAGTAGTCTTTCTCTATCTTTTCTCCCTCACCCATCCTCCCTAGTGCAACGCTGGTGCCTCCATTGATAATAATCTTAAGGTTTCATGGGGTTTAGTCTATGCAATATTACATATATATGATGGTAAATCCTTAAAGTAACTGGCACAATAGCATATCATCCCAAGTAAATCAGAATAATAACCATAACAAAAAGTACAACACAAATAATTTCACAATCAATCCTTTAATTGGATTAATTTTTTATTTGCAGTTAATTCACTACAATTTGATTTAATTTTATAATAGTTTAGAGAGAGAGTTAAGGAGAAGTATATTTAGAGAAAACTAGATTGTTGGGAGCTTGGGAAGTGATCTGTGACAAGTAAGGAGGGAATTCCATCCGAAGATTTGATGGTTGAGAAAATATTTGTGGTGGAGGAATATAGGAAGAAGAAGACGGAAATGTAGAGAGAAGAGAAAATCATCTAGTGGAATAATGTTCAGTTTTTTATTTAAAAATTATTACTAAACTGATGTGACAGTGATAGTATTGGTCCAAATAAATTTGGACACAATGCAAACTTGTGCCTACATGTAGTAATTATTTTAATATATATATATATACACACACGTGTGTGTGAGAGTGTTGGGGATGCCAATTTACCTTACTTAAGTCATAGTTTAGCATTGTACCTCAACCATTTCGGACAGAAATACCCTCTTAAGTATGATTCAATAAGAAAAGTATTGAGAGGGATTTTCTCTTTGTTTTAATTTTACTTCAACAATTTTCTATTGTTTTTTGATTTCTTTATTTGGGTTCTTGATCTTTGGTTAAAAAGGGTCTTCAATTGAATCCAACAATATGTGTTTTCATGTTTCAATGTTTCTTTTCAACCAGAAAAAAAAAAAATTTGTTTTTCATGATTGATTTTCATAAAATAGATCTCACAAACCATGGTGGTGCTTAGGCTTTCTTCATTTTTGTTTATCTAGCAACAATTTTCTATGTTCATCTTCTTGATTTTAACATAAATACCATTTTTTTTTGTTTTGTTTCAATTTGTAAGGCTACAAGAGAGAAGATTGCTAGTGAAACAATTTCATACATTAGATATCTTAAAGAAGAGCTAAGAAGGCTAGAGGAGCTAAAGAATTCATCATCATCAATGGTGGCAAAAGGGAATACTATGTCTCTGTATTCGAATAGGAATCCCTTGATCAATGTCACAATCTCTATAGCCAATGTTGCGTTCTTCAGGATTCAATCGATGACTCGACGAAATTTGGTGGGAGAAATCTTCATGGTGTTCCAAAAGCACAACACTAACAGTTACAACCATTGTGAAACGCAATAGAGACGTTATTATTGAGAAGATCAAGAAAGACATATTGGTCTTATAGGTAATTAGTATTTGGATGTTAAAAGCTTATTTCTTATATTTGTAAATATACATATTTTATTTATACAACTATCCTTTTTGAAAGTTATGAGAACAAAAATGGTATATTTGTAAGAATCCTTTTGCTCAGTAAGATTCCATAACAAACTCTAAAATCGATTGGCCAAAGGGCAGACTTCTATTTCAAAGAGGACAAATCTGATTACTGGTAGGAGTAGAAGTTAGATTGGGTGAATTATGTTATGGGAAGAAGAGGAGAACCGATTGTACTTTAAGAATTTTGCTTACTTGTAGGAGTAAGATTACTTGTAAAAGACCCATTCTCACCCCTAATCTTTATTACTCTTTCTGTCTCGATCTATAGGTAACAGTGCACTATTCAACTAATTAAACAATTAATTTTTTAGTTTTAAATAAACAAAGTAATTAAAATTTTACAAATATTATAGTTGAGAATCTAATTAAGGATAATTGTTTTGGATGCAAGCAGTTTTGCGTGGTATGAGTTTTTGTAGATTATAGATTCTTTTTATATTTTTTTTTGGTGACTTTACTAAGAACTCTATTTTTTTCAAAATTAACTTAGGATCCTATTAAATATCTAAATCTCCACATCATAAAAATACTATAGAGGTTTAATAGAAAAATTTATATTTTCCTCTAAAAAAAAGCAATCTTCTTGTGATGCTATAATAGCTTTGACCCTAACATTAAAAAGTCAAAGCTTTCCATTTGCCGTTAACATTAAATATATTTATTTTAAAATCAAAAGAGAGATATAATTATTAATTGAACTAATTTACTTAAATTTCCCTTAGAAGTTGGATATATTTTTCAGTTAAATCCATTGAAACATAAATTAAATAACTTAGAACAACATAGTTGAATGCCATGTGTCTACTATATATATATATATAATTGTTGGAATTGGGACAAAAGTAGATAAAAGAAATTTAAAAAAAAATAGTTTTTTCGCATCTTAGATTCTTCACTCAAAGCCCCACTGGTTCTTGTGGCGAATCTCTTCCTCTGGAGCAAAGTCTTTCTTAATATTAAAAGTCTTGCGAATCTATTCGGGAGTTTTGCCTTTGATCATGTCTGCGACAGTCTGGCAAGTAAGGCCCAACAAGCTCTTGATGTTGAGAAAATTAACAGCCATGATGAGATCATAGAGAGTATTCTGGTCGACTTTGATGAAGTCTGCATCCCAAACCCTGAGATCATCGTCAGCGACAGCCTCGATGTGCTTCTTGAAATACTTAATGACCTTAGATAGGATCTTTCCAGTGACATTAGAAAGAGGGATCCTGATGCAACCAATACAGTCACCCTCCAGTAGCCTAATGACATGTGGAACAACACTCTTCCAATATCCAAATGATGCGTGGCCACGCCCATAAGTCACCCTCTAATAGCTTGTTGACATGCAAAACACTTCCTCTACAACAATTGGGCGACACATGGATGAGCAGTTGACATAACCGTCATCACTAGCGGTCTCCCCATGCAGAAATGTAAGCGTAATTGTAGAGATTGAGCCAACTATGAACATGCGACAAAGCCCTTCGCTAGAAAAGCGTGATCTCAGGGATCGTGCCATCTCGGGCACGTGTCCAACTTACCTCCAGAATACTATTAAAGGCCCAAGGTATATGAACTCACAATCATCTCCAATCTCAAGCTCATTACTGAAACACTTGTATCCCAACTCCATCTTCTCAATATCTTGTCCTAACAAAGGCATTGGAGAGTCTTCGATTGCACCACCCCCCTTCTCTGGTGACTCTTTAGCTTACCTCTCGTTATTCGTGCATGACATCGGACGTGGAACATTTAGCTCAATAGCATATTTTCAGCATCAATAGCAAAGAGTAGCTAGGTACTACAATTCTCAGGTCTGAAGTAGAAGCTTAAAGTTACATGACCTCATTCTATGAAAAAATGATGTATCTTGTCCTTGAGAAACTTGGAAGCTCATCCCAAACTGGGAAGACCTGTATCGCATTAGGACAGTATACTAGGACGGGACTTTCGAGCTCGAAGAGTTCGGTGGCAAGCCCATCCCCCTTACTTGGAACCCGGAGAACTTCCGCAAATTCTACCAGTAATGTGCCCCCGAGTATACTTCACAGAGCACCTCGGTTGTTAATAAAGATTGTAATACCAAAACCCAAATGAAATTGAAACTAAAAGAACAGCAAGTTAAAACACCAAGGATTTCATTAAGATTATGTGATTACATAAAGGTGCTATCAGTCCTGGTTTATAAGAAGAGAAAAGAAAACTACAAGAAAAGAAAAGAAAGCTACAAATAAAGATAAAGTCCTCAGGGGGCGGCGGCTACCTCCTTTTCCCTACCATCAGCACCAGCCACAGCTCTCTCCTAGTCCTCTGAGTCACCCAGGTCAAGACTCGAGAAATCAACCTTTGGATAAAGGGCCTTAGCCTTCTTCTTGGTCTCCGAGAAGCTTTCGAAGAACTATTGGCCGGCCTCCTCATAGACGGCCTCCCAGTAGGAGGTAGAAATATTGACAGTGGCTAGAGCCTACTCCACAACCCTCTTGACAGCGTCTATCACCTCTTCCTTCAGCTGCTGCTTTGAAGCGATCACGATGTCCCTCTTCGCACTCAAGGCATCTCCAGCGATGCGCAAGGTATCCCTCTCCTGCACGAGGATCTTGGCCTAATTAACCCTTTCTAAGGATGTTTGCAGCTACTGGGCAAACTCATAGCTCTCATCTAGTCTTTACTGGCACTAGCCTAGGTTCTCAGCCATGTTTAGGCACCGGTGCAACAGCATGCTAAACTGAACAAAACAGAAGGGTCATTAGCTAAGCAATAGATAGAAGAAACTTAAAGAAATGAAAAAAGTGACAGTTTTTACCTAGGAGGTCAAGGCCTCAGTCGACGAGCAAAGCCCTTCATTCAACTTCTACGAGAGCTCCATCATGTCTTAATGTGGAATCCCTAAGACAAGATTCTCCTGAACTACCAAAGGATACGCAAAGATCGAGTCATCAACCTTCAAGCCCCAGTTGGGTGTGAAGACCCCGGCCGTGGAAGAAGCACCCTGCTACGAGGATGGAGCCTAGGTCCGCTCAGGCTGGGGCACGACAAGGATAATTCTCGACTCACGGGAGAGCTCAAAGTGGCTCTCCACATCAATTGGGATGGGATAGGAGGCCCGCGGGCTCTTCCTTGAGCTCTGGGTTGACCTAGGTTGCTTCCTCGCCTGTGCATACCTATTCTTCTCTTGGGCTATCTTCGTAGCCCATTCCTTGGCCTTGGTAGTGGCCTCCATCTCTACTCAAAAATAGAAAAACACAGGTATAAGTGCTAGGTAAAGGCATAAGAAAAGCGAAATGTAAAGAAAATATAAAGTTAAAGGGAAAAAGTGGAAGATAGGGAAGGTGAGAACACTAAGATTACCACGCTCTAGGTTTTTCTCTGGGCAGCTAGGGCAGAGACCGTGCCTCGCCAACTCTTCATTGTCGTATAGGACCTCCATGTCCAAGGGCGTAACCACCGTAGCCCTCAGCATCTCCTACTCGTGATGTAGGAGGCACGGGCTTCTTACATTTACCCGCACGATCCAAACTCTAGCAAAGGGGAACTTGGAAGCTCCTCTCGCTTTGGACAAAGAAGAAAGACTTCTTCCACTTCTTTATCAAGGAAGGCTTCTTCTTCAATAACCCCCTCTTCGCTCTCGAGCTGATCAAGACCCATCCGATATGACCATGCTTGCTTATTTGGAAATAGGCCTTGAAGACGTTGATGTTCATCGAACCCCCCACCTTCATGCAGACGTAAATGAAGATCATGATTAGGAGCATCAAATTGGGCATCACCTGGCACAGTGCTATGTCAAAAAACCTCAATACTATGCAAAAGAAAAGGTGGAGAGGAAACCTGAACCCATCATTCATGTGTTACTCGTTAACACAGAGTTCATAAGGCGCGTGGCTCGAGAGGACATCGTAAGCCCTCTCTCCAACCCTAACTGGCTTGAGGGTGCACTCCTCAGGAATACGGTACACCATCTGAATGACTTCAAGTTCCCCTTCCTCTATCTGGTAGGACATAAAGTTAGCCACGAACGACCATTAAACTCTTTCCTCAACCATCATGTCACCCTGCAGCTCGGCCAAGGTCCTATCCATCTCGTCCTCGCCCTCAAAGGAGGAATCCTCCTCATCTTTCTCTTCCTCCCTAGGCATGTAAGGAACCATTGCTAGTGGCCTTTCTTAAGTGGTAACCTCTTCCGAGAACTCTCCCTCACTAGAGAACAGGCCCATGACCTCCTCTAACTCCCTAGATAAATCTCTGTTATCCTCACTACCGCTACTGGGCCTATCGCCAAATCTATCTACTGAAGACATGATAAAGGAAGTAGAAAGACTCACTAAGATTGGATATCCATGCCTACTTTGAGTAGTGATCCCTTCCTCAGCCCACACCTCGATCTCTCTAAGCCAAAGCACCACTAAGATCTACACCCAACTCCAAGCATTTCCAATCTCCCAGCAAACTCTGAGTAATCTCAAGGTCACACTCTCAAACTTTTAACTGACTCTGTGGGCTCTCAAAATTTTTCTCTGATTACAAATGAAATGAGGTGAAGAGAAATGAGAAAGAACCACCTTTATATAGGAATACGGGCGTGACAAATGAGGAGAATTAACTCCACTATAGTTGGGAAGACATGACGTTTGGTGTGACTGAGGCACCATTACGTTCTTCAAAGACTCTGGTAATCGCAACGATGTGATGTTTTATGTGCTCAAGGCTACGTTGTACTCCATAAGGTCCTCTCAGCCACGAAAAAACAACGCTTGGGGAACCTAAGGTGCTGTTACGTTCCCCAAGGCACCATTTTGATGAGAGTTAGAGAATGCATCTTAATAGTGTTTATTTGTTAGCGTTTAAGGTTGATTTAGGGCTGGATTACACATTTATGCCTTAATAATTCTTAAGTGTCATTCTTGGTATATTGAATTATTTTGATGCATTTTCAGGTATTTCAGGTTTAAAAGAGATGAAAAAGCTAACGATTGATTAAAGCACAAAGATTCCATGCATGTCGGAGTGAAGGAATGGTTTCGAAAGGAAAAAATGAAGAGAAACCCATTTTTAGGGTTTCGTGCCTAGGCGAGGCATGGTTTGCACCGCGACCACCAGAACTATTGAAAAGCAAGGACCAAGAGTTACACCGTGACAAGGCAAGGTTTCGGAAGGACAAAGCAGGAGCATTTCTACAGCCATGCCGCGGCTCCCCTTTTCAGTGCCACGGCGCGGGTACGACTTCCTTGTTTCTGTTTCACTACCTTATTAGGGCTTTAATGACATTTCTTGACCCGAAAATACCCTTAAATCTTCTGTGGTATTAATAGAACACTTAGGGTTTGCTGAAACTAGGCTGGGAATTAAGAGAGCTACTATATTCTTCTTACTTAAGGTGATCAAGCATGAGCCCCATGTCCAACTAAACTCCAAGCAAGGAAAAAGGATAAATTCCTAGGTGTAGTTGTTCTTATTTCTATTCTTGATTCAGTTGTATGGATTGATTATTAAACATTGTTTATGATTTACTCTTTGATTAAGTAAGAAGGAGAGGATTTACTCTTAATCCAATGATTGGAGCTTTCTCCTCCATATAAGTTTAGTCAAGCTTTTCTTATATCAAAGTTGTTAAATGTGATTGATTTCGATAGATTTATCTTATACGTTGTCTATTACTGCGGTATTATTATTGAAATATATTGTCACTTCTTAATAATTTATAAGATAGATCTTGTGTGTTTGAATTGGAATTAAAGAGTAATTTGTAGCAATTACATTAGGGTATTTATGTGCTTTGATTGAATATTTATCAATTGCTTGTTTGGGATGTGAAACTAGCAATTGAGATAAAACAATTGAGTCAAGATAGGAATAAGGCAACGAACTTAGGAAAGATTCCTGGAACCTTGTTATCTCTTTATTGAATTCTTCATCATATTTTCATAACTCTCTCATATAATTTCATTCGTAAAACTTAGATTTTCTTATTTGAACTTTATCATTTGGTGTTAAGGTTTACAGTTTCTCTTGTAGTTCACTTTTCTTGTGGGATAGACACCTCAGCTATACACAATAATTGCGTGTTAGTTTGAGCATAATCAAATTTTGGTGCCGTTGCCGGGGAAACGTGCTTAAGTACAAGGAAGTTTGTCAACTTTGAGATAAGATAGTAATATTGTTCATTACTCTTGTTTTGATTTTCTATTTTTATTTTTGTTTTATTCGTTTCCCCTCTAATTCTGTTGGTGTATGCGTAGACTGAGAGATGCACGAGATAGTGAAAGATCGCCTAGATCAAATCATAGTGCACACCCAAACAATAATTTAAAGAATTTTGTTAACATGGCCAACAATCACAATGAGAATGTTTCTAGGACACTTAAGGACTACTTGCACCCTAGCCGAACGACCACACCACCTTGTATCATGTTCCCCACCAATGTTCAACAACCTGAGTTTAAGCCGGGCATGATAAAATTGCCACCAACCTTCCATGGGTTTGAGAATGAAAACCTCTATGTCCATATTAGGGAATTTGAGGAAGTAGTAGCAACCTTTCAAAGTAGGGCTGATATGGTAGACACCGTCAAACTTAGGTTTTTTCCCTTTTCACTTAAGGAAAAAGCCAAGGTTTGGCTATACTCGTTAAGGCCTAGGTCTATAGGTAGTTAGGATAAGATGACCCAAGCCTTCTTCCAAAAGCATTTCTCAACCCATAAGACCAATAACCTCAAGAGATAAATCTCAAACTTTGCATAAAAAGAGAGTGAAACCTTATATCAAGTTTGGGAATGTTTCAAAGATCTTTTGAATTCTTGTCCACACCACGGGTATGAGAGTTGGCGAGTAGTTAGCTATTTCTATAATGGACTTCTAAGTAGGGAAAGGCATTCATAAAAATGATGTGTAATGGAGATTTTCTTCAGAAAGATCCCGACCAAGCCATAGATTTTCTAGATGACTTATCGAAAAAAACCCACATTTGGACGGGACCGAATGCCATAGAAAGTACTAAGAGAAATCAAACCACTAGAATTTATCAACTTAAGGAAGAGGATAGCTTTAAAGCCCATTTAGAGGTCCTAACTAAGGAAATAAAGTTTTAAAAACCAAGGATGCTAGAGCGCCTGAACAGGTTGCTAGGGTAGAGTTCCACGAACCTTGTTTTATGTGTAATGGGTTAGATCATGTACCTAGGGATTGTCCAACCTATTTTGAGATGAAGGAAGAGTGTAATGCTTTAGGTATACCCATTAGGAAAACATACTCACCCTACTCTAACACCTTCAATCCCGGTTGGAAGAATCACCCTAATTTTAGTTGGAGATCCGATACATAACCTTCTACCCACTCTAGTACCCAATGGAGACCGGAAGCAACTTCATCTAATGCACCACAACAATCCTTGCCTTTGGAAGATGTTTTTAAGTCATTTATGCAGGTACATGCCAAGAGTGTTGAAGAGCAAGGCAAGATAAATCAACGGTTGTTAGAGGAGCAACAAGGGATCAAAGAGGAAAAAAAGGTGATAAAGAGCCAAGTCACCAAATTGACTAGTTTATTGACGGTTCAAGAGCAAGGTCATTTTTCTTCGTAGCCACAACCTAATTCAAAGGGACAACATATGGCGCAAACCTCCAATCCTGACAATCAAAATGTTAAAGAGGTTAATGCCATGATTACTTGCAGCAATAAGAAAACTGATGGACCCACTCTACCATCAAACTTGATTCCTAACACCATGAGCAACAAGGATGAAGCCCCCAAGGAATAAGATGCCCATAGTGATTCTTTACCGGTGTCTTTCCCTTAAGCACTCCTTAAACCTAAGGAGAGAAATTCAGCATTAAAAGGTGAGATTCTTGAACAACTTCAGCAAGTTAAAATTAACCTTCATCTTCTTCATGTCCTAAAACAGGTTCCCAACTATGCTAAAGTCATTAAGGATCTATGCACACTTAAGAGGAGGCACAATGTGAAGAAGATGGCATTCTTAACGGAGCAAGGAAGTGCGATAATTGATACCAAGACACCGCCCAAGTATAAAGATCTGGACTGTCCTACGGTGGCTTGCCAAATTGGAAACAAAGCTTATGGCCAAGCATTGCTAGATTTGGGGGCTAATGTGAACCTCATACCATACTCCATTTACTTACAACTCAGTCCAGATGAGATCAAACCAACTTCCGTGGTACTCTAACTAGCGGATCAATTGGTAAGAAAACCAAGAGGTATTGTGGAAGATGTTTTATTGCAAATTGACAAATTCTATTATCCCGTTGCCTTTTTGGTGTTAGATACCATGAATACAGAGTCAAAAATTCCTTTGATACTTGAAAGACCATTCCTTGCCACTGCCAATGCCCTCATTAATTGTAGGAATGACCTAATGACATTATCATTTGGAAATATGACTCTAGAGGTGAATATTTTTTGAGTCTTAAGGCAGTCATATGAAGAGAATGAGTGTTTCGACACTTACATGATCGATAAGCTTATTTTGAAGGATGAGTACATTAAAGATAATTCTAACTCCTTGGAATTTCTTCTTAATAATTTTGATTTTGATGATTCTTCCATTTATCCCCATGCCGTTAATGTTGTTGATGTTTTTGATAAGTCGCAGGGATTTATTAAGAAATCATGGCAACCATGCTTTGAGGAGTTGCCTAAAGAAATGAAGGCACCCAAACTCTCTTCCGAGGAGACACCAATGCTCAATTTAGCTCCACTACCCAAAGGACTCGAACATGTCTTTTTAGGCCCAGGTGATACCTTTTTGGTTATTATTTCCTCCGAATTTAGTGATGTGCAATGTGATAAATTGTTGAATTTGTTAAGAGAGCATAAATCTGCATTAAGTTGGACTATGGCTGACATAAAAAGTATTAGCCCTTTAATTTGTTCCTTCCCATAGGATTTATCTAGAAGAAGGAGCTAACCCTCGTAGAGACCTACAAAGAAGGCTAAACCCAACTATGAAAGAGGTGGTTAAGAAAGAAGTCTAAAAGTTGTTAGATGCGGGAATTATATATTTAATATCCGATAGTAAGTGGATTAGTCCAACTCAAGTAGTTCCTAAGAAAGCTAAGGTGACCGTGGTAGAAAACGAAGAGGGGGTGTTAGTACCAACTAAGGTAGTGACCGGGTGGCGTATGAGCATTGATTATAGAAAACTTAATTCAACTACTCGGAAAGACCATTTTCCCCTTCTATTCATAAATCAAATTTTAGAACAGGTGGCTGGTCATCCTTTCTATTGTTTTTTAGATGGGTATTCAGGATACTACTAAATAAGAATTGCCTTAGAGGATCAAGAGAATACCACCTTTACTTGTCCTTTTGGTACTTTTGCTTTTCGTAGAATGCCCTTTGGTTTGTGTAATGCTCCGGCTACTTTTCAAAGATGAATGATGAGTATTTTTAGTGACATGATTGAAAAATGTATGGAAGTGTTTATGGATGATTTAACCTTGTTTGGAACTTCTTTTGATTCATGTTTATCTAATTTGAAAAATGTTTTGTGTAGGTGTGAAGAGAAGAGGCTTGTGCTTAATTGGGAGAAGTGCCATTTTATGGTGTCTTTCGGAATAGTTTTGGGCCATATAGTGTCCAAAAAGGGGATAGAAGTGGATAAATCAAAAATCGAATTAATCTCTAAACTATCCACTCCTAAGAATACTAAAGATGTTAGGTCTCTTTTAGGGTATGTCGGGTTTTATAGAAGGTTTATTCAAAATTTTAGTGCTATCTCTAGACCCTTATGTAACATTTTGATGAAGGACACTGAGTTTAAGTGGAGCTCCGAATATGACCAAGCCTTTAGGACACTTGTCTCTAAGCTTACAACAGCCCCTATTATGCAATCACCAGATTTTACATTGCCTTTTGAGATTATGTGTGATGCTAGTGACTATGCTGTAGGGGCTGTTTTAGACAAAGAAGGGAGGGAAAACCATTTGTTGTTTATTATGCTAGTAGAACCTTGAATCATTCTCAAATAATGCACACCACAACTGAGAAAGAATTACTAGCCATAGTATTTGCATTGGATAAATTTCGCTCTTACTTAATTGGTTCACCTATCACTATATTCACAGATCACTCTGCCTTTAAATTCTTTTCTCGAAAACGGATGCTAAGGCCCGTTTGATACGTTGGATTTTGCTTTTGCAGGAGTTTGACTTGACCATCAAAGCCAAGAAGGGGGTGGAAAATGTTGTAGCGGACCATCTATCTTGCTTGGAATTTAAGAATGATACTGACATTTTGTCCATTCGCGAAGCCTTTCTAGATGAAAATTTATTTTTTGTCCTTGGGCATACACCATGGTATGTTGACATTGCAAACTACTTAGTTTCCCATCATTCCATCTAAATGGAGTGCACAAGATAAGCGTAAGTTTTTAGCTAAGGTAAAGAATTTTTATTGGAATGATCCTTATCTTTTTAAATATTGCCCTGATCAAATAATAAGAAGATGCATCCCAGATATGGAAATTGATAGTGTGTTAACTTTTTGTCATACTTATGCTTGTGGTGGTCACTTTTCTATTAAAAAGACAATCGCAAAAATTTCGCAATGCGGTTTTTACTGGCCTACTTTATTCAAGGATGCTAATGAGTTTTGTCGATCATGTGAAAGATGTCAAAAGTTAGGTTCATTGTCCCACTGTCATATAATGCCTCTCAACTTGATTTTAGTGGTGGAAATCTTTGATTGTTGGGGGATCGATTTTATGGGACCATTCCCACCTTCTTTTAGGCATCTTTACATTTTGCTTGCTGTTGATTATGTTTCTAAATGGATTGAAGCAATACCTTGCCGCACTAATGATAATACAGTTGTTGTTAAATTCCTTAAATATCATATTTTATTTAGGTACGGTACTCCACGTGTTATCATTAGTGATCAAGGGTCACATTTTTGTAACCGTTCTTTTGAGGCTTTGATGCACAGGTATGGAGTCACCCATAAGGTTTCTACAGCTTATCATCCACAAACCAATGGCCAAGCGGAACTAGTAAATAGGGAGAATAAGCGAATACTTGAAAAAATGGTAAATCTTAATAAAAAAGATTGGTCTTTACGCCTATCGGATGCACTTTGGGCATACCAGACAACATATAAGACGGTTCTTGGAGCATCTCCTTATCGGTTAGTATTCAGCAAAGCACTTCACTTGCCAGTAGGACTTGAGCATAGAGCATATTGAGCTATTCGAAATTTTAACTATGACTTGAAGATGTCCGGTGAGGAGAGGAAAATGCAACTTTATGAACTTGCAGAGTTGAGGGATGATGCATATGATAATGCCAATGACTTAAAGTCAAGAATGAAAGCGGTACATGATCAGAAAATACTTCGAAAAATTTTGAACAAGGTACTCAAGTTTTTCTTTATAACTCTCGATTACACTTCCATCCGAGAAAATTGCGATCACGATGGAAGGGACCTTATGTTGTGAAGAGTGTTTTTCCCAATAGAGTAGTAGAGGTTGAAGATCCCTCCGACGGTCGTGCATTTCGAGTTAATGGCCAAAGGTTGAAGCTTTACTAAGAACATGAACGTGTTAAAGATAGGCCCGAAGAGATCACTTTGGTGCCCCTGGTTTATCCTTCTTAATCGGGTACTTTCATTCTATTGTACATTAGTTTTAATTTTGTTGAGTTTTCATTTATTTTTAATTTTAGGATTTTTGTTTGGTCTTTGTTAATTTTAGGATTTTTGTTTTTAGTTAATTCTGTTTTAATTTTAATTTTGATTTAATTTAATTTTTATTGGTTTTAGGTTTATTTTTATTAATTTTAGTTTTTTATACCTTTTATTTGTTACTTTTCAGGACAAACAAGAAGGCCCAGTGTGGGCCATGGTGCAAGGTCCTTGCGCCTCGCCCACCCGCAACCCCCAGAATTCAAGTTCTCATGTGCGCGTCACGGCACGCATTGCATCAAAAATTGGGAATTAGGTTTTTGCGCCGTGGTATGGGTAAGTATGCACCGCGGCGCAAAGTTGTGGTCAAGTTTTTAAAAACCCGTTTTTCCCTCTTTCTTCTTCATTCTTTTTGAACAAAAAGGGCAGCTGTTCTACTCTCTCTCAACTTCTCTTCAAATCCATCCTTACCCATCTATTTTTTCTCATTCTTTCTTGATTCTAACACATTCCTTGAAGAATTTTTCCCTTAGATTGAAGACTTTACTGCAAATTTGTCCACAAAGCTTTGGGTTCAAGAGGATTTCTGGATTTCAAGAGGATTTCGAGGTTGTGGGTATTGTCTCCAACTTTGGGTCGATTATTTATCAAGTAAGGTCAATTTCCTTCTCTTTGTTGTGGATTTGTGGTATTGCAGTGGTTGCGTTTGAATTATTTACCTTGTCTTAGAATAATTTGACTTAAATGGCTTCTAAAACTAAGAGACAAGGGGGAAACAGCCTCAAGAGTTTGATGATAGTAAATTTTTCAGTTTTAATGCTAGTGAAAGGTATGTTAATTTAATGCACAATAGGAAACCCATTCCTGAAAGAGGTTTCAATATCACAGTGTGGGGAAACTCAACTTTGTTTAAGATGGTTGCTGATAGGAATTGGGGTGAATTTGGGGGACAACCACCTAATTCCATTATTAATGTGGTTAGAGAATTTTATGCTAATGCGAAAGAGCATAGGAATGGAAAAGTTATGGTTAGAGGAAAAACAATTTCCTTTGACAGTGCATCTATTAACATATTTTATGGGCTACTCGACATTGAGAATAGCGAATATATTGCTTATTTGTCTAATGTTTACCATGATGACATTTGTAATACACTTTGTATTCCAGGAACGACTTGGAAGATGTCGGGTGGTAAGCCTAAGACCTTGCCAGGTACTTCTTTAACTATGAATACTCGAGCTTGGTAATACTTTATGTGTCAGAAGATGATGCCCGTTATGCATTATAGCGATGTTACTGTTGAGAGGGTTGTTCTTATTTATGCTATTTTGAAGGGTATGATTATTGATGTGGGCCGAATTACGTTTAATTCTATCATCCATACTGTGAGACAAAAGCTTGGTCTATACTTCTCTTCCTTGATTACCCAGTTATGCATCCGAGCCAGTGTTTAGTACAGTAGTGATGAGGAAGCACAGTACCCCGAGAAGCCTATCGATGAAGGAATGCTCAATGTGATTAAGGCAACGAGGTTACAACCTCCGGAAGAGGGAGCAACAGTTGCTGCCCCCCTCCACCTCCTAGGTCTTTGACTGTTGCAGAGCGGCTTGAGTGTTTAGAGATTTGATTTGATGAGCATCAGCAATTTTTACGGGATAGGTTTGATTGTCAGGATCGATTCCTAGCCAGGCAAGCAGACTATCACGCGGCAATTTACTCTTCTTTTGGTCAGATGTACCAATACCTTGCTTCCACCACCGGTTGTGATATGGATTACTTTACCACCTTGCCACCCTATCCAGGTTCATCATTTGATCCCGCTCCAGAGGAGGAGGAGGATGATGACAATGATATGGCGAGTTAATTTTTGGGTTGTCTCTTGTTTGTTTCATTTTTTTTATATATTTTCGGATGACTGTATTAACTATTTTCATACTCTTTTTCATTATCTTTATTTTTCATTTTTCATATTTCATATTTCATTTTTAGTTATTTATTTAGTTTTGATGTGTTAACCTAACATTCGGTGGGAATCTTAATGTTACACCGTAGTTTCCTTCTTTTTGTTTGTTTTGTTCTATGTTAGAGATCGAAATTTCAAAAAGAGGAACAGTATGGAGTTCGAGTGGTCGTGCACAATTTTTGGCTTCCTCGCACTATTGGTTAATAAAGGAGCTTCTTTTAATTTTTCTTCTCGATTTTTTTTCTTTTTTTTTTCTTTCACATTGAGGACAATGCAAGTCTTAGGTTAGGGATGGAGGAAACACATTTCCTATTCTATACTATTGAATTGTTTGGTGTTACTTTCCCTTTTTCATTTTAATTCGTTTGTTAGGATAAATTGTTATATATATATATATATATATATATATATATATATATTGTTTGTTTGTTTGTTCTTAGTGTGCTTTGTGTTAGCTTTGAAGTTAATTTACATGTCAATGATATGAGTTTAATTGAGATAGCATATAGCGTTTAGAAGAAATTAAATCTTGCTTCGGTTTGAGAATAATTTTAAGTGTCGATCTTTATTTAGTTTGAGACTCTGGTTTGCGGTAAAGATTGCATGATTAGTCTAAAACATTTAGAGAAGTTTTATGTGCGAATGTTTTGTGAATACTTTTGCGGTCTCGACAAGTTCTAGAACTTATTTGATAATCACTTAAGGCGAAATCCTAGAATGCACACCACGTAGGATATGATGTAGGCCATCTTTAGACCGTTTGAGCCTTTCAAGCTTACTTTTGTTATATTTATCGCTAGTTACTTGTTTGAGCCTTTTTCTTAAGAAAAAATTGAGCCTTGTTGCTTTTGATAGCCCATTTACTTACCCTTATGAGCCTAAAAATATTTTTTCCTTACCTTTCTTTTAAGAGAACTTAATTTATACACATTTGTTGAGAAGCACTTAAGAGGAGCAAGGATGGAAATATGGAAAACATATTACTACCATAACCCAAGTACATTAAAGGAGATAGGTTGGGGTTGTGGAAAAGAGTAAAGAATGAAAACGGAGGTGAATGGTTATGTGCTAAAAAAAAGAAAAAAAAAAGTGTTGAACTATTGAGAGAAATGCTCGAAAAATAGTTGAATGAGTTAGGTGTTGAAGTAAAGTTATTTAGTGCTTAAAAAGGTTGTGTTTAAAATTAAGAGACTAAGTTCTTTTACTTATTTAATTCTTCCCGTTCTTTCTTGACCTTTACCTTAGCCTGACGTTACAAGCCTATTAAAGACCTATTGATCCGATATAGTGTGATTTTTCTACATTAATGGAGAGTGATTTGAAAAGTGAGCCTATGGAGTTTGTTTCGTGATTGATGTCACGTAATTTAATATGTCTTTAGAGGCCAAGACTTGTATTCATGAATGTTGTGCATAAAATCATTCGGATGTATAGATTAATGGTTTTTTGTAAGATGGATGTTAAGAGTCGATAACGAATTTGAGGTTGATGTTTGGATTGTTTTTGGACTTGGGTGGTATTTAATGATTCCAAAAATTGTGTGTTATGTGCAATTTTTGAGACAAAAATTGAATTACTCTTGGATTAACGCTAACATTGCTTTATTTTATATTGATTTCTAGTATAGAATTCATTCCATATTTTTTTTCGCTTGAATTACTAGGGACTAGCAATAAGCTAGTTGAGGGTTATGATGAGAGTCAGAAAATGCATCTTAATAGTGTTTATTTTTTAGCATTTAGGGTTGATTTAGGGTTGGATTACACATTTATGACTTAATAATTATTAAGTTTCATTCTTGGTATATTGAATTATTTCGATGCATTTTCAGGTATTTTGAGTTTAAAAGAGATGGAAAGGCTAACAATTGATTAAAGCACGAAGATTCCATGCATGTCGGAGTGAAGGAATGGTTTCGGAAGGACAAAATGAAGAGAAACCCATTTTTAGGGTTTCGTGCCTAGGCGAGGCATGGTTTGCGTCGCGGCCATCAGAACCATTGGAAAGCAAGGACCAAGGGTTGTGCCGCGGCAAGGCAAGGTTTATGCCGCGGCGCAGGAGCATTTCTACAGTCGTGCCGTGGCTCCCCTTTTCTGTGCTGCGGCGTAAGCGTGACTTCCTTGTTTCTGTTTCACAACCTTATTAGGGCTTTAATGACATTTCTTGACTCGAAAATACCCTTAAACCTTAGGGTTTGCTGAAACCAGGCTGGGAATTAAGAGAGCTACCATATTCTTCTTCCTTAAGGTGATCAAGTATGAGCCCCATGTCCAACTAAACTCCAAGCAAGGCAAAAGGATGAATTCCTAGGTGTAGTTGTTCTTATTTCTATCATTGATTCAGTTATGTGGATTGATTGTTAAACATTGTTTATGATTTACTCTTTGATTAAGTAAAAAGGAGAAGATTTACTCTTAATCCGGTGATGGCATCTTTCTCCTCCATATAAGTCTAGTCAAGCTTTTCTTATGTCAAAGTTGTTAGATGTGATTGATTTCGGTAGATTTATTTTATAGGTTGTCTATTACTGCGGTATTATCATTGAAGTATATTGTTGCTTCTTAATAATTTATAAGATAGATCTTGTGTGTTTGAATTGGAATTAAAGAGTAATTTGTAGCAATTACATTAGGGTATTTATTTGCTTTGATTGAATTTTTACCAATTGCTTGTTTGAGATGTGAAACTAGCAATTGAGATAAAACAATTGAGTCAAGATAGGAATAAGGCAACGAACTTATGAAGGATTCTTGGAACCTTGTTATCTTTTTATTGAATTCTTCATCATATTTTCACAACTCTCTCATATAATTTCATTCGTAAAACTCAGATTTTTTTATTTGAATTTTATCGTTCGGTGTTAAGGTTTACACTTTCTCTTGTAGTTTACTTTCCTCGTGGGATTGACACCTCAACTATACACAATAATCACGTGTTAGTTTGATCGTAATCACATTCCGCTCCCTAAGTCGACTAGAGGCAAATGATCAATAATAAACGTCATCGTTTCACTCGAAGCAACTGCACACATTTAAATGGCCTAGTGTTCCACGTTTAAAAACAGCCTAACACCCCCGCATTAAATGACCTCATAGAAGATTCTGGAAATAGCCCAAAGGCTTGTTCTTTTATGGGCCCCAAAAGATTAAGAAAATTGTCCAAGGCCCAAAAACAGGAGTATGGTCCAAAGACCCTTTATGCAAGCCCAAAGGCCCACCAAGGGCTCTAGGGGGAAAAGCTTAAAAGTCCACTAAGAACTCCAAAGGAAGAAAGTCAAAGGCTCCCTAAGGGCTCCAATGGGAGAAGCCCAAAAGTCCACTAAAGACTCCAAAAGAAAAGATCTGAGAATCCACTAAGGACTTCAAGGGCAGACAACCCAGACCAAAGCTAGTGAAACCATTTCACACATTAGATAACTTAAAGAAGAGCTAAGAAGGCTAGAGGAGCTAAAGAATTCATCGTCATCAATGGTGGCAAAAGGGAATACTATGTCTCTGTATTCGAATCAGAATCCCTTGATCAATGTCACAATCTCTAAAGGCAATGTCGCGTTCTTCGGGATTCAATCGTTGACTCGACGAAATTTGGTGGGAGAAATCTTCATGGTGTTCCAAAAGCACAGTGCGGAAGTTTTGGCAGCAAATATTTCAGTTAATCATGGCTGGTTGACACTAATAGTTACAACCATTGTGAATGGCAATAGAGATGTTAATATTGAGAAGATCAAGAAAGACATATTGATCTTACAGGTAATTAGTATTTGAAGGTTAAAAGCTAATTTCTTATATTTGTAAATATACAAATGTTATCTATACTACTATCGGGATAGATATTGGGTCACTTAAAGTTGTCATAAGACTTTAAAAATCGATTTGTAACGAAATCAATAAAACCTTAAATAATAAATAACGATTTTAACCTTAAAATAATTGTGTAACACTTTAATAAATGAGTTTTTTTTTTGTTTTTTTTGTTTATGATTAGTAGATTGTTCCAAGTGGACAGACATATATATGCTAAAGCCACTACTTCCAATTTACTTAAATTGCCCTTTGAAGTTGGACATATTTTTCAATTAAATCCACTGAAACATAAATTAAATAACTTAGAAAAACATAGCCGAGTGCCATATGTTTAGTTCTATATATGTAATTATTTGAATTGGGACAATTTTTTTTTTAAGAAAAGCAAAATAATAATTTAACACATTTAAAAAATCCAAAACAACATCACAGTATATATATATATATATATATATATATATATATATATATATATATATATATATATATATATATTCATGGAAGCAAAATAATCCATTATTTAAATAAGGATTTCCTAAAAAAAAAAACACATTGTTCAAAGAAGGATAAGTAGTAACCACTATTTTACTATGGTACTACTACTAACTAATGACCATTAGGCATAACACAAAATTAGATAAGAGAAAAAAAAAACATTTTTTTCGCATCTTGGATTCTTCACTCAAAGGCCCATTGGTTCTCGCGGCGAATCTCCTCCTCTTCCTCTGGAGTAAAGTCATTCTTAATATTAAAAGTCTTGCGAATCTCTTTGAGAGTTTTGCCTTTGATCATGTCCGCCACAGTCTGGCATGTGAGGTCCAACAAGCTCTTGATATTGAGATAATTAGCAGCAATGATGAGATCGTAGAGTGTATTCTGATCGACTTTGACAAAATTCGCATCCCAAACCTTAAGATCATCGTCAAGGATGACCTCGACGTGCTTCTTACAGTACTCGATGACCTTTGATAAGATTTTTCCAGTGACGTTAGAAACAGGAATCCCTTTATTATCAATACAATTATCTTCTATTAAGTGTTTTATGGTCTGCGATTCAAGCGCCACCACCTCATCCACCTCAAAAATCTCCCCATCGGAGCTCTTCAACGTGATTTTTCTTACCGTCGTTGACATCCTTTTGATAGTTAAGATTCCACAACAAACTCTAAAATCAATTGAGAGGGAGAGAATGAATGTGAAAGAGAGAAATCGAGTGAATTGAGATTGGCCAAAGGGCATGCTTCTATTTATAAAAGGACAAATTCGATTACTCGTAGGAGTAGAAGTTGGATTGGGTGAATTAAGTTATGGGGAGGAGGGGAGAATCTATTGGAATTTAAGAGTTTTCCTTACTTGTAGGAGTAGATATTGCCTGAATGGCTGTACTATAGGATTTGACCCTCAATTATTTCCTTAAATTTTGAATCTTTCCTAAATTCTTTCACATGTCACATGTAACTACTAAAAGGGGTGAGGATACTTTATTTAATCACAAAATATCTTTACCTTCATATTTTCTGTTTATATATATATATATATATATATATATATATATATATATATATATATATATCTTCACTTATTCTAATGTTGCTTCACCATGTCGGCATTATGTGGCCCATTTAAAAATAAATAAAAAATAAAAAAAACCACCTCTGTGATAAGCTATTTTTATTAGGAGTGAACATGAAAATCGGTAGATTCGTAGATCCGATTCAAATCGGTGTAATGAATTAGATTGAGTTTTGTTGAGTTTTTCAAAAGTTGGATTGGGTTTGGGTTGAAATTTTTTAACCCGATAGGTTGGATTAGGCCACGGGTTAAAAAAAATTCAACCTAACCCAAACTGGTAACCCGATCATTATATAGTTCTATCTTATATATATTTAAAATATACTTTAAGAATTGATGAACTACATGCATATTTTGATAAGTTAGTTTATATTGCAATACAATTTTGTGTGTGTATATTTGATGTACTACATTCATCTTGGAGAAGTGTATTTGATAGTTGAGAATCTAATTAAGGATATATAATTGTTTTGGAAGTGGCAGTTTTGTGTAGTATGAGTTTTGTAGATTATTGATTCTCTTTTTATATAATTTTTTGTAACTTTACTAAAAAGTCTATTTTTTTTTTCAAAAATAACTTAAAATAGGCGATTATTGAAGCATTTGTTCTCTCAAAATAGTTGTTGAAAGACTTTGAAGTGGTTTTTAAAAACTGTTTTCAATTTTCAAAAACTAAAATCAATTTTTAAAAACTTTGAAACATGTTTAGAAAATACTTTTCAAATGTAATTTTAAAAACAGTTTTCAAAAAACCAGTTTTCAAAAACTATTTTTTGAAAACCCAAATTGATGTTTTCTGATATAATTTTTCAAAAAATAACCCTAAAATCAGTGTTCACTTCTCTGTCTCATTCTTCCTCAATGGTATATAAAAAATATTAAAATATTAAAAATAAAATAAAATAAATTATTTTTTAATTTTTTAGTAAATATTAGAAATAAAATTAATATAGATTTTAAATTTAAACTCAAAACTAAAAATAATTACAAGGTCTATCAAAACAGTTATCAAAAACAGATTATCGAAACAACATTTCACTGCTTTCTGTTTTGGAAACAGTTTTCGAGTTGCAGTTATTCAAATATATTTTCTTCATAAAATTGCTTTCAGCTTCATTTTCGAAAGCAGTTTTCAAAAACTGTTGCCCAAACATACCCCATACATCTCTCTTCTGCGATACAAATAGACCGTAAAGCTTCAAAACAATGCATTCAATCTCCACCGACTAATTCCTCAGTACAGAATAGTTTCCATCTTTTGTACGTCTTCCAAATTGACGCGCACCTCTAATCCCGTCTTTACTAGATCAGTAACCATGGCAGAAATATCAGATTTTAGAGAAGCAACTAATCCCTGATTCAATAGAACAGAATAAGGACAAAACCATGTAAGTACAGACAGGACCGTACACACATTGTTGAAACAGTAATTTTCAAAGATACAACAAAAAATAACATCATTGAGCAGAATGCCTTCCTATCCTTCTTTTGGTGCTTAGTAACATCCAACAGCCACTCATTTACCAAATTCTGAAGCTCAATCTGATTTCTTCGGATCAGGTAAAGTCTGGCATGGATACAGTAAGCTAAAATTTTAGGTCCTTAAAAAATGAACAAAATAATACATAATTTAATATTATACAGAACTGAACCAGTCTATTTCTCATTCATCCGAATTCAGCTGACAGTCACGTCAGTTTTAGCAAAATAAAAGGTCAGTACCCAAATGGAGCCTGTATAATATCCACCCCTAAATTATTGAGTTTTAAAACTCGTTCTCATAGAATTAAGATAAGAAATTTCCTTCCTGTATTTGTCCCTACACAATTCATCTGAATTTCAAAGATCTTTGGGGTAAGCTGGAAAAAACATAGTGATTTACAGCTTCAATAGAGAGTAGAAAGAGATGGTAGTTGCCTTTTCCAGACTTGCCAACCATGTTACAACTCAACCATGAAAATTCTGTCATTTATTCAACTATGACAAAATAGGTGGGACCTGATTTATGTTGTGCAAAAGTCTACCTAAATTAATAAGCAAATAATTGAACGGTTTTACTTGCAAGTGCACAAGGTTAACATAGTAGTATAGTGTGCAAATGCGAGATCATCTCCATAGGGATTGATAAATTTGCCTTAGAATTAATTTCGCAATATAAAACGATAGAAATAAATATTGAGTTTGAATCGATAATGATAAATGCATAGAGACTTGATATCCACCACTAATCATGCTACCACAATAAAACAATATTTCAATGCTTTAATCATGTCATGAATACCTAATGTTTGTCAACCTAAGGGCATCGTGTATGCTCCTTAAGTTATTGATTTCCCTAAGCAACGAGTTAGGTATGGTGTATACTCTAACTCCTTTCTTTCTTAAAGGATTTAGCATGGTGTATACTAAGTTGTTCCTTAAGAAAGCATAGTATATGTGGAAATCGACAACCATACGAGACCTAGGGCATTGTATATACTCCCAGTTTTTCATGTTGATTAAACCAAGAAGCTGGCGTGGATTTCTTTTGTTACTATTGTTAAACCCAAGACTCGGTCATCCAAATTGATTTAACTAACTAGTCCACATATGTTGATCAGGCAAACACATACGAGGAATTCAAGAAAACATGCATTAATATAGTTAAGCATCATAATATAAATATCGCAAATGCGTCAATACTGAATTATTGAGTAAACATAATCAGGGCTTCAATCAAGCCCTTACTAGAAAATTAGTTACACATGAGTTTGATGTTAAACATCTTCATAAAATAAAATCGGGAGGAAAGAATAAACCCGAAAGAACTATAGAGAAGAGTCATCAATTCTTCTGTAGAATCTCATATAGACGATCCTCTCCCCTTTCTGTGTTTACAGGCCTATTTATAGGGTTTAAAAATATCTGGAAACCCTAAACTCATAAAACAAAACCCTAACCTACTTTCCAAATTAGGTTCTGTCGTTTTACTGATGCATGTGTGCGCTCAATCATAGACTGGTGCGCTTGAGCGCAGGTTCGCTCGAGCCTTCTTCTTACACATGCGAGCGTAGGTGTGCTCGATCCTGGCATGGGCACTTGAGTGTTGTTGCACTCGATCGCAGATCTCTGTGCTCGATCGCACTAGGCAGACACCAGCTTTTCCCAGATTTGCTCTTTAAGCAAGAAATTTCTATAATACTCCATTTCCTCCACAAACCTATAAAAACATAGAAAACATAGAAAGTAAATAAAATAGCATGAAATAACACAAACTAAGAACATAACAAATATAAATTAAGGGGTTTAAATATGAATATTTAAGCTCTTATCAATTTACCTGTCTTAGGACTTGAATGACAGCAACAGCATCCTCAAGCCTGTGTTCTAGTTGAAAACCCTGCAAAAGCAGCAATGATTAAAATTGTTACAGAAAGGACCACTTCCCAGCTACATCCTAAACAGGTCAGCCAGGATGGTGGACCACTGAAATCAACCCATTGAGTGATCACATAACATTTAAATTCGGAATTAATGTTCATATTGAACCATGGATTGCAAATGGATGACATAACAAGATTACCTTAGCACATGAAAATGCACTCACAAGAGTGTGGTACTTGATTGATTCAAATCTCAACTTCTTAATTTTCCATAATGACTCAGTGTCTCTTGTAAAATTTTAGAAACAATAAAAACCTAAAGTTTAGGAGAAGAATTTATCTAAACCAAAGGCAACCAGAACTTCAAAAACCGCAAGCAAGGCAGTCTCTCTCTTAAGAGGAGTTTTGATTCCACCCTTCTCTCTCTTCAGAGTTCTGCCTTCCCCTTGACCCTCTCTGTGGGCTTGCCCTTACACTCTCTTTTTCAACCCCCAGCACATCATTCACAGCAAGGCACAGACACAAAATGCAGATCTAAATAATTGGTAGAGTTCATGCTTATTTGCACAAGGAATATTCATTTAAAATGCTGAAAAGAGACACAAAGCATCTACAAATGCAATATTTAAGAGAAGCATGTGATAAGATGCATATCATACTAAACAAGGATTATTTATATTGTTTTATTACTCTGTTTAAGATGATTATGATATTGTATTTGGATTGAACATTTGCAGAATTTGTTATAATACATATAATTGGGAGTTAATGTCTAAGTATTCAAAAAGGTTTGCCAAGGCTGGAGTAAAATTTCGAAAAAAATACATTTGACATATGGATGAAATTTGCGGCAAAAATAAGTCTCTGCAGGTTCTATTATTTTGTGTTACTTCGGATGTGTGTTTATACCCGTAGCTGTTACCATCTATAGCGATATTTTAGAAGCATGAAATTAAATCTCTCATGGGGAATGTGGCTCTCAGTGGGGCAGTATGGAAGAAATGGATTCATGTAGCTGACTAGCTGGAAGTTGAGGCTTAGTATGTCTGTGAGATCATCTCATTTTTTGTGGTGTGAGCAGTTGCTGGGAGCGTGTTTTTGTTTAGACCATCAAGTCAACTGCAGAATTTCTACAGTTTCATAAAGTAATTAGTTTACATTGCACACCCATGGCTATCAAGGTGAGTTTGTCTATTTAATTAGTATTTGTTAGAATTACTGAATTACATTCCTAAGCATTAATTAGTTTAGATTCTTAGTAAATTAATTTTCAGCGAGAGATTTGGTAATTGAATTTTTAAAGCAAACATGGTTGATAGATGGGAGAAATGAACATCAAAGGCTGTCTCATTAGTGCAATACAAAGAGTTCGTCTTAGAGAAGCCAGGGGCTATAATTACATGGTACTTAAACTTTCATTAATTTCTCACTGTATTTTTTTATGCTTTACTCTCCATTTCAATTTCTTTTAGTGTAATCATAATAACAATTGGTAAATGTTACCGAGATTAGTATGATGGTCGTAGTTAGTTGAAGAATTGTCACCCTCTAGGAATCAATATAGCAACATGATAAACTTATACTCATCTTTTATGGTTTGTGTTATAAGTAACATCATTGGTCATTGGGGTGTTGATCCTTGACATTTGGCTAAAATCTTATCGGAATGACCACTAGAGGGTTATGGTTTTCTTGAGAGAACAAGTTTGAATATTATATGCTTTCTCTTTGAAAAATTGAATTATGTGTAAGATTACCTCTCTGGTCTTTCTTCCCTTTTTTTATAAAGATAATCTGGTTTTATGAATTTTTTTTCCTTCTGCTCCATTGATGATGCTGCCTTTTTAGATTTGTTATCTGGTTTCGCATTATTACAAGGAATACAAACACAACAAAAATGCATTCATTTTTATTCTAATTGATTTCCCTTAAAATTTTGTTGTTCAAGAAATTGGTGGCGAACTGAACACTGAGGTCGGCGAATGACTTGATTGAGCATGCTAGTAAGCGAGAAAACCAAGTCCTAGTCGTTCCCAAGTCATGGAGAAAGTTTGACACATTAGAACATCTGAGTGGCCGTAGAACAATATCAAGGAGGTGTAGGTTTGTAGGTGTTCAATCATTTCCAGAATATGTTTCCATGCTTTGGAGCTTGGAGTTGTTGGGCGGCTTAGCCATGATCTTTGGCATGAAAAGGTTGTCAAAATACTTGAACTCATCTCTGACATCTAATCTCAAACTCATCTCTAACATCCAATCTCTTTTATTTTAGAGCACGTCTAATTTAGACATTTATTTTCTTCAGTTTTTCGTTGACCTCAAACTTGTCGTGGTTTGGCTATTGCTTTTTAGGCAAAGAGTTGGAAACGGAGTCTTTATCGCAAGTAGAATGTCGAGCACTTTGCCTACTAGGTTCTGCTCACTCAATAGAGTGCTTTTGGGTTTAGCCCTGATCAAGGCGATCATTTCTTCTACTTGAGGCCACCTCTTCAAAGAGAGTAAGCAACTCTCAAGATCAGGCTTTTATTGACCTCTTTGAAGCTTTCTCTGGTCGGACAAGAGGTCGGGGGTGGTGAACTTTACTTAGCTTATCCTAAAGTTGAGCAATAAGTGCAGCTAATTGTCATACCATCTAAGGAGGCCTTTATGCTCAGCTCAGCTTTTCGGATATGTTGGGTATTTGTACTCAACATTTTTAGGCTGAGGAGCTTACTTATATTAAGGGTCATGGTCAGGTGTAGCTTAGACCCATTTAATGATAGACTCAAGGCCGAACTGATTTTCTGAAGTATGCTGAGATTTATTTCCATCAATGAGGCCCGATGTAGGGGGTAATTCAAGAGGGTCCAACCTTTCAACCTCTGAGATCGGCAAAACTAGTACACTCTTGTGAGTAAGAGTGGACAGTTTTCTATGCGGCATTGTTTAGATAAGATTTTTTGTCGATTCCCATGGATGATGCCAATCTGTTGATGTAAACAATAGGTTAGATTTGAATGCATCAATCCATGTAAGGTCGAACCAAGTTTGTTTGGGAAAGATTCGAGGTCTGATCCACGTCAACATAGTCTGAGTTACCTAAAAAGAAAGTCACCTGGAGTTTGTTCTTCAGAGAGGGCCCTCCAACTCGTAAGTCAGCAAGTGGCGTAAGAAATAGAAAAAGATATGAGAATATTTGAGGAATAGTGTAATTAATGAATAATGCACTTGGAATAAAGTGCCCTTTATTTAGGGCTTGGAATTTTAACATGATGAAAATAGGTAGTGGTCCCTTCAAAGTGAAATTACCTCTTTACCTTTTAGGAAGGGTGTATGAGATTTTAATTTTCTTGTGGGACAAATAAACTTTTCTCTTTTGAGGTAAAAATACTTTAATGTCCTCCAATGTTTTCATGTGTCAATTTTCTATTAGGGTAAATTATGATTTAATCGTGTTTTCACATGAGTGAAAGATTACGCATGGTAATGCTACAAAATTATTTATTATATTGGTATCAGTAATCATAACATGGCATTAAAGTTGCTTATTTGTTAGTAGGGAATCCTATGGACCAGATTTGTTTGTAAAATGACTAAACTTAATAAATGCAGCATCAAATCTTCAAATTTTACGTGAGTACCATAGATTTTAGTTCTTTCCATTTAAGAAGAAAACGAAGAGAAAAATTGACATAAGCCTATGTTTGGTTTACCATTTAAGCCAACTTAAAGCAAGTTGGTGTAAATGGTAAACCAAATATCTCAACTTTTTCTCATTCAACATTTTGAAAAAGCTTTCCCATTTTCATTTCCTAAGGCCCTCAAAATGGAAGGTTTGTGGTTTAACCAATAAGATAAAAAGAAGGCGACTAACAGGGGCACTGTAGGTGGTGGGGCTTCCAGTTGTAGTGCACAACGATGGTCAATGAACTAATTTCCTGGTACGATGACATGGGGGCAAAGAGGGAATTGCATTGTGGAGCGGTGGCGTTAGAGTAGTAGTGGCATGAAGGTGATGATGGCCAAAGGGTGAGCGTGGTGGTCGTTGAGGCCAAAACTTTATTTATAATCCCCTTTGTTTTTCTTTCTTTTTTTAGAACTAACAAGAAGAATGAATTCAATTCTTTGCTATTAAGAATTATGTGTGTGATTTTTTTAACTTATTTTGGTTTTGATTTTGTTGTTTAGAAAATTTTAAACTTATTGATTATATTTAATTTATCTTTTAGTTATTTTAATTTCCTTTGTTTTTAAAATGTTTATTTTTAATTATTTGTTCAACTAATATATGATAGAGACATGTCCATCTTGTGTCAATGTGTCAAGTTTTTGTGTCCAGATTTAACGCTATTAGCCTTATTTGACTAACATCGGAATGAAAAGGTACTCAAAGTTAATTTTTGTAAAATTAGTACTTAAGTTGAAAAGTGTCAAATCACAGGGGGTACTTCTATGCTGCTCTAACATATTTTCTGATCAATTTGATCATCTTAATTGTTAAGTCTATTGATTCTGGACCAAATATCTTTCTTTCTCTCACTTCTTCCAAACACACTAATGTTCAATATCTCCTACCATATAGAGCTTAAAATGGATTCAAATGCTAATCTAGAATTGATTTTTATAGGAAAATTCTATCACAGATAAGTAAGCATCCTAACTCCCTGAAAAGCTCATTACACTCGTCCTCAACATATCTTCTAGTATTCGAATAACTCTTTCTATTTTCCCATTTGTTTGAGGATGAAAAGCGGTGCAAAACTGTAACTAAGTACCCATGGCTTGCTGAAAACCTCTCCAAAATCGAGAATTAAATCTAGCATCTCTATCTGAGACAATGCTCAATGGTGCTCCATGAAGTTTTACAATCTCTACTACATACAATTCAACTAACCTCTCTAGACTCCAAGTAGTTATAATGGGAAGAAAACGAGAAGAGTTGGATAATCTATCCACTATTACACATACAACATCATGACCTCTTTGAGTATTGGGAAATCCTGTAACAAAATCAATACTCACACTTTCCTATAGCCATTCAGGTACAAGAAGAGATTGTAGTAAACCTGCTGGATGCTTATTTTCAGACTTCACTTGCTGATAGACTAAACATCGAGAAATATACTTTTCTATATCTCTCTTCAATCTTAACCACTAATAGCTTTGTTTCAGACCCATATATATCTTATTATTTCCTTGCTACATCGAATAAACTACATCATGTGTCTCTCTTAGAATTTCTTTCCTTAACTTTGTATTATTGGGAACACATATCTTATATCCCAACATTACCGTTCCATATTCTCTGATTCTGAACTCTGATTGATTTCTATTTAACACTTCCTGCTTTATTTTTTTGTCGCCTCATCTTTACCTTGGGATTCAAAAAGGTGATCTATAATAGATGACTGCACAATCATATTAGTTAATAATCCTCCACTCTTACCTATCTTCAATTCCATTCTCATAATTCTCAATTCCACCATCCAATTCACATTAATGCTCTTTATAGCAGGTACTCTTCCCGTGGATTTTCTACTTAAAGCATCAGTTACTACATTTGTTTTCCTTGAATGGTACAGTCATAATCATTAATTAATTTCATCCATCGCCTTTGTATAAGATTTGATTCTTTTTGGGTGGGTAAATAGGTAAGAGTTTTACTATTCCATCTTCTGATACTACATGCCCTAAGAATGTTACTTCACTCAACCTGAATTCACACTTAGAAAACTTTGAATACTCTCTTTTAAGAATTTCTAACACAATCTCTAAGTGTTTTACATGTTCTTCTTAATTCCTAGAGTATACTAAGATATCATCAATAAAGACCACCATAAATTTATCTAAGAATAGTTTAGATACTATATTAATCAAATCCATAAAAGTAGCTGAAGCTTTCGTTAACCCAAATGGCATCACAAAAAAATCTTGATGACTATACCTGGTCCTAAAAGCGGTTTTAAGAACATCTCATTCCTTAATCCTCAATTAGCGACACCCTGATCTCAAATCTATTTTAGAAAATACAATTGCCCCTTATAATTGTTCAAACAGACCATCTATTCTATGTAAAGGGTATTTATTTCTAATTGTTATCTTGTTCAACTATCTGTAATCTATACGCAACCTCAAGGTACCATCTTTCTTCTTAAAAAATAACATTGGGCTCCCCATGGTGACACACTAGGGCTGATGAATTATTTATCTAATAGCTCTTGAAGTTTTACCTTAAGCTCTTTTAATTTTGCTAGTGCCATTCTATAAAGTGATATGGAAATGGGTGTAGAATCAATAATTAAATCAATGGAGAAGTTAATTTTCCTACTAGGTGGTAAACCAAATAATTCTTCAAGAAATACTTCTAGATAATCTCTCACCATTGATATTTCTTCCAACTCCCTACATTCCTTACTAGAATCCACTACATAAGCTATGTACCCCTCATACCCTTTCCTCAACCACTTACTAGTTGTCAAGGTAGAAATAAGACAATTAGAAAGTATCTTACGTTCTCCTTGAAAGCTAAACTCTTCCTGTCCAGGTATTCTAAAAATTACATTATTTCTAAAACAGTCAACCCAAGTATGATAAACAGATAGCCAATCCATCCCCAATATCATATCAAAGTCTACCATATTCAAGGGCAACAAATCTACTTTAAATTCTTTATCTCCCATACGAATAACACATCCTTGATAAATCTTTCTGATCACAACTCAATCTCTAGTAGGAACCTTAATAATGATATCATTATATAAAGGACTAACAAGTGTATCTACAGACTTCATAAAAGAAATAAACGCAACGGAATGAGTTGAACCTGGATTAATTAATAGTAAGTCTATCCCAGTCGATTGGTAAGTCTCTGCCTAATATTTCAGTTGACTGGTAAGTCTGTACCAGTCGACTAGTAATCAAAAAGCTTGTTTGGAGCCATTTTTTAAAATTCAGTTAACCACCCAGTCGACTGGTATCCTGACCCAGTCGATTAGTATGCTCAACTTTTCAAATGTGCAAAGGACCCAGTCGATTGGTACCTTGACCCCTATCGACTAGTATCGAGATTCTATAAATAGTCTATTCTTTTTTTCCAGATTTTCACGCCATTTTCAAAACCTTAAGCTTTCTCTCTCTAAAAAATCTCGTCCTTTTGATAAAAAAAAATCCTCAAAACACCTCATACACACCTCGATCTACACATCCACACCATCCATTTCAACTTTCTACAGTTGAAATCTCAAATTTCCACCAAAATCCCTTTTTCTCCCAAAAACTCTTATCTCCCTTTAGATGTATATTTAGATGTAGTTTTCCATTGTTCTTAGCACGGACATCTTTTCATCGTTTATTGTATTTTGTCTTTCAGTTTCAGCTCTCTGAAGCCTGTGATGTATAGACTTGTGATGTATATGATTATGTTTTATCCTTAAACTTGGTTTCTATACTTGTTTTTACATTTATGCAATATGTTTACTTGATTTAAATCTTGCAGTGTTCGGATAAATGCTTTAAATTGCTTCAGCATGTATGAAAACTTTCAGTTCTTCTCGGGAAGGTTTTCCAACTCCAAATGATGCCAAATTTATGTATAAAAGTTTGTTTATACTTGCTCTTAATGTCTATGGTATCTATATACCTTATTTTTTGGTTTCATTCCCCCTTTTGTACTGTTGTCAAAACGAGGAAGAAATATGAGAAAACGAGAAAACTAACCAGTAAACTCAAAATAGTGCATAGATTTAGGGGGAGTATTGCTCCAATGGACTTGTTGTATGATTCTATATATTGAGTTGATTGGTTAAGTTACATATAAACTGCTATTGAACTTGTTACAGGTTGGTTTTATCCTAAAAACAGAGGAAACTCTGTCCAATTTTTTCAAAAAATCCAACATTTAGTTTTTAAAGCTGTTTTCTCTCATTAGTTTCTCTTTACCATTTATACTATAGCAACTCATTTATTGTAAAGGGATTAGCTTCCGAAAGGAAGAGATTAGCTTCAGAGAGGAAAGGATTTACTTCCAAGAGGAAGGGACTGATTGTAAGGTTTGTGCAACACCCGTGAAGTTGCACGATTAAGTTTCTTAGTGGATTACTTCAAGGAGGTTCTTTGAAGAGAATGAACATAGGGTTGGAATGAATCTGATATTGCCAAACCACTATAAACTGAGTTTGCATCTTCTATTCCTTAAAATCTTTTGTTTACAGCATAGTACTTGTTTACATGCTTGTGATCTTACCTGTTTTTATAAACTTGCGATTAACTAGTGAAATTTTTTATAAACCCAATTCACCCCCCCTCTCTTGGGTTGAAACCTGAGTCTACAATTCTCCTCAAAAGTCTTCATCAAACTCCGAGTAGTTTGATCATTATCATTCTCCTTGAAAGTCTCTATCAAACTTTAAGTAGTTTTATCCTTATCATTCTCAACGGAGGTATCCATCAAAATTTGAGCAGTTTGACTTAATGTCATATCCTTGGACCCATTTCGCCAAACATCGAGCAGTTTGACTTAGTGTCATCTCCTCGGACTCATTTCTATAAACTTTGAGAAGTTTGATCCTTATCATTCTCCTCGTAGGTATTCATCAAACTGTGAGTAGTTTGATTTAGTATCATCTCCTTGGACCCATTTTTTCAAACTCCAAGCAGTTTGATCCTTATCAATCTCCTCGGAAGCCTATACCAAACTCCGAATAGTTTGATCATTCTCCTCGAAAGTTTCAATCAAACTCCGAGTAGTTTGATCCTTATCATTCTCCCCAAAAGTCTCCATCAAACTCTAACCAGTTTGATCCTTATCATTCTTCTCGGGGTTCTCCATCAAATTCCGAGCAGTTTGACTTAGAGTCATCTTTCAGACCCATTTTTCCAAACTTTGAGCAATTTGATCCTTATCCTTATCCTCGAAGGTCTCCATCGAACTCCTAGCAGTTTGATCCTTATCATTCTCCTTGGAGGTCTCCATTAAACTCTGAGAAATTTGACCTAGTGTCATCTCCTCAAACTCATTTTTCTAAACTCCGATTAGTTTGACTCAGTGTCATCTCCTCATACCCATTAACCAAACTCCAAATAATTTGACTCAGTGTCATCTACTCAGACTCATTCACCAAACTCCAAACAGTTTGACTCAATGTCATCTGCTTGGATCCATTTTTCCAAAATCCGAGCAGTTTTACTCAGTGTCATCTCCTTGGACCCATTCACCAAAGTTCGAGGATTTTGACTCAACATCATCTCTTCAGAATCAAAGATGGTATCATTCAAGTTTGCCTCACTTTGAGAAAGTATCAAGTTGGTAGGTTTCTTCGGAGTCTACATCTCCACCTAAACAGATTTGAATCTTCATTATTCGCCCCTTTAATACCCAAGTACCCAAAACATAGACTTGCTCTAAAGAAATCATTCCAAAACAAACTTTACTTCCTCGACTGCATGGACTGCACTCAAGGTAGTGGGGGGCATCTGATCTAGGGGAAAATTTCCTCTCCAATAACATAATGACACATAGCCACCTCCAAAGAGAAAAGAGTAATTTCACGACTCTAGCAAAGCAACCAATTGAATCACCACACCTGACAAAGGGCGTAACAATAATTTCACATTGATGTACTAATTCTATTACTCTACTCCAGTTTATGGATAGATCATTATTAAGCTTATAGATAACTCCAAACTTATCTATAGGAATACCATTCATATTACAACACTTAGTGATTAATCACTCTCCTAATCGGACTCTGCTCCGAAAACACTATATAAAGGGGGCTCTCAACATCAAAATGTACATTAAATTATCATAAAAAGCTCTCAACTTTATATGTTCCCTACTTTCAAAAGGCTCTATTCGAACTTAGGCATCAGAGAGTCCCGTGGAGGCACACCCCTCCAGTCCTCTAGCAACTTTTAGGTTTTCTCTTCGTGTCGTGTGTGCAGGTTTCACGCCCCGACCGCTTGAATTCCTGGCAGATTTTCAACATCTACAATAATGATTTTTTATTAATTTAAATAAAATTTAGATTTTGAATTTCAATTCAAAATGAATTTGGAATCTCAAAAATAAGCAAAAGCTTGCATTTTCGAAAAAATTGTTTTTTTTTTTCTGATTTGAACACAACCCAATTTTTTAATCATAGAATAAACCATACTTATATTTTAAAAGAAATATTAGTGGAATATGAAACTAAACATCTCTATTTTTCCAATGCCTCTGAAAACACTGCAATTCGATTTAAAATGAGTAAATTATGCCCGTTTGAAATTGGACTAGAAAAATTGTTTCGCTGCAGCTTCTTTTATGCGATTTTCACATTTTTCATCCCAAAACAAATTTTCTTTGATGAAAAATCATTTTTTTTATTATCAATTTTTTTTCACTCAATCTCCATTGATTTAATATGTTTCAAAAATAATCCAAAACAATTTTTTCATTATCACATTAATTCAAGAACACATTCTTGAATTTACTTGACATATTGTTTCATAAACCCTAATCTAACTTTTATATTATCAATTTGAAATCTTTAGAATTCTAATCTCAAATATTTTACAGTCATAACGATAAATTATCATGTTCTACAAAAATCATAAGGATGACTCTGATACCTCTTGAAGAAAATTGATCAAGAAAAACACAGCGGAAATTAACATTTTTTATTGATTCCTGAAAACCCTAATCATCTTATGATTTATATACAACATCTTTAATATCAAGAACATTCAAAGATAGAATTATTACCTTTGATTTGTCATGTACTTGACTCTCTAAAAATGTTGTAGCCAAATTCTCCAATCTGCTTGAATTCAAATTTTTTCGTGTTCTTGAATTCACAATAATCACAAAACTATTTGATCACTAAAGATAATCAACATAGGGAAAATCTTGAGCTAAGATTTCTCTGTATAATTTTTCTCTCTTTGGGGCTATGAGAGACTAAGAATCTCTCAGGAGAAACTTGAATGTAGAATAATATTCTAGCAAAAACTTGCACACTAATAAACTGCTTATCGTGTTAGGGTTAGGTGCAACTAACCATTAATTGCAAATTGAATTCATGTAGTTATTTCCTAATTAAACATTTTCCCTTCGTGTTACTTTTAGGTTCAAACTATCTAGTTATAGACTATAACTTTTATGTAATTGTAATTGGAATCCTTTCAAATTAATTAGAACTCCTTCTATTTTATTTTGAATCAAAACCTCTTTTGATTCTCCCTTTTATAAGAATTATTTAATTTTCCATTAAATTAATTCATAGGACTTCTATAATCATGGGTGACACCTAGCAGCATATCATGACAACCCATATAACCTTGAACCTTTCTGTTATCAGTTACCGTGGAATTCAATCCTTCCATCATGCAATGTCCTAATTAAGCTAATTAGGGTATGAAATTACTGTAAAACCATTAGCATTAATTTTATATGTCTAGATCTTAAGAATATAATTCTAATGGTGAAATTAGAAACTTCTTTCTAGTTCTCACCTTACCTTGGCTAAGGAACTTCATGATTTATATCTAAGTAGATCACATAGGGCATTCTCCCTTTTACTTAGGACTGATAGATCTTTTATTGCACACTCACATACCTCTATATGGAACCTATTATACCAAATTATTATCAATTAATGATCCATAAATATAACTATATTAAATAATATCAATGTATAATAAGTCGCATACAAGATAACCATGGTGTTTCAGGTTTAAGAATCACATGCACAGCTATGACATAAGAAGTAGCTATAGACAAGAAAGTAAAACTCCATTAGGTTTTCTTAAGTTAAGTCATATTCAGTGAAATCATTCTCCAATAAGCACCCATATACTTGTTTGAGTGTCTACCATAAAAGTGACATTGAGATCATTTATCCTCACAATTAAGAAAACATAAAATGTACCAGTCTAACCGGATTAGTAACATCAAATTATTATATCCTATGACCAAGAATATTTAATTGAAAAGTTTTCGAAAAGACTAGGGCTCAAAATTGTGACCTCATCATAATCATATCTCTATTGCTCTTATTATATGGACATAATCATGACAATGTAAATAAACAAATATTCATGATAAATGAGTTTACCCTTAATTATGAAAACAATTTGAATAATATTTTTTTTTATAAATAATATCCCTAGACTTCAAATGTTATTTTCTTGTAGGGCATATTACTAACAATGGGTCGTTCCAGTTTCAGGTCGTTTGGGTTATTTGGATTTCGGGCCAGTCGAGTTTCAGGTATGTTGAGTCTCAAGTCAATCTGGTCATTTCGGTTTCGGGTTATTCGGATCTTGTGTCATAATATTTTTCTGTATTTCCGAGTATGAGTGGGTCAGGTTTCGAGTGGATCATGTTGGGTTTTAGAGTCGGGTCAGATTTTAGATTTTTCCACCTCTAAAAATTACCCTCATAGATTTAAGTTAAAGAAAATGGGATAAATTGCACCTTGGTAATTCCATCTCCTTTCCTCCTCATCTGTCACGATTTTACCATATTTCACTATTCTCTCTCAACCTTTTGCCCATCTTTCTATCTCATCCCTCACCCCTTTCTGTCTCACATCTCTTTCTCACTTGTCTCTATATGTCTTCTCTCCCTCACACATCCTCCACACTGCAACTCTAGTGCCACCATTAATAACAATATTAAGGTTTCATGGGGTTCAATTTCTGTAATATTACATATATATTGTTAATGTATATCTATATACAATGTATGTGTTAGTCCCACATCGGTTAGAATAGGAAACATTCCTCTTAGGTTAGACTATAAATAGGATACCTCTCTTGTAAGCAAATCACACCACTCAATACAATTCTCTTCTCTTTGTATTGTCTCACTTCCTCTCTTAAATTCAACTTGGTATCAGAGCCAAGTTCTTAGTAGTTCTCAATACATCAAGAGTTGAGTATGCTCTGTGATTTCCACTATTAGTGGATCTTTCACATGAAAAAGACTTCTAGTATATCCTTTTCATACCTGTTGGGTCATCACTATAGTCATAGTCTTATTCTCCATCGACGTCATCTCTGCCGCCGCTCTATCAATGTCATTATAATCGAAGTCTTATTCTCCATCGACGTCCCCGGTTCAAGTTTGTCAATTCTATAAGAAGCAAGCCCCGATCATCTTCAGTAGTCGCTCTATCGAAGTCATCTCAGCCGTCGCTCCATCGACGTCACTATAATCGGAGTCTTATTCTTCATAGACATCCTCTGTTCAAGTTTATCAATTTTGTAAGAAGTAAGCCTCTGGTCATCTTCGGTATGATTGTTTCCAAAACCTTAATAGACATTACCAGTAATACATGTCTTGTGGTACTCCTAGATATGCTGCCACTATTACTGAAAGTTCATCATCCACTGCTTCCATTGAAACTTTTTCTGCTTCTGACATAGAAGAAATTATCAAAAAAGTCCTTGCTCATTCTGGTAATCTACCTTCTACTGTTATATCAGCCACTTCAGGTAATTTGATGAGTGCCAAATATTGTACATTTTGGCCCCTTAATTTATATTTGTTAGCTTAGCAATTTGTTACTTTGAGTTGTTTTTTGTAGTTTTACAGGTTTACAAGCACTTGGAAAGGAGTTTCACTAAATTGCCAGAATTGCCCGTACAGATTAGTGATCTTTGCAGATTAAACTGTATTGATTCAGGAAGAACTAGGAGATGAGTAATATATTTTTGAAAAGATCTAGATGTTTATTTTTCGAGGAATTTTACGGCTAGTAAATATGATTTTTCTAGAAAACGTTATGGCAGTTTTAGTAGACAAAGGTCAGGCTATGCGTGATTTCAGAGTGGCAGAAGTGATTTTTGTGGATTAAACTGTAATGATTCAGGAAGAACAGGAGATGAGTCATATATGTTTGGAAAGATACGGATGTTTATTTTTGGAGGAATTTTACGGCTCATAAATATGATTTTTCTAAAGATTGTTATAGCAGTTTTAGTAGACAAAGGTCAGGCTGTGCAGGATTTCAGCGTGGGCAGAAGTTTTGAAGGGCATGTGAAGGCTTAAATCCCATATCCCACATTGGTTGGAAACACATTCTATTGGGAAATCACCTTCTTAATGCCCAGGTGGTGATCTTCCAAACACGCAAGTCTAGAGTGACTTGTAATGAGTCGGAAACAGAAACAGAAATCAAAGAAAAGAAAGAACACAACAATTATTATCGAGGTTCGATAATAGCCTACGTCCCCGTGAGTTCCTCTGAACTCTCTGCACTAAATCAATGAGTTCTTACAGATTACAGTAACCCCCTTCAAGAAACCTCTAGTTCTTGAAGAACGAAAGAAGAGAAGAAAAAATGTGATAAGAACTATTACAAAGCCCTCTACCCACAATCTATACTACTCTCTCTTTACAACCAGCCTCTCTTTTGAGATCTATTCTAGTGCCTCTCCTGTGTTTTGTGTCTTTGTACTCTCACACTTGCACTTGAATTCTCTTGTATAATGATCACTTGTGTTTTCAACTTGTGTTATTGTTTTGAGATTGAAGCTAGGTGACCCTTTATATAGTGCACCACTTTTTGACTAATCTTGAAGTTCAATATCCAGCCTTAGATCTTGAGGACCATTCAATCATAGCCCTTCATCAATCCTTAGTGATCCTGTGCATTTTGATCATGCATCCACAAACCTTTCAAAGAGGCTAAAAAGCTTGTCTCAGTATGCTTGGCGCCGCAGCCTAGAACAGGGCTGGCCGTGGAGCAAGGCAGGGCTGCACTTCTCCACTTTTTGGGCTCCGCGGCCTGGGAGAGGCTAAGTCATGGCGCACACCTCCTCCAGGCTTCCTCAATGCTGGGTTCCATAGCTTGGGAAGGTTGGGCCACGGCCTGACCTGATGCTGCACTTCTTTGTCATACTGTGGACTGAGGCGCACACTTTGTGTGCTGAGGCGCCAAGGTCTAATGAAGAACCTTGTTAAACCATGTTTAAACCTTAGACAAACACCAATAATCTCTACCTTTGTCTAAGCGATTAAACCTGAACCCATTATGCAGAGAACTCAGGATCCAAACTATTGGTGTTTGTCTAAGGTTTAAACAAGGAAAAATCAGCATCAAGTACACACCAGTGTGCGTCGTGGCTTATCTCTTCCAAGGTGCAGCGCCCAACAAAAGAGAAAACCTGGAGGAGGTGTGCGCCGTGGCTCAGCCTCCCCCAGGCTACAGCCCCTAGAATGGATGCAACATGGTGAAGTTTCAGCACACTCCAGGCCGCGGCATGCCCTGTTCTACGCCACGACTTGAAGACACACTGATGCCTTTTGGTTCAGCCTTTTTTTAAGTGCGTGAGACATGTTCAAAATGCACAAGATCACTTAGAATTGATTGAGGGCTAAGGTTGATTGGTCCTTAAGATCTAAGGGTGGATATTGATCCTCGAGATGGGTCAAGAAGTCGGTGCACAATATAAAGGGTCACCTAGCTTCAATCTCCAAAAAGTGTGAGGAATAACTTGTGATTGAAAGTGAGATCAATTATAAGAGTGCAAAGACACTAAACACAAGAGAAACTCATTGTAAAGGTTGGTTGTTTAGAAAGAAATAGTAAAATAGAAAGGAGATTCAATGGCTTGTAAGGGGAATTTTCTTGGGAAAATTCCAAGGTTAGTTCTTATCACATTCTTTTACTTCTTCTTCTTTGGTTCTTCAAGAACTTGAGTTTTTTTGGGAGGGTTGCGGTATTTGTAAAGAACCATTGATTTACTACAGAGAGTTCAGAGAAACTCACGGGGACGTAGGCTATTGCTGAACCTTGATAACAATTGTTGTGTCCTTTCCTTTCTTTGATTTCTATTTGTTTTCGATTCATCTTTACAAGTCATTCTAGACTTGGGTGTATGGAAGACCACCACCTTGGCATCTCTAAGATGATTTTCAACAGTGGTATCAGAGCTAGAGAAGATACCACAATAGTGGTATCAGAGCCGGAGGAGCTTTGGATAGCGGGTATCAAAGCTAGAACAGAAGGTGACGGAGTCAAGACTCCAAGAATCAAAGATTAACTTCTTCGGTAATTCAAGAAAGGAGTAAAGATCAAGATCAGATCGTGTTCTTAAGGGTGATTCAAGAATAGTATTGAGATCAATCTTCGATCGTGTTCTTGAGGTTTAGAAGAAGTTGGAAAGCAATTGTGGGTGCTGCATAAATCTGGGATTTTCTCCGCAAGATGGCTTCAAATTTCATTGTTGAGAAGTTTGATGGAAAGGGAGACTTTGCCCTTTGGAAGCGGAAGATTAAGGCTATTCTTATGCAACAGAAGGTGGACTTGGCTATTGGAGAAGATGATGCTTTTCCAGCAAGTATCACGGAGGACCAACGGATTGAGATGAAGAAGATGGCATACAACACCATTTTCTTACACATGTCGAATAGTGTCACAAGGGAGTACGGAGACTCGGAAGATCCTGCTGTCATATGGAAGAAACTAGATGAGTTGTTTCTTACCAGAACTCTCCCTAATAAAATTTATCTTCTTAAAAGAATCTTTGCTTTTAAAATGGATCCTAATAAAGAGTTGCAAGATAATCTTGATATATTTAACAAACTAGTTCAAGATTTGGTTAGTTGTAGTATAAAGTTCCCGGATGAACAATTGGCTATTATTTTGTTAAATTCTTTTCCTGATTGTTTTGAAAGTTTAATTAATGCAATTGAATATGGAAGAGATACACTAACTAAGGAAATCATGATTAATGCTATAAGGGCTCATGATTTCAAAGCCAAGATGAGGGAAACATCAAGTGGAGAAGGGCTGTTCGTTAGAGGAAGGCCAGCAACTCAGAATGGCAGTAGCATTCATAACAACTATCGGGAGAAATCAAGAGGTAGAGGTCAGAGCCATGGGAGATCACATTCCAAATCGAAGTTTGGAGGGAAGCGATGCTTCTACTACAATAAGGAGGATCACTTTAAGAAAGACTGCAAGAAGAAAATGTGGGATGAGAGAGGAGGAAGCCATACCAAGAATGGAGAGGCTTCGGTTGCCAAGGGAGAACAGCAAGATGATGTTCCTGTTATGTGCTCAAATGTGAGCAGGAGGCAAGGCAGTAAGAAATGGATCTTGGATACCGGGTGCACTTATCACATGTGCCCTCACAAGGATTGGTTCAAGAATTTCAAGGAAATCAATGATGGAAGGGTTTTCTTGGGGAATGACACTTCTTGCCAAGTGAGGGGGATAGGAGACATCAAGTTGAGGATGTTTGATGGAGTCATAAGGCTGCTGCGAAACGTGTGGTATCTTCTGGATTTGAAGAGGAATTTGATCTCATTGGGGCAGCTAGATTCCATGGGGTATACATACAAAGCAGAGGGAGGAAAGATCAAGGTAACCAAGGGATCTTTGGTAGTGATTAAAGCAGCAATAAAAGATGGACTCTATGAGATGATCAGAGAGACAGAAATCAAGGATCAAGCAGCAAGCTTGATGGCTGAGATGGATAAGGCAGCCCTTTGGCACACTCGCTTGGGACATATGAGCAAAAAGGGCCTGCACGTTCTCAGCAAGGATGGTCTACTTGGTGGTGACAAAGTAGAGAAATTGGATTTCTGTGAGTGTTGCGTTCTTGGGAAGCAACACCGGGTCAGCTTCAACACCGGAGTGCACAAGTCTAAGGGCATTCTTTACTACATTCATTCGAACCTTTGGGGACCAGCAAGAACACCAACACAGCGAGGTAACTTTTACTTCCTGTCTTTAATTGATGATTATTCAAGAAAGGTTTGGGTTTATTTGCTTAAAAATAAATCAAATGCTTTGAATAAATTTGTGGTGTGGAAAAAGTTGCTGGAGACTCAAACGGGTAGGGTGGTTAAGGCTTTACGAACTGATAATGGCTTAGAATTTCGTAATAAGTATTTTGATAAATTCTGTGAGTTAAATGGCATTCTAAGACATAGAACGGTTGTAAAAACACCTCAGCAAAATGGAGTTGCTGAGAGGATGAATAGAACCCTTATGGAAAAGGTTAGGTGCATGTTAATTGGGTCCCGTTTATCAAAATATTTTTTGGGGGAAGCTGTGTCTACTGCTGCATACTTGGTAAATATATCACTCTTTAGAGCTTTAGAGCTCAAGACTACCATGGAGATGTGGAGTGGGAAACCCCCTGAGTTGAGCAACCTTAGGACTTTTGGGTGTGCTGCATTTGCACATCAAAAGGATGATAAACTTAACCCAAGGTCTAGAAAATGTGTATTTATAGGGTATGGTAATGGGGTTAAGGGATATAGGTTGTGGTCCTTAGAACTAAAAGGAATATGTTGTGAGTTTTAAATTACTCGCAAGTGCACGAGTCGTTTGCAGTATAGCGTTGTGCAAGTGCGAGGTCGAATCCACAAGGAATTGCGTTGTGAAAGTATATTTTCAATCTAAACTAACTCTATCTTAACCTAGTTCCGAATTTCAGATGATAATTTGCAAAAGAAATTAAAATTAAACTAAATTGATTTTTAAAAACTAATAATTAAAACACTAAGGTTTCCAAATCCACCCCACCGAAGTTAAGCATATATGTTCTAAAAATATAGCCTATCAAAACATTCCATGAATCCAACTATAAGACAAAAAACAAAGAATATCCCAACTAAACCAAAAGCATCTAATGTATCCGCTCTCAACAAATCACAAAGGAAATCTAATTTAATCGAAAAGCATTCAATGTATCTATCAGATGAAACACAAGGAATATCCAACAGACAATTTAAACTCAATCAATTATAAGATTAACTCAAATAATTGACAGAACATTTATACTAAAAATTGTCAGATTTGTACAAGCAAATCTGAACTACTACGCCAAACAACGGCGGGGCTTCATCTTCAACCTTAGCTGAAGAGTCTAGCCACTCATAACTATGAAACTACAATTCATAATAAAAGTGCTAAACATTTAAACTAAAACAACTAAATGTAAAGAAATAAGTAAATAACTTTACATGGGAGAAATTCCACTCGCTGACGGGCGGCGCTTCCACTTGTGATAACAAAGCCTTCGAGATCCACCAGAATGCTAGCGGACGTCCACCGGTAAACACCAAAGTGGCTCAGGAATTGTACATTAAAGATGAAGTGAAGAAGGGCTTATATAGGGAAATATCACAAGTGCAATATGCTTCCAATCCGATGTGGGATACTGCAGATTCTAGTTTTTGCTCTTTGACCTTTGTCTACTAAAACTGCCATAACTTTCTCTAGAAAAATCATTTTATTGATCCGTAAAATTCTCCAGAAAATAGACATCGGGATCTTTCCAAGAATATATGGCTCATCTCATGGTTCTGCCTGAATCAATACAGTTAAATCCTCAAAAATGGCTGATCTGTCACGCTGAAATCATGCACCGCCTGACCTTTGTCTACTAAAACTGCCATAACTTTCTCTAGAAAAATCATTTTATTGATCCATAAAATTCCCCAGAAAACAGACATCCAGATCTTTCCAAGCATAGATGGTTCATCTTTTGATTCTTCCTAAATCATTACAGTTTAATCCTCAAAAATGGCTGATCTGCATGAGCAATTCTGGCAATTTAGTGAAACTTCTTTCCAAGCTTGTAAACCTGTAAAACAACGAAAACAACTCAAAGTAACAAATTCCTAAGCTAACAAATGTAAATTAAAGGGCCAAAATATGCAATATTTGGCACTCATCAAATACTCCCAAACTTACAATTTGCTAGTCCCTTAGCAAAACAAAATAATAAAAAAAAAACCTAAATGAAAAATAAAGAACATAAAGATAAGTTCATCACTCATGGTATCCAAAAATTTAAGAATCAAACATCACCACGATATTCATTCATGAGCATGCTTAAAAAGATAAACCCATCTTCGCAATGAATAGAAAGTTAAAATCTAATTACTTACAAAAGGCAGGTTAAGGCATCACAAGTCTGACACTGTGTAAAGTGAATTAGCATATAGAAATGAAGCTTCCAAGTGACTCCAATGTATAAGGTCTCCATGTCTCAAGATTCACCGTATTTCCCATCAAAATGAACGAAAAAGGCATAGTTTTTTTTTTTTTTATATAAGACACGGCTATGTCTAGTTCCCTTAAGCTTTCTAATTGACCCATATAGCGAGTGTGGAGTCAATGACTCCCAAACCAGATGGTTTTAGGGCATTAGGTGTAAAGACACCCCTAAGGACTTACTAACTCAAGTCAAAAAGGCTACGAAATTAAACCGGCCTTAATACTACCAAGCAAAATTTCACCTTTTGACGTGAACACTCACTGCTTACTGAGGCAAGAGATCCAGTTACTCAGCGGAAAGTTTATTTATGATAATAATTTTTTTATATTTTTTATGTTTTTCTATGCCCAAGAGTTCATCCAACAAGTCATCCAGTTTCAGTTAAGATAAGGAAAAATACACATTAAAATCACATGTCATACCTCACATAATTTGTGCTAATGTGCTCGTGTTAGATTATGTCAAACATGTGAATTATCAAATGCCTAAGGTAAGTAACTAAATTTTAAAATTTATCACCAGATCATGTGTTCGAAATGTTAAGCTCACCAATGACATCACATCACAGAAATTGTTTAGATCAACCAAAATTTCACTATAACATGAGCATGCATTTATCTCTACGACGAAAAGACAACAAATTAGGACAAAGAGTGTGATGTGTCTCCCATACCCCCAAACTTAAATTACACATTGACCCAATGTGTGACTAATATGGAACAAGCTGACCTGAGATATGGAGAACTAGCTGGACTGGTATGACTCATAGCATACCCCCAAACTTGAACTGAAGTACGCATTGTCCCTGAAAAATAAAAATTGGAAAACAAAAAATACTGGAAACAAACATTAATCATAAAAATGCGAAATAATAAATAAACAGAAAAGATAAGCTGTGGGGTGCATCCCATGAGCACTAAGTTTAAATTCTTCAGCCAGACTCTCCCTAGAATACTACACTCAATCTGAGTAACTAGGATCCTCCAACAGTATCGTCTCAATGTCCGGACTCCTCAACTCTAAGAATGGTTTTAGCCTCTGTCCATTTACCTTGAAAGTATTACCATTCTTAGGATCCTCAATCTCGATGGCCATATGAGGAAAAACTGATCGAATAATGAATGGGCCTGACCATCGGGATTTGAGCTTGCCTGGAAAAAGATGCAGGCGCGAATTGTAAAGAAGAACTTTCTGACCCGGCTCAAAAGCTCGTCTCAAAATGTTTTGGTCATAAGTCTTCTTCATTTGTGCTTTGTATGATCGGGCACACTCATATGCATCATTCCGCAGCTCCTCCAATTCATTGAGTTTGAGCTTCCATTGTGAGCCAGCCTTAGAAAGATTGAAATTCAGTTGCTTAATAGCCCAATACGCATAATGCTCTAATTCAACCGGAAGGTGACATGCCTTTCCGTACACAATGCGATAGGGAGACATGCTAATTGGTATCTTGAAGGCTGTCCGATATGCCCACAGTGCATCAGTCAATCGCAGAGACCAATCCTTTCTATTAGGGTTCACAGTCTTTTCCAAAATTTGTTTAGTCTCACGATTTAAAATTTCCACTTGACCACTCGTCTGTGGGTGATACGGGGTGGCAACTTTGTGCGTGATGAAATACTTCTTCATCAACTGCTCAAAGATCTTGTTGCAAAAATGCTTACCTCCATCACTTATGATTGCTCGAGGCGTACCAAAATGAGCAAAAATAGTGTCTTTCAAGAACTGGACCACAACTCTGTGGTCATTGGTCTTGCACGCAACGGCCTCCACCCACTTGGACAGATAGTCCACAGCAACTAGTATGTATAAGTAGCCAAAAGAGTTTGGGAACGGTCCCATGAAATCAATGCCCCACACATCAAAAATCTCAACAATTAGAATAGGGCTGAGAGGCATCATATTTCTCCTAGAAAGACTCCCTAGCTTTTGGCAACACTCACAAGATACACAGTAGGTGTGAGAGTCCCGGAACAGGGTAGGCCAATAAAATCCACACTGCAAAATCTTCGCAGCGGTCTTTTTAGCACTAAAATGGCCTCTACATGCATGATCATGACAAAAGGCGATGACATTAGATTGGTCATGCTCAGGAATACACCGTCTAATGATCTGATCAGAACAATACTTGAACAGGTAAGGATCGTCCCAGAAAAAGTGTTTTACCATGGCCAAAAATTTTGATTTATCTTGCCTCCCCCAATGCAAGGGCATGTGTCCGATGACAAGATAGTTCACTATGTCAGCAAACCATGGTGCGGGACTATGAGCAATGTGCATCAATTGCTCATCAGGAAAGGTCTTAGAAATGGGAGTGGTGGTCTCAGTGAATTCCACAATCAATCTAGACAAATGGTCCGCCACCACATGTTTCAAACCTTTCTTATCCCGAATCTCAATGTCGAACTCTTGAAGTAGCAAGATCCATCGGATAAGATGAGATTTAGCATCTTTTTTAGAGAAAAGATACTTCAATGCAGCATGGTCCGAGTAGATAATGACTTTAGATCCTAACAAGTAGGATCTGAACTTGTCTAATGCAAAAACGACTGCAAGCAACTCCTTCTCAGTGGTAGAGTAATTGAGTTGTGCGTCGTTTAGAGTTCTACTTGCATAATAGATAGCATGGGGAAGTTTATCAACACGCTGCCCCAAAACAACTCCAACAGCATAGTCTGATGCGTCACACATAATCTCAAAAGGTACACCCCAGTTGGGTGGCTGAATAATGGGTGTGGACATCAGAATCTTCTTCAGATCCCCAAATGCTTTCTTACAATCCTCATCAAATAGAAATGGGGCATCTTTCAGCAACAACTTGCACAAGGGCTTGGCGATCTTGCTGAAATTCTGGATAAATCGCCTATAGAAACCTGCATGGCCCAGAAAAGATCGAACCTCTTTCACCATACGTGGGGGTGGAAGGTTGGAAATCAAATCCACCTTTGCTTTGTCGACCTCAATCCCTCGATGAGATACGACATGCCCCAGTACAATTCCTTGCTTGACCATAAAATGGCACTTCTCCCAATTAAGCACTAGGTTCTTCTCCTTGCACTGTACTAAAACCAAAGAGAGACGGTGCAGGCACTCCTCAAATGTTGAACCGAAGACAGAGAAGTCGTCCATGAAAATATCCAAGAACCGCTCTACCATGTCAGAGAATATACTGACCATGCACCGCTGAAAAGTGGCAGGTGCATTGCATAACCCAAAGGGCATGCGACGGTAGGCGAAAGTCCCAAAAAGACAGGTAAATGTCGTCTTCTCCTGATCTTCGGGATCCACGGGGACCTGGTTATATCCAGAATAACCATCCAAAAAGCAATAATACTCGTGCCTAGCCAAACGCTCCACCATCTGATCAATAAATGGAAGTGGAAAGTGATCCTTCCTTGTGGCAACATTCAGCTTACGGTAGTCTATACACACTCTCCACCCAGACTGCACACGAGTTGGCACCAACTCGTCGTCCTTATTCTTTACTACCGTTAATCCAAGTCGCTTGGGCACGACATGAATGGGGCTCACCCACTTGCTATCAGAGATGGGATAAATGATCCCTGCATCTAACAGCTTAATAACCTCTGCCCTCATAACCTCTTGCATAGCAGGGTTGAGCCTTCTTTGTGGCTCCCTCGATGGCTTAGCATCTTCCTCCAAATGTATCCTGTGCATCACCATCGAGGGGCTGATTCCCTTAATATCCTCAATGGTCCAGCCGATAGCTTCCTTGTGCTCTCTTAAAACATCTAATAATTTCTCCTCTTGAGCCTCACCCAAATCTAAAGCTATTATCATAGGCAAACAATCTGCTGGACCTAGGAACTTATACTTAAGATTATCCGGTAAAGGCTTAAGTTCCTTCTTTTGAGGTTCTGGTGCTACCGTCTCCTCCTCCTCATTGCTTTCTTGAGGATCAGACTCCAAAATGGCATTTACTTCCTCGAGTAACTTATCTAAGCCCAAGTCCTCTCCAAAGTGAGCAAAGCATGCCTCCATGGGATCTTCAATGCTTGATTCATTCAAAGTATCCTCAAGAATCTCCTCTATCAAGCATACATCTCTCAATTCATCATATTCCAGTGGTTGCCTAGTGATATAAAAAATGTTCAACTCCACTGTCATATTTCCGAAGGAGATCTTCATCACCCCTATCCTACAATTGATTAGGATGTTAGTCGTGGCTAAGAATGATCGCCCTAGAATCACTGGTATTTGAATCCCTACATTCTGAACCGGCTCTGTGTCAAGCACAAAAAAATCCACGGGGAAATAGAACTTATCCACTTTTATCAAAACGTCCTCAACTATCCCCCGTGGTCTTTTCACTAACCTGTCAGCCAATTGAAGCGTCGTGGATGTGGGCTTCAATTCTCCTAACCCCAACTGCACATAGACTGAGTAGCGTAGAAGATTCACACTCGCCCCTAAATCCAAAAGGGCCCTCTCAATATGGCTGACTCCTATCGTGCAAGAAATGGTAGGACACCCTGGGTCCTTATACTTGATGGGTAGCTTGCACTGCAGGATTGAGCTGAACTGCTCAGTCAAAAATGCCTTCTTTGGGACATTCGTCCTCCTCTTGATAGTGACCAAGTCCTTTAAAAACTTGGCATATGATGGCACTTGATGGATGGCATCCAAAAATGGGATATTGATTTGGACTTGCTTGAATACCTCCAGGATTTCCTCATACTTCCCTCCTTTCTTTGGTGCTTGTAGTCTCTCGGGGTAAGGCGCTCTAGGTACAAACGACCTAAGAGGGTCCTTCTCAGTAGGTGTGGCTGTAGATGGCTCAGCATCTCTCTTCTCTGTGTTGCCACTCCCTTGCCCTTACTGCATAGCATGGCTCTCTTCCACTCGATTGTCCACTTGTCTCCCAGACCTCAGTGTGACAATCGACTGTACTTGTTCCTCCCCGTGCGTAGGAGTTGATGAACTCTCAACCATAAATTGTCCTTTTGGGTTGGGCACAGGTTGACTGGGGAACTTTTCTTTCTCTCTCTCACCCAAATGACTTGCAATTTGCCCTATTTGACTCTCCAGCTTGGCAATTGCTTAGGTTTTTACCACTGTTGCACTCATCACATCACTCATATTTTGGCTAGTCACCTTCATGAACTCCTTAAGGGTGTCCTCTAGCGATTGTGAAACTGGAGCTGGTGTTTGAGTGGGTGCTTGGTAAGCAGGTGAAGGTGCTAGATGGACAGAACGACCATGATTTGGAATTTGTGGGGCAAATCTGGGAGGATATTGATTTTGAGCATGATGAGGGGCCCCTCCCTGATTCATTGGTTGGTTTTGCCTCCATGAAAAATTTGGGTGGTTCCGCCACCCTGGATTGTACGTCTCGGAGTACGATCCATTTGACTGCCTTTAAAAGTCATTGAAAGCATTTACTTGTTCCATAGGATACTTGGCACAAACCGGTATTGATGGGCAATTCTGTGCTAGATGCATGGGACTAGCACAGATGGAACAGCTTTTAACATTGAATGTGTTGGCAGCATTGATAGATTGGCTCACAGTTAGAGCGTCAATCTTCTTGGTGAGGGCATCTAACTTTATCCTCAAGTCAGCGTCCTCCATGACCTTATAGATGCCTCCCCTCTTAGGAGCACGAATGGACTTATCTCGACAGCTTAAAAAATCCCACTGCTGCGAGTTGTCGGACAACTTGTCCAACGCCATATATGCTTCGTCTCCTGTCAGACTCAAGAATGCCCCCCCATTCATAGACTCGATCATGCTACGGTTGGGTTAAGTCAACCCTTGGTAGAAGAATTGAACGAGTCTCCACTTCTTATATCCATGTGGAGGGCATCTGATCAGTAACTCTTTAAAGCGCTCCCAGCTCTCAGAGAACTTCTCATCCTCATCCTGAGTGAAAGAGCTAATCTCCTTTCGGCACTCATTCACTCTAGACATTGGGAAAAACTTATGATAAAATTTGCTCAGCAGGTTTTCCCAAGATGTAATAGACCCGGATGTGTTGGAATCCAACCATGCCCTAGCTCTATCATGAAGAGAAAAAGGGAAAGTCGAAGATGGACTGACTCCTCAGAGAAGTTCTGGAATTTAAATGTGGCACAAATGTCTTTGAACTTCTTCACATGGCTATAAGGATTTTCAAGATCTAAGCCATGGAATGAGGGTAAGAGTTGGATAACATGTGGCTTCAGGTCAAAGTGTGTGGCATTGGTTGGTGGCAACACTATGCAAGAGGATGAGTTAGTCGCAGTGGGTGCGAACAAATCCCTAAGAGATGTAGTGGAGTCCACGTTCCAAGCTCTAGGTTGCTCTACATGTTCAGGATGATTAAAATTCTCTCCCATCTCAACAGTTTCTCTCTCAACTAGTGCTCTTTTCTGTCTCCTAAGAGTCTTTTCTAAGTCGGGATCTAAATGTGTCAAATCTAAGTTCAAGGATCTCCGACCAAGCATACACCAACAGAAAACAATGAGATACTAATCAGTAGAAACAACAGAATAAAGCAAACACACAACTCACAATTTTTTATTTATTTATTTATTTTAATAAAAAATTGCTAACTAACTAGTAGAAAAATAAAATCAATTTAGACCAAAAATTTTCACAAACCAAACAGTTCCCCGGAAACGGCGCCAAAAACTTGTTGTGAGTTTTAAATTACTCGCAAGCGCACGAGTCGTTTGCAGTATAGCGTTGTGCAAGTGCGAGGTCGAATCCACAGGGAATTGCGTTGTGAAAGTATATTTTCAATCTAAACTAACTCTATCTTAACCTAGTTCCGAATTTCAGATGATAATTTGTAAAAGAAATTAAAATTAAACTAAATTGATTTTTAAAAACTAATAATTAAAACACTAAGGTTTCCAAATCCACCCCACCGAAGTTAAGCATATATGTTCTAAAAATATAACCTATCAAAACATTCCATGAATCCAACTATAAGACAAAAGACAAAGAATATCCCAACTAAACCAAAAGCATCCAATGTATTCGCTCTCAACAAATCACAAAGGAAATCCAATTTAATCGAAAAGCATTCAATGTATCCATCAGATGAAACACAAGGAATATCCAACAGACAATTTAAACTCAATCAATTATAAGATTAACTCAAATAATTGACAGAACATTTATACTAAAAATTGTCAGATTTGTACAAGCAAATCTGAACTACTACGCCAAACAACGGCGGGGCTTCATCTTCAACCTTAGCTGAAGAGTCTAGCCACTCATAACTATGAAACTACAATTCATAATAAAAGTGCTAAATATTTAAACTAAAACAACTAAATGTAAAGAAATAAATAAATAACTTTACATGGGAGAAATTCCACTCGCTGACGGGCGGTGCTTCCCCTCGTGGTGACAAAGCCTTCGAGATCCACCAGAATGCTAGCGGACGTCCACCGATAAACACAAAAGTGGCTCAGGAATTGTACATTAAAGATGAAGTGAAGAAAGGCTTTTATAGGGAAATATCACAAGTGCAATATGCTTCCAATCCGATGTGGGATACTGCAGATTCCAGTTTTTGCTCTTTGACCTTTGTCTACTAAAACTGCCATAACTTTCTCTAGAAAAATCATTTTATTGATCCGTAAAATTCTCCAGAAAATAGACATCGGGATCTTTCCAAGCATATATGGGTCATCTCGTGGTTCTTCCTGAATCAATACAGTTAAATCCTCAAAAATAGCTGATCTGTCACGCTGAAATCATGCACAGTCTAACCTTTGCCTACTAAAACTGCCATAACTTTCTCTAGAAAAATCATTTTATTGATCCGTAAAATTTCCTAGAAAATAGACATCCGGATCTTTCCAAGAATCCTCAAAAATAGCTTATCTTCTGGTTCTTCCTAAATCAATACAGTTTAATCCTCAAAAATAGCTAATCTGCACGAGCCATTCTGGCAATTTAGTGAAACTTCTTTCCAAGCTTGTAAACCTATAAAACAACGAAAACAACTCAAAGTAACAAATTCCTAAGCTAACAAATGTAAATTAAAGGGCCAAAATATGCAATATTTGCCACTTATCAGAATAAAACTCATAATAAGTAGGGATGTTATTTTTAATGAATTGTTATTTCCCTATTTAGAGAAAACTAACCCTGCAGGGGATAGTGAGCAAACCAGTCTGGAATTTGTGAAGTATAGCATCAAGGAAAATTTAGTTCAGGTAGAGTGAGGAAGGCAAGAGGGTTCGAACCAGGTAGAGCCCATTAATGAAGGATATGCTCAAGATACTCAAGAGGAGGCTGAACTAGAAGAGGTTGATGCAGCAAGTCAGAATGACTACCAGCTCACAAGGGACCGGGAAAGGAGGGTGGTCAGACCACCTTTGAGATATGGGTTTACGGATGCTAATGTAGCAGCTCCTTGTACATAAGGAGAGGTTGAACCAAAAACTTACATGGACGCCATGGAATGTAAGGAGTCACCAAAGTGGCAGCTAGCTATGGAGAAAGAAATGGATTCTTTGAGGAAGAACAACTCTTGGGAATTGATGCCCAAACCAGAAAAACAGAGAGTTGTGGATTGTAGGTGGATCTACAAGATCAAAAAAGGAAACACTCCAGGGGATGAAGTCTGATATAAAGCTAGGCTGGTGGCAAAGAGGTTCACACAAAGAGAAGGCATAGATTTCACAGAAATATTCTCACCGGTTGTGAAATACAAGACAATACGGATAGTATTGGCTATAGTGGTCCAATTTGATTGGGAGATCAAGCGAATGGATGTGAAGACACTGTTCTTCCATGGAGAGCTTGATGAGACCATCTACATGAGGCAACCCGAAGGCTATGAGGAAGGAAGGTAGGGAGAGTTGGTGTACAAATTGAAGAAATCTCTCTATAGCCTGAAGCAATCACCTCGGTAATGGAATAAGAGGTTCGATTCCTTTGTAACCAGCCTAGGTTCATGAGGAGCTACTATGATTCGTGCTTGTATTAGAAGGGGCACAAGGTGCAGGAAGTGGTGATCATCCTCATCTATGTCGATGATATGCTATTGGTTGGGAACAGTAAGGAGAGAATAAAAGAATTGAAGTCTCAACTCGGTTCGGAGTTTGAGATGAAGGATCTTGGCCATGCACAGAAGATCCTTTGGATAAATATAATCCGGGAAAGGGAGAGAAACAGATTGAAGATTTCCCAGACTTCATACATAGAGAATATGATATCTAAGTTCTCTATAGAAGATAGCAAACCAGTGAAGGTTCCCCTTGCTGGTCATTTCAAGTTCTCCAGCGATCAATGTCCGAGATCGGAGGCAGAAAAGAAAAAAATGGAAAAGATCCCTTACTCTAGTGCGGTTGGTTCAGTTAATGAGTAATTTGGGATAAGTCCATTTGTCTTGAGGGTTATGCGGATTCGGACTATGGAGCACACTGGGATAAAAGAAGATCGATTACCTCATACTTCTTCAACTTAAATGGATGTTGTATAAGTTGGAAGGCTCAGTTGCAGCTGGTGGTAGCACTCTCAACAACCGAGGCTGAGTACATAGCGGCAACGGAAGCCATTAAGGAGACTATGTCATGCAAAGGGTTGTTGGAAGAGTTGAAGGTCCTGAAAGAGCAGGTGGTGGTGTATTCGGATAGTCAAAGTGCGTTGCACTTGTGTAAGAATCTGGTGTTCTATGAGAGGACAAAGCACATGGATGTTCGGTATTATTTCGTTTGGGAAAATGTTACAGAATGATGCATTCATGTAGACAAGGTAGCCACGGAGGAAAATCCTGCTAATTTAGGCACCAAGGTTCTACCTCTAAATAAGTTCAATCATTGCCTTGGACTACTTAGGATTGGAGTCGGTTGATATGATGACTAAAGATGAGTTTTGATCCTGAGTTCTCTGTATAATGGGTTTGGGTTTAAATGCTTAGACAAAGGTAGAGATTGTTGGTGCTTGTCTAAGGTTTAAGCAAGGAAAAATCAGCATCAGGTGCACACCAATGTGCGTCGTGGCTTGGCTCTTCCAAGGTGCGGCGCCCAACAAAAAAGAAAACTTGGAGGAGGTGTGCGCCGTGGCTCAGCCTCCTCCTGGCTGCGGTGCCCATAATAGATGCAACATGGTGAAGTTTCAACACACTCCAGGCCGTGGCATGTCCTGTTCTAGGCCGCGGCCTGAAGGCACACTGATATCTTTTGGTTCAGCCTTTTGTTAAGTGTGTGAGACATGTTCAAAATGAATAGGATCACTTAGAATTGATTGAGAGCTAAGGTTGATTGGTCCTCAAGATCAAAGGGTGGATATTGATCCTCAAGATGGGTCAAGAAGTTGGTGCACTATATAAAAGGTCACCTAGCTTCAATCTCCAAAAAGTGTGAGGAATAACTTGTGATTGAAAGTGAGATCAATTGTAAGAGTGCAAAGACACTAAACACAAGAGAGACTCATTGTAAAGGCTGGTTGTTTAGAAAAAGAGAGTAGAATAGAAAGAGGATTCAAGGGCTTATAAGGGGAATTTTCTTGGGAAAATTTCAGGGTTAGTTCTTATCACTTTCTTTTACTTCTTTTTTTTCATTCTTCCAGAACTTGAGTTTCTTGAGGAGAGTTGCTGTATTTGTAAAGAACCATTGATTTAGGGCAGAGAGTTCAATGGAACTCACGGGGATGTAGGCTATTGCCGAACCTCGATAACAATTGTTGTGTCCTTTCCTTTGTTTGATTTCTGTTTCTGTTTCCAATTTATCTTTACAAGTCATTCTAGACTTGGGTGTTTGGAAGATCACCACCTGGGCATCTCCAAGGTGATTTCTAACACAAACTCATCTTGAGTCATCATATCAATCGACTCCAATCCTAAGTAGTCTAAGACAATGATTGAACTTACTTAGAGGTAGAACCTTGGTGCCTAAATCTGCAGAATTTTCCTCTGTGGCTACCTTGTCCACATGAATGCATCATTCCGTAACATTTTCCCAAATAAAATGATACCAAACATCCATGTGCTTTTTCCTCTCATGGAACACCAGATTCTTACACAAGTGTAACGCACTTTGGCTATCCAAATACACCACCACCTGCTTTTTTAGGACCTTCAACTCTTCCAACAAACCTTTGCACCACATAGCCTCCTTAATGGCTTCGGTTGCTGCTATGTACTTAGCCTCGGTTGTTGAGAGTGCTACCGCAGGCTGCAATTGAGCCTTTCAACTTACATAGCATCCGTTTAAGCTAAAGAAATAGGAGGTAATCGATCTTTTTTTATCCCGGTCTGCTCCATAGTCCGAATCCACATAACTCTCAAGACAGATAGACTTACCCCTCTTCTCATACACCAGCCTCACATTTGGGCTTCTCTTCAAGTACCTCAGCAACCACTTCATCCCAAGCCAATGCTCTTTTCCAGGATTACTCATAAACCTACTGAGAACACTTATTGCATGAGCAATATCAAGTCTAGTGCTTACCATGGTGAACATAACTGAACCAACCACACTAGAGTAAGGGACCTTTTCCATTTCCTTCTTCTCCGCCTCCGATCTCGGACATTGATCGTTGGAGAACTTGAAATGACTAGTAAGGGGAACCTTCACTGGTTTGCTATCTTCCATAGAGAACTTAGATACCATCTTCTCTATGTAGGAAGTCTGAGAAATCTTCAATTTGTTTCTCTCCCTTTCCCGGATTATGCTCATCCAAAGGATCTTCTGTGCATGGCCAAGATCCTTCATCTCAAACTCCTCACTGAGTTGAGACTTCAATTCTTCTATCCTCTCTATGTTGCTCCCAACCAGCAGTATATCATCAACATAGATGAGGATGATCACCACTTCCTCCACCTTGTGCCCCTTATAGTACAAGCACGAATCATAGTAGCTCCTCATGAAACCCAAGCTAGTTACAAAGGAATCAAACCTCTTATTCCATTACTGAGGTGATTGCTTCAGGCCATAGAGAGATTTCTTCAATTAGCACACCAACTCTCCTTGTCTTCCTTCCTCATAACCTTTGGGTTACCTCATGTAGATGGTCTCATCAAGCTCTTCATGCAAGAACGCTGTCTTCACATCTATTTGCTCGATCTCCCAATCAAATTGGACCACCATAGCCAATACTATCTGTATCGTCTTTTACTTCACAACCGGTGAGAATATTTTGGTAAAATTTACGCCTTCTCTTTGTGTGAACCCTTTTGCCACTACTTAGTTTTATACCGGACTTCATCCCTTGGAGGATTCCCTTCTTTGATCTTGTAGATCCACCTACAATCCACAACTCTCTGTTTTTCTAGTTTGGGCACCAATTCCCAAGAGTTGTTCTTCTTCAAAGAATCTATTTCTTCCTCCATAGTTAGCTTGATGACTCCTTACATTCCATGGCTTCCATGTAAGTTTATGGTTCAACTATCCCTCCTTCTATCCAAAGAGCTGCTACATTAACATCTACAAACCCATATCTCAAAGGTGGTCTGACCACTCTCCTTCCCTGGTCCCTTGTGAGCTGGTAGTCATTCTGACTTGCTACATCAACCTCTTCCAGTTTAGCCTCCTTTTGAGTATCCTAAGCTTGTCCTTCATTGACGGGCTCTACCTGGTCTAAACTCTCTTGCCTTCGTTGCTCTACTAGAACTGAATTTTCCTTGATGCGATGCTCCACAAATTCTGGACTGGTTTGCTCACTAGCCCCTGCAAGGATAGTTTTCCCTAAATAGGGAAACAACAATTCCTTAAAAATAGCATCCCTACTTATTATGAGTTTCATTCCTTTTTTTTCTAAGGACCACAACCTATACCCCTTAACCCCATCACCATACCCTAGAAACACACATTTTCTAGACCTTGGGTTAAGTTTATTGTTGGTATTTGTCTAAGGTTTAAACATGTTTTAAACATTGTTTAAGGTTTAAGAAAGGGTGGAAGAATTAATTTCAGCATGTTAAAGGAGTGTACACATGTGTGTGCATCACTTTGGGTGTGTGTGCACATCTCTATTCAGCAAGGCAAAAGAGTGCGCACAGTTGTGAGGGGGCCAGCACCAGTGTGCGCCACACGTCCCCCTCACCAGTGTTGCACCGCCCAGCAAGGAGGAAGTCCTAGTGGAGTGCAGTGCCACACCTCTCCCTCACCAGCACCGCACCACCCAGCAAGTGGTGAAAATGGTGCTTTGCCTAGCACCGCACCGCCTCCTGTTCAGTGCCTAGGCGCTAAGCACACTGATGCACACATAGACAGCTTGATTTAGCCTCTTGTTAAGTGCGTGGATGCAAGGTTAAAATGCGTAGCATCACTTAGGATTGATGGAGGGCCATGGTTGATTGGTCATCAAGATCTAAGGGTAGAGAATGACTCTCAAGATTGGACAAGAAGTTGGTGCACTATATAAAGGGTCATCTAGCTTCATTCTCAACAAGAATGTGCTGTAATGTAACTTGTGAGACATGTGTATGAATGAGAGAATTGTGTGAGAGTGCCAAGACACAAAAATACAAGAAGGACTCATTGTAGAGAGGTTGGTTGTAAAGAAGAGAGATTATTATAGAAAGTGATAAAGTCTTTCTTGTTCTCTTCTTTGTTCCTTCAAGAACTTGAGGTTTCTTTGAGAGGGTTGTTGAATCGTAAAAAACCATTGATTTAGTGCAGAGAGTTCAGAGGAACTCATGGGGATATAGGCACATTACCAAACCTCGATAACAAATCGCTTGTGTTCTTTTCTTTTTTGCTTTCGATTGTTGTATTTCTTTCTACAAGGCATTCTAGACTTGGGTGTTCGGAAGATCACCACCTGGGCATCTTATCCAGGTGATTTCCAACAGTGGTATCAGAGCTGGAAGAGATACCACCAACAGTGGTATCAGAGCCGGAGGAGCTAGTACAGTCGGCTGTCGGAGCAAGAAGAGAAGGTGTCGAAATAAGACTTCAAGAATCGGAGGTCAACTTCTTGGGTGATTCAAGAACAGAGTTAAGATCTATATCTTATCGTGTTCTTGAGGTGAATCAAGGATGAAGTTAAGATCAATATCTTATCGTGTTCTTGAGGGTGATTCAAGAACAAAGTAAAGATCAAGATCTGATCATGTTCTTGAGGGTGATTCAAGAACAATATTGAGATCAATCTTCGATCTGTGTTCTTGAGGTTTAGAAGAAGTTGGAAAGCATTTGTTGGTGCTGCATAAATCAAGGAATCTTCTCTGCAAGATGGCTTCAAATTTTTGTGTTGAGAAGTTTGATGGAAAGGGAGACTTTGCACTTTGGAAGCGGAAGATCAAGGCTATTCTTATGCAATAGAAAGTGGACTTGGCGATTGGAGAAGATGACGCTTTTCCAGCAAGTGTCACAAAGGACCAGCGGATTGAGATGAAGAAGATGGCTTACAGTACCATCTTCTTGCATATGTCGGATAATGTCACAAGGGAGTGTGAAGACTCAGAAGATCCAACTATAATTTGGAAGAAACTAGATGAGTTATTTCTTGCCAAAACTCTCCTGGATAAGAGGTATCTTTGTAAACAAATCTTTGTTTTTAAATTTGATCCTAAGAAAGAGTTACAAGATAATCTTGATGCCAAGATGAGGAGTGCATCAAGTGAAAGAAGGTTGTTCATTAAAAAAAAGCTAGTAACTCAGTATGGCAGCAACATCCATGGCTACTACCGGGTCAGAGGTAGAGGAGAGAGCCATGGGAGAGTGCACAGTAACATACATGGCTACTACCAGGATAAAGGTAGGAGAGAGATCCATGAGAGAGTGCACAGCAACATGCATGGCACTACTGGGATAGAGGTAGAGGAGAGAGCCATGGGAGAGTGCACAACAACATACATGACTACTACCGGGATAGAGGTAGAGCAGAGAGCTATGGAAAAATGCACAACAACATGCATGGCTACTACCGGGACAGAGGTAAAGGAGAAAGCCATGGGAGAGTGCACAGCAACACACATGGCTACTACTGGGACAGAGGTAGAGGAGAGAGCCATGGGAGAGTGCACAATAACATGCATGGCTACTACCCGGACAGAGATAGAAGAGAGAGCCATGGGAGAGTGCACAGTAACATACATGACTATCACCGGGATAGAGGTAAAGGAGAAAGCCATGGGAAATGTTTCTACTGCCATAAAAAGGGTTATGTTAAGAAAGAATGCAAAAAGAAGATAAGGGATAGAGGAGGAAGCCATACCAAGAATGGAGAGGCTTCGGTTGCCAAGATAGAACAGCAAAATAATGATGTTCTTGTTATGTGCTCAAGTGTGAGCAAGGGGCAAGAAGGCAGCGGGAAATGGATCTTGGATTTCGGGTGCACTCATCACATGTGCCCTCACTGGGATTGGTTCAAGAATTTCAAGGAACCAATGATGAAAGGGTTTTCTTGGGGAATGATATTTCTTGCCAAGTGAGGGGCACGGGAGACATCCAGGTGAGGATGTTTGATGGAATGACAAGGCTGCTGGAGAATGTGAGGTATCTCCCAGATTTAAGGAGGAATTTGATCTCATTGGGGTAGCTGGATTCCATGGGATACACATGCAAGATAGAGGGAGGAAAGATCAAGGTAGCCAAGGGATCTTTGGTAGTGATTAAAGCAGCAATAAAGGATGGTCCCTATGAGATGATCAGAGACATGGAGATCAAGGATCAAGCAGCAAGCTTGATGGTTGAGATGGATGAGGTGGCCCGTTGGCACACTCACTTAGGACATATGAGCAAAGAGAGCCTGCAAGTTCTCAGCAAGGATGGCCTACTTGGTGGAAACAAAGTAGAGAAACTTGATTTCTGCGAGTGTTGTGTTCTTGAGAAGCAACACCGAGTCAGCTTCAACACCGAAGTGCACAAGTCTAAGGGCATTCTTGACTACATTCATATGGACCTTTCGGGACCAGCAAGGACACCAACACAGGGAGGTGACTTTTACTTTGTCTTTAATTGATGATTATTCAAGAAAGGTTTGGGTTTATTTGGTTAAAAATAAATCAGATGCTTTGAATAAGTTAGTGGTGTGGAAAAGGCTGGTAGAGACTCAAATGGGTAGAGTAGTTAAGGGGATAAGAATCGATAATGGCTTAGAAATTTTTAACCAAGAACTTGATCAATTCTGTAGGTTAAATAGGATTCTAAGACATAGGACGGTTGTGGAAACCCCTCAGCAAAGTGGAGTTGCTGAGTGGATGAATAAGACCCTTATGGAAAAGGTTTGGTGCATGTTAGATGGATCCGGAATACCTAAATGTTTTTGGGGGGAAGCTGTGTTTATTGCTGCATATTTAGTTAATAGATCACCCTCTAGAGCTTTAGAGCTCAAAAATCTCGAAGAGATATGGAGTAGAAAATCCCCTGAGTTTAGCAACATTAGGACTTTTGAGTGTGCTGCGTTTGCACAACAAAAGGATGATAGACTTAGCCCAGGATCTAGAAAATGTGTATTTCTAGGATATGGGGAAGGGGCTAAGAGGTATAGGTTGTGGTCCTTAGAGAAAGAAGGATTGAGACTCATAATAAGTAGGGATGTTAATTTTAATGAATTGTTATTTCCCTACTTGGAGAAAACTAACCCTGCAGGGGCTAGTGAGCAAACCAGTCCAGAATTTGTGGAGCATAGCATCAAGGAGAATTCAATTCAGGTAGAGTAAGGAAGGCAAGAGTGTTCGGACCAGGTAGAGCCTATTGATGAATGCCAAGCTCAGGACACTCGTGAGGAGGTTGAATTGGAAGTTGATGATGATGGGAGTCGGAAGGACTATCAGCTCACAATAGACTAGGAAAGAAGGCTGGTCGTACCACCTTCAAGATATAGGTTTGTCAATGCTGCGAATGCAGCAGCTCCTTAGACAGAAGGAGAGATGAGTGAACAAGAAACTTACATTGATTCCACGGGATGTAAGGATTCACTAATATGGAAGCTAGCTATGAGGAATAAATGGATTCTTTGAGAGAGAACAACTTTTGAGAATTGGTGCACATTTCGAGAAAACAGAAAGTTGTGGATTGTAAGTGGACTTACAAGGTCAAAAAAGGGTACCCTTCAGAAGATGAAGTCTGGAACAAGGCTAGTGGCGAAGAAGTTCACAAGAAGAAAAGACATAGATTTCACATAAACTTTCTCACCTGGACACAAGGTGGAGAAGATGGTGAGTATCCTCATCTATGTCATTGATGTGCTGTTGGTTTGGAACAGTAGGAAGAGGATGAAAAGGTTTACATCTCAACTCAGCAAGGAGTTCGAGAGGAAGGATCTCAGCCTTACACAAAAGATCCTTGGGATATGTATAATCCAAGAAAATGAGAGAAATTGGTTAAGGGTTTCTTGGGCAATTGGTGTTCTCAACAGATTTATAAGTAGTCCCGGAAAGAAGCATTGGCTTGGGATGAAGTGGTTGCTGAGGTACTTGAAGGCTCAGTGGCAGCTGGTGGTAGCACTCTTAACAACCAAGGCTGAGTACATAGCAGCTATGGAAGCCATAAAGGAGGCTATGTGGTGCAAAGGGTTGTTGGACGAGTGGATGGTCCTAAAAGAGCAGGTGGTGGTGTATTCAGTTAACCAAAGTGCGTGGCACTTATGGAGGAATCTGGTGTTCCATAGGAGGAAAAAGCACATGGATAAAGTAGCCACGGAGGAAAGTCCTACAGATTTAGGCACCAAGGTTCTACCTCTAAGAAGGTCCAATCATTGCCTTGGACTTCTTAGGATTGGAGTCAGTTGAATGATGACTCAAGATGAGTTTGGATCCTAAAGTTCTCTGCACAATGGTTCGGGTTTAAACGCTTAGACAAAGGTAGAGATTGTTGGTATTTATCTAAGGTTTAATCATGGTTTAAGGTTTAAACGAGGGTGGAAGAATTAATTTCAGCATGTTAAAGGAGTGCACACATGTGTGTGCATCACTTTGGGTGTGTGTGAACACCTCTATTCAGCAAGGCAAAAGAGTGCGCATAGCTGTAAGGGGGCCAGCACCAGTGTGCCCTATACCTCTCCCTCACCAGTGCTGCACCGCCCAGTAAGTAGTGAAAAGGGTGCTTTGCCTAGTGTGGCACCGCCCCCTGTTCAACGCCTAGGCGCTAGGCACACTGATGCACACATGGACAGCTTGATTAAGTGGGTGGGTGCAAGGTTAAAATGCACAACATCACTTAGGATTGATGGAAGGCCATGGTTGATTGGTCATCAAGATCTAAGGGTGGAGAATGACTCTCAAGATTGGATAAGAAGTTGGTGCACTATATAAAGGGTCACCTAGCTTCATTCTCAACAAGAATGTGATGTAATGTAACTTGTGAGACATGTGTGTGAATGAGAGAATTGTGTGACAGTGCAAAGACACAGACATATAAGAGGGACTCATTGTAGAGAGGTTAGTTGTATAGAAGAGAGATTAGTATAGAAAGTGATAAAGTCTTTCTTGTTATCTTCTTTGTTCCTTCAAGAACTTGAGGTTTCTTGGAGAGGGTTGCTGAATTGTAAAGAACCATTGATTCAGTGCAGAGAGTTCAGAGGAACTCACAGGGACGTAGACACATTGCTGAACCTCGATAACAAATCGCTTGTGTTCTTTTCTTTCTTGCCTTTGATTGCTGTATTTCTTTCTACAAGTTGTTCTAGACTTGAGTGTTTGGAAGATCACCACCTGGGCATCTTGTCAAGGTGATTTCCAACATTTATCATCCTTTTGATGTGCGAATGCAGCACACCCAAAAGTCCTAAGGTTGCTCAACTCAGGGGATTTCCCACTCCACATCTCCATGGGAGTCTTGAGCTCTAAAGCTCTAGAGGGTGGCCTATTAACTAAGTATGCAGCAGTAGACACAACTTTCGCCCAAAAATATTTTGGTAAATCGGACCCAATTAACATGCACATAACCTTTTTCATAAGGGTCTTATTAATCCTCTCAGCAACTCCATTTTGCTGAGGCGTTTGTACAACCGTTCTATGTCTTTGAATGCCATTTTACTCACAGAATTTTTCAAAATCCTTATTTCAAAATTCTAAGCCATTATTAGTTTGTACAGCCTTAACTACCCTACCCGTTTGAGTCTCCAGAAACTTTTTCCACACCACAAATTTATTCAAAGCATCCGATTTATTTTTAAGAAAATAAACCCAAACCTTTCTTGAATAATCATCAAGTAAAGACAGAAAGTAAAAGTTACTTCCTATGTTGGTGTTATTGCTGGTCCCCAAAGGTCCGAATGAATGCAGTCAAGAATCTACTTAGACTTGTGTACTCCAGTGTTGAAACTGACCAGGTGTTGTTTCCCAAGAATGCAATACTCACAGAAATCCAATTTCTCTACTTTGTCACCACTAAGTATACCATCCTTGCTGAGAACTTGTAGGCCCTTTTCACTCATATGTCCTAAGTGAGTGTGCCAAAGGGCTGCCTTATCCATCTCAGCCATCAAGCTTGCTGTTTGGTCCTTGATTTCTGTCTCTCCGATTATCTCATAGAGTCCATCTTTTATTGCTGCTTTGATCACTACCAAAGATCCCTTGGTTACCTTGATCTTTCCTCCCTCTGCTTTGTATGTATACCCCATGGAATCCAGCTGCCCTAATGAGATTAAATTCCTATTCAAATCCGAAAGATACCTCACATTCCGCAGCAGCCTTGTGACTTCATCAAACATCCTTAACTGAATATCTCTTATCCCTCTCACTTGGCAAGAAGTGTCATTCCCCAAGAAAACCTTTCCATCATTGGTTTCCTAGAAATTCTTGAACCAATCCTTGTGAGGGCACATGTGATAAGTGCACCTGAAATCCTGAATCCATTTCTCGCTGCCTTGCCTCCTGCTCACATTTGAGCACACAACAAGAATCTATTGTTGGTATGGCTTTTTCCTCTCTTATCCAACATCTTCTGCTTGCAATCTTTCCTGAAATGTCCCTCCTTGTTGTAGTAGAAGGATCTCTTTCCTCCAAATCTCAGTTTGGAATGAGATCTCCCATCGCTCTGCTCTCTACCTCTTGATTTCTTTCGGTAGTTTCCATGAATGCTACTGCCATTCTGAGTTACTGGTCTTCCTCTAACGAACAGCCCTTCTCCACTTGATGCTTCCCTCATCTTGGCTTTGAATTCATGAGCCCTTATGGCATTGATCACAATCTCCTTGGTTAAAGTGTCTCTTCCATATTCAATTGCATTAATCAAATTATCAAAACAATAAGGAAGAGAATTCAACAAAATAACAGCCAATTGTTCATCCGGGAATGTTATGCTACAGCTATTCAAATCTTAAACTAGCTTATTAAACACATCAAGATTATCTTACAACTCTTTATTAGGATCCATTTTAAAAGTAAAGATTCTTTTAAGAAGATAAATCTTATTAGGCAGAGTTTTAGTAAGAAACAACTCATTTAGTTTCTTCCATATGACAGCAGGATCTTCCGAATCTCTGCACTCCCTTGTGACACTATCCGACATGTGCAAGAAAATGGTGATGTATACCATCTTCTTCATCTTAATCCATTGGACTTCTGTGATACTTGTTGGAAAAGCGTCATCTTCTCTAATCGCTAAGTCCACTTTCTGTTACATAAGAACAGCCTTGATCTTTCGCTTCCAAAGTGCAAAGTCTTCCTTTCCATCAAACTTCTCAACACATAAATTTAAAGCCATCTTGCAAAGAAAATCCCAGATTTATGCAGCACCCACAATTGTTTTCCCAAACTTCTAAATCATAAGAACTCAATCAAAGATAGATCCCAATACCGTTCTTGAATCACCCTCAAGAACACGATCAGATCTTGATCCCAGCACCGTTCTTGAATCACCCAAGAAGTTGGCCTTTAATTCTTGGAGTCTTGCTCCGCTACCTTCTGTTCCAGCTCTGATACCCGCTCTCCAAATCTCCTTCGGCTCTGATGCCACTGTTGTGGTATCTCTTCTAGCTTTGATACCATTATTGGGAAATCATCTTCTTGATGCCCAGGTGGTGATCTTCCAAACACCCAAGTCTAGAGCGACTTGTAATGAATCGAAAACAGAAACAGAAATCAAAGAAAAGAAAGAACACATCAATTATTATCGAGGTTCGGCAATAGCCTACGTCCCTGTGAGTTCCTCTGAACTATCTGCTCTAAATCAATAAGTTCTTACAGATTATAGCAACCCCCTTCAAGAAACCTCTAGTTCTTGAAAAACCAAAGAAGATAAGAAAGAATGTGATAAGAAGTATTAAAAAGCCCTCTACCCACAATCTATACTACTCTCTCTTTACAACCAGCATCTCTTTTGAGATCTATTCTAGTGCCTCTCCTGTGTTTTGTGTCTTTACACTCTCACACTTGCACTTGAATTTTCTTGTATGATGATCACTTGTGTTTCCAACTTGTGTTATTATTTTGAGATTGAAGCTAGATGACCCTTTATATAGTGCACCACTTCTTGATTAATCTTGAAGGTCAATATCCGCCCTTAGATCTTGAGGACCTTTCAATCATAGCTCTTCATCAATACTTAGTGATCTTGTGCATTTTGATCATGCATCCACGCACCTTTCAAATAGGCTGAAAAGCTTGTCTCAGTGTGCTTGGCACCGCGGCCCAGAACAGGGCTAGCCGCGGCACAAGGCAGGGCTGCAATTCTCCATTTTCTGGGTGTTGTGGCCTGGGGGAGGCTGAGCCACGGCACACACCTCCTCCAGGCTTCCTCCATGCTGGGCACCGCAGCCTGACCTGATGCTGCACTTCTTTGTCTTGCTGTGTGCTGAGGCCCTAAGGTCTAATGAAGAACCTTGTCAAACCATGTTTAAACCTTAGACAAACACCAACACATTCTATATCCCACATCCTACATCGGATTGAAAACACATTGCACTCATGGAGTTTCCCTATAAAAGCCCCACCTCACTGAAGCAATCGGTGTGCAATCTAGAGGACTTCTGCTAGCATTCTGGTGGATCACAAAGGCTTTGCTACCAAGAGGGGAAGCACCACACGACAGCTGCAAGTGGAATCTCTCTATCCATGTATTGTTAGTTTTAATTTATTTTAAGTTTTAAAGTTTAAATGTTTAGCACTGTAATTGTGAAAATTATGTTCATAATTATACGAGGCTAAAATCTTCATCTAAGGTTGAAGATGAAGCCTCGCCATTGTTTAGCATTATATTTTCAGATATGTTCGTATAATTCTGATATTTTTAGTATAAATGTTCTATTTCAATTGTTTGAGTAAACTCTAATGATTGATTGTTTTTAAATTGTTAAATTGGATATTCCTTGTGTTTCATCTACCGAATATGGCGGATCATTCAAATTAGATTGGATATCCATTGTGATTTGTGAATTAAACGGATACATTGGATGGTTTTGGTTTAGTTTGGGTATTCGCCGTGATTTGTATAATGGTGGATTCATGGAATGATTTGATAGATTATTTTTATATAGAACATGAAGATATATGCTTTACTTTGGGGGGGGTGGATTCAGAAAATGTAGCTGGAGGTTTCAACCCAAGAGGGGGGGTGAATTGGGTTTTTAAAAACTTTCGCGGAATTTATACAAGTTTATAAAAACTGATAAGCAACAAATAATTAATACAAGTAGAAAGCTGTAAATAAAGAGTTTAAGGAAAGAGGATGCAAACACAGTTATAGTGGTTCGGCAATATCGGATTCGTTCCGACCCTACGTCCACTCTCTTCAAGGAACTCCTTGAAGTAATCCACTAAGAAAACTTAGTCGCACAACTTAGCCGGGTGTTGCACAAACCGTACACAAGCAATTTACAGGAATTGCTTAAACCGAAAAATCCCCTTCCTTTCGGAAGTTTCCCCTTCCTCTCGGAAGTAATCCCTTTACAAAGATGGTGTAAAGTAAAAGGTAGAGAGACAACAAATGAAAGCTTATTACAACAGAAATGTCTCTCTTTCAAAGTAAAGCTTGAAGAAATGGCTCAATAAGATTATTTCAAAGCTTTTTGTGTTTCAAGAGTATAAAAACTTGATTATATGAGATCAACTCTTTTTGAATATGTGCTGCTTGTTGTTGAATGCTTTGCTGAGTGGGTTTATATAGCAATCAATTAATATGGCCGTTTTGGACTTTAATTTGAAAAAGATTTACTTTAAAACGTTCAGATTTGGAGTCCAACGGTCATATTTTTGAACTACCAGTCGACTGGGTCGAGATACCAGTCGACTGGGTTCACTTGAAAAATATACATTTTCAGACCTTCTGGGTATGCAGTCGACTGGGGACTTTCTGTCCATTTTACCAGTCGACTGGGTTGATTCATCCAGTCGACTGGGAAATTACTGGTCAAAGTACCAGTCGACTGGGTTAATTCATCCAGTCGACTGGGTACCTTCTGACCCATATACCAGTCGACTGGTATATGTACCCAGTCGACTGGGTTGTCTTCCAACCCAGTTTTTCTTCTGTTTTTCATTAAAAACATTTTAAAATAAATGGTTTTAGAAAAACCATTTGTGTTTGAGCCATTAAACAAGCTAATTCAATGTATGAGTGAGACTTACATTGGTTCTAAACCTTAAAACCTATACTAGATCTTCAGTCTTCACTTGATACTTGATTTGGTTCGAGTTTTTGCACTTTGTTCCTTGGTTGAATGTGTTTGATCCTTAATACAACTTAGTTTAAACATGTTAGTTAAATAACAGTTGTGTTTTGCCATCATTAAAATACGGGCGAGGGTCAACAATCTCCCCCTTTTTGATGATGACAAAACTAATAATGTAAAAACAGTTTTAAAAACTAAGTGTTAAGATTTTACAAAAATTTGGACAGAGTCTCCTCTGTTTTTCGAGAAAAACCACCCTGTAAACAAGCAAACACAGTTTATATTTCTTTCAACCAATCTAAAATTAAACTCAACCAATCAATAAACATTTTTACACAGATATGGAGCAATGCTCCCCCTAAATCTATGCATTGGTTGCGTTTTACTTAGATTTTCTCGTTTTTCTCATTTTTCTCCCCCGCTTTGACAACAGCAACCAAAGGAGGCATAACATAAAAAATAAGCTAATTAGCCAATACAGTCAAATAGGTTATAAGAACACAAATATGTACGCAAAGATGTGGCTTCATTTGAATTTCAGAAGCCTTCCTGGGAAGAACCGGAAGTTTTTTAAGCATATAAGCATTTTATATCAAATTTAGTGACTAAACAGATATTTAAAACAGTTCTAACATATCACAAATATCGTAAATAAATGCAATAAATATGGTTAATAGTATTACATTATCATAGAGAAAAAGTCAATACAAGTAGGGCCTCATAGAGCCATAACTAAGAAAAACAAACATGAGATGTCCGTGCTATGTGACAAAAACTGGAAAAGTGCTAAGAACTGAGAGACTTATGGTGCGGGAGAGTCCGAGCTGTCATGAAGAAGTTCCCTAATCTCAGCTAGGGAACCCTCGGTGTGCTCTCGATGTAACTCGAAGTCATCCCGTAGGTGGTCTATGGAGGAGCTCAGCCTCTGATAGTCGGACTGCATGGACTGAAAACCGGACTCCATCGTCATCTGAAGACTCGCGATAGCTCGTAGGATGTCACCATATCCAGTCTGACCAGTACTCGAGTCACCAATGGGAGGTGCTCGGGTATCTGTCTCCATCTCAGCAGCCGTATCAGCATCCTCATCACTGTCACTCGCATCCTCTCGAATCCTTAGGCGCTTTCCGGCCTTAGGATAGAGAAACCCTTCACGAACAGTACATCCCATCTTCTTTAGAGATGAGATGTTGATGATATCCGTCAATCCGATATCCTGAGCCTCGGAGGCAGGCAAAGGTACCCGGAAGTGCTGGAGGATGAGTGTAATGAGCATCCCATAAGGAAGACACCCGGAGTCGTTTGCTTCACCGTTTATCATGTTGGCGAGCAGCAGAGGATATATATTGAAGTGGTGCCCAGATTTTAGGCACCAAATCAATACCGTATCTATTTTAGATAGATACCCTCGACTCCCGAGTCTCGGGTGGATGGTCCAACTGACAATCAATTGAAACATTTTTGAGTCGAGGGGCAAGTCACTACATGTGTGAAATGTAGTGGGTCTGTACACATAGTTAGGGTCGCCCCTGACTATCCGACAAGCCTCCTCAACTTCAAAGTTGTCTGGCCATCCATCCAGACTCCATTGAACCCCCCTTATAGGGATTCTCAGAATGCTCATCAAGAGGTCAGTGTTGACCTCAAACTCCACACCGCTAACTCTGGTTCTGAATCTCAGAGCCAGAGGACTGGGTTTCACCAAGTTCGCATAAAACTGGTGAATCAGTCGCGGGTAATATTTTTCATGAATACTGACCAGTGGGGTCAGATTTATTGCCTCAAAGGCTGGTAGAATATCGAAATTACCATGACGAATGGAGTCGAAATCAACGACTCTACCCGTCATGATTTTCTTGTGACGGATTATAGAGTTATACCTCTTATGAGCAGCTGGGCTGAAAAACAGAGCTTGCTCCAACTCTGTTCTGGGCTCCTTGCTGGATGACCCTGCTACTCCCTTCCCTTTTGATTCCGAAGCCGAAGGTTTTGAAGACCTAGGCTTTTTGGGCGCATTAGGTCCACTTGTTGTGAGTTTTATACGGATTTTGTCACTCATTTTCGAGAAATTTGAAGTTTTTGGAAAAAGGAAATTTGGTAAAAATGAGAGATTTTAACCGTAGAAAGTTAAAAATCTCTTTAGGAATGAGTAGATCGGTGTGTTTAGAAGGGATTTGGATGGTTTTTAGATCAAAAAGATGAATTTTTCTAGAGAGAGAAAGCTTGGGCTCTTTGAAAATGGCGTAAGAAGGGCGAAAATGAACAGTCCCTTTTATAGATTCGCGATACCAGTCGACTGGGTAAACTTACCAGTCGACTGGGCCCCTTTGAAAAGATGAACAGTTTCTCTTACCAGTCGACTGGGTAAACGTACCAGTCGACTGGATCAACTGACAGTGAGATACCAGTCTACTGGGCTATCGTTACCAGTCGACTGGGGGTTCAAAAAAAATGAAAAAATTTGGCTCCAAGCATGATTTGATTTTATAGACGGCTGGAGAAGACTTACTAGTCGTCTGGAGTTTTTTGGCAGAGAGTTACCAGTCGACTAGGTTAAAATTACCAGTCGACTGGACAATCAGGCAGTGACTTACCAGTCGACTGGAGCACATTTACCAGTCGACTGGACCATTAGTAAAATTTCCAGTCTTGAATTTTTAGCACGAATTTGTTTATCTATGACATTTTTGAGTGAAGGGAATAATTAAACATGGATTAATACTCTATCACTCAATGTCAAACATGCAAATGATGAAATGAGATGCAATCAAACATTCAATTTATCAAAATCAAGCAATCCCATCAACTTTCTTATTTTGCAAAAACTAGCTTCACTTAAGGGTTTTGTAAGAATATCAGCTATTTGATCTTCTGAAGGTATAAATTCTAATCTTATATCACCTTTTTGAGCATGGTCTCTTAGGAAATGATGTCTAATCTCTATATGCTTGGTTCTAGAGTGCTGAATAGGATTTTTGGTTAGGTTGATGGCACTAGTATTATCACAAAATATAGGAATATTTTTTAGACTCATGCCATAGTCTTCTAGTTGTTGTTTCATCCATAGTACTTGGGCACAACAACTGCCAGCTGCTACATATTCCGCCTCAGCGGTTGATAGTGCAACTGAATTCTGTTTCTTGGAGAACCAAGAAGTTAACATAGCACCTAAGAATTGGCATGTTCCACTTGTGCTTTTTCTATCTAACCTACATCCAGCAAAATCAGCATCCGAATATCCTACTAGCTCAAAAGATGATTCTCTAGAATACCATAATCCTATGGTCTGGGTCCCTTGTAGATATCTAAGGATTCTTTTTACTGCAACTACATGTGATTCCTTAGGATTAGATTGAAATCTAGCGCACATGCATACATTGAACATTATATCAGGTCTACTTGCAGTCAAGTACAGTAAAGCACCTATCATGCTTCTATAATATTTAGAATCTACAGTTTTACCTCCTTCATCATGATCAAGTTTGGTGGTTGTGCTCATAGGCGTTCCAATTGGCTTTGAGCTTTCCATCCCGAACCTCTTTAGTAGATCTTTGATGTACTTTTGTTGATTGATGAAGATACCTCCTTTTAGTTGCTTGATTTGCAGTCCAAGGAAGTAGGTAAGTTCTCCCATCATGCTCATTTCAAATTCACCTTGCATGCACTTTGCAAACTCTTGACACATAGATTCATTAGTAGCACCAAATATAATATCATCAACATATATTTGAACTATCAAAGTGTCATTTTTGTGAGTTTTTGTGAAGAGAGTTGTATCTATTCTTCCTCTTACAAAATCATTATCAATCAAAAATTTGCTTAGTCTTTCGTACCATGCCCTTGGAGCTTGCTTCAGCCCATATAAAGCCTTAGAAAGCTTGTAGACATGATTTGGAAGACTAGGGTTTTCAAAACCAAGAGGTTGTTCAACATAAACCTCTTCTTCTATAAAGCCATTTAAAAAGGCACTTTTCACATCCATTTGAAATAGCTTGAATTTATTAAAGCATGCAAAGGCTAATAACATTCGAATAGCTTCTAATCTAGCTACGGGAGCATAGGTTTCATCAAAATCTATTCCTTCCTCTTGGTTATATCCCTTAGCAACTAGTCTAGCCTTATTTCTAGTTACTATACCATTTTCATCCATTTTATTTCTATATACCCATTTAGTTCCAATAATTGAATGATCTTTAGGTCTTGGAACAAGTTCCCAAACATTGTTTCTCTCAAATTGATTTATCTCTTCCTGCATTGCAATTATCCAATCATTATCTTTTTCAGCTTCTATAAATGTCTTAGGTTCTACTTGAGACAAATAAGCTACAAAATTACAAATATTTCTAATGGAAGAGCGAGTTCTTACCCCTTGTGAAGGATCACCAATTACTTGATCAATTGGATGATGATTTACATACCTCCAATCCTTGGGTAGATTTTCCTCTTGTTGACTTGAGGATGGTTGGTCCAAATTTGGAGTTGCCATCCCTTCATTTGTTTGAGAAGAACTCACTTTTGGGTCAACAATGGGAGTAGAAGTTTCCATTCTTGGAATAAAATCTGCATCATCTTTAAAGGAAACTTCTCCACTACTCATTGGGTTAGATTCATCAATAGTTACATGCACAGATTCTTCTACTACTAGAGTTCTCTTATTGAAAACTCTATAAGCCTTACTAGTAGTAGAATATCCTAAAAATATCCCTTCATCGGTCTTGGAATCAAATTTACCCAAGTTAGTTTTATTGTTATTTAAGATGAAGCACTTACTACCAAAGGCACGAAAATAGGAAATATTGGGCTTTCTCCCTTTCCATAGTTCATAAGGAGTTTTATCAAGCAGGGGCCTTATCAAAATTCTATTTAAAATATAGCAAGAAGTATTCACGGCTTCAACCCAAAAATATTTTGGTAAATTATTTTCACAAAGCATTGTTCTTGAAAATTCTTCTAGAACTCTATTTTTCCTCTCAACAACTCCATTTTGTTGAGGAGTTCTAGGAGCTGAAAAGTTGTGATTAATTCCATTTTCATCACAAAATTTTGAAAAGCTTTGATTTTCAAATTCTTTGCCATGATCACTTCTTATGCTTGAAATACAAATTCCTTTTTCATTTTGTACCTTTTTGCAAAACTTTTCAAATCATTTGAAAGCTTCATCCTTATAAGCAATAAAAATAACAAAGGTATATCTTGAATAGTCATCAACAATAACAAGAGCATATTGATGGCCACCTAGACTAATGGTACTAATTGGACCAAATAAGTCCATATGCAAAAGTTCCAAAGGTCTAGTAGTTGAGACAACATTTTTTGCTTTGAAAGATATCCTTGATTGTTTTCCCATTTGACAAGCATTGCAAATTTTGTTTTTCTCAAAATTGATTTTAGGAAGACCAATAACTAAATCTTTTCTTGAAATAATTTTTAGCAAGTTCATGTTTACATGACCAAGCCTTCTATGCCACAGCCATTGATTTTCACTAAAAGCAGGAAAGCATTTTTCATTATTGGAATGTAAGGATTTCAAATCAACTATATAGACATTTTCATGTCTATGGCCAATGAATTTGATCTTGTTGCTCTTGATGTCTATAACTAGACAATGAGAGGTTTCAAATGTGACTTTATATCCTTTGTCACATAATTGACTAATGCTAAGTAAATTTGGCTTTAAGCCTTGTACTAGCAATACATTATCTAAAGTTGAGAAATCATTACCGACTTTTCCATGCCCGATGATCTTTATTTTAGTATTGTCTCCAATGGTCACAAGTCCACCATCTCTTAGAGTTAGCTCCTTGAATACGCTTTTATCACCGGTCATATGCTTCGAGCAACCGCTATCAAGGTACCAACAGTTACCTTTCTCCTTGGTGTGAAGGCAAATCTACATCACACAAGGATATACGATAGCATTTTTAGGTACCCAAAATTTCTTGGGTCCTTTGGGGTTAGTCCTTGAAAATACGGTTCCTTTTGGGACCCATACTTTCTTAACAATATATGGTGCTTTATGAACATGTTGATGATGCACATACCTATCATTATAGTCATAGAAATTTCTAGGAAATTTTACATGTGCATTCCTATAATCCTTAGGATGATAGTTCCTAGGATACATGATTCTATGGTAAGGGGTATGAAAATGCATGTCATTTCCAGAAAATGAACGATGATGCATTCTAGGATACATGCTAGCATATGTATGCAAGTTATTTCTAGAATAGCTATGATGGTGATTCCTAGGTTGAGCATGAGCAGAATGCATTCTTTGATTATACACATTGTTCCTAGAATGAGCATGATGATTATTTCTAGGATGTGTATGAGCATTTCTAGAATGAGCATACAAATAAGCATGAGTATTTTTAGGATGCTTCAATTTAGTATGATCATTTAAGTTTCTAGAGTTCCTCGGATTTATTAAGGGAGTGCTTTTAACAAGGTTAGGAGCTTTCGAAGTAGAAGCTCCATCTACACAAGAGGCTTTCATGAATAAGCTCTCTTTTGTTTTTTGTTTTCCCAAAGGAGAATATCCTACACCAGATTTTCCTCCACTTAATCTTTGGGAAGAAAGCACTTCATCAAGTTTTTCTTTACCAAGCATAAGTCTAGATACAGTGCTGTTTAATTCAGAAATTTTATTTTTCAAATTTTCATTTTCATCTTTAAGAAAATCTTGAGACGAATTATACAGTAAAGATGATAATTTTTCTTTTTCTTCTCTAAGAACTATCATTTCCTTAGAAAGAGATGATACTTCTTTCTTAAGAACAGAATTTCTAGAATCAAATTTCTTTAATTCTTCATGCATTTCATTTATGACTTCTAGTAATTCTTCACTACTAGTAACAATATTATTTTTTGAAGAGGGAGAAGATGTTACCTCACTTTCATCATCGATTGCCATTAAACAGAGGTTGGCAATCTCTTCGTATCCAATTTCTTTGTCTGATGACTCATCTTCTTCGTCATCGCTCCAGGTAGTTGCTACCATAGCTTTCTTCTTGAAGCCCTTGTATGGTTTGCTTGAAACCGGACAGTCAGCTTTTATATGTCCTGGCTTCTTGCAGCCATAGCACATAAGTGGTTCCCTTTTTGAGGTGGGATCCTTTGAGTAAGGTTTCTTGCTTTTCTTCAAGAACCTATGGAATCGTCTGGTGATTAAAGCCATTTCACCATCCTCTTCACTGCTCTCTGCTTCTTGTTCTAATTCCTTTTCTTTGTTGCTCGTAGAAGCTTTGAGAGCAATTTGCTTCTTCTTCTTCTCATCATCATTGACGATGGGAGTCATTTCTTCCATCTCGTATGTCAATAATGACCCAAGCAGCGTCTCAACATCAAGCTTGTCAAGATTTTTGGCCTCTTGAATGGCTGTCCTCTTTGGTTTCCATTCTGGAGGTAGAGATCTTAAGATTTTTCTGGTTAGTTCAACTTCCTCAATATTCTTGCCAAGCAGTTTTAAACTATTTATAATAGTAGTAAATCGTGAGTGCATTTCAGAAATGGTTTCGTTAGGAGACATCTTAAAAGATTCATATTCAGAAATTAGCATGTAAATTTTAGACTTTTTTACTTCACTTGTTCCTTCATATGTGACTTGCAATTTGTCCCATATTTCTTTAGCAGAAACGCATGCAGATATTTTGTTATATTCAGAAATATCTAATGCACAATGTAGCATGCTTGTTGCTCTGCTATTGAGAGACATCGTTCTACAATCCTCGTCAGTAAACTCAGTTTTGAGTTTAGGCATTGTATGAAGAGTCTCTCCAATAACTATTTCTTTTGAGGGAATTTTAGGTCCCTCTTCTATAATTCTCCATAGATTGTAATCTTGTCCTTCGACGAAGATTTTCATTCTATTTTTCCAGTAGTTATAATTTGATCCATTGAACAATGGTGGTCTAGTATAAGAGTGTCCCTCAGAGTAGCTATTTGCTGCCATTGGATCAACTCTAGGAATTTAAGCCTTATAAAGAGAACGAGGCTCTGATACCAATTGTAGCTCGAGGTTTCAACCCAAGAGGGGGGGTGAATTGGGTTTTTAAAAACTTTCGCGGAATTTATACAAGTTTATAAAAACTGATAAGCAACAAATAATTAATACAAGTAGAAAGCTGTAAATAAAGAGTTTAAGGAAAGAGGATGCAAACACAGTTATAGTGGTTCGGCAATATCGGATTCGTTCCGACCCTACGTCCACTCTCTTCAAGGAACTCCTTGAAGTAATCCACTAAGAAAACTTAGTCGCACAACTTAGCCGGGTGTTGCACAAACCGTACACAAGCAATTTACAGGAATTGCTTAAACCGAAAAATCCCCTTCCTTTCGGAAGTTTCCCCTTCCTCTCGGAAGTTTCCCCTTCCTCTCGGAAGTAATCCCTTTACAAAGATGGTGTAAAGTAAAAGGTAGAGAGACAACAAATGAAAGCTTATTACAACAGAAATGTCTCTCTTTCAAAGTAAAGCTTGAAGAAATGGCTCAATAAGATTATTTCAAAGCTTTTTGTGTTTCAAGAGTATAAAAACTTGATTATATGAGATCAACTCTTTTTGAATATGTGCTGCTTGTTGTTGAATGCTTTGCTGAGTGGGTTTATATAGCAATCAATTAATATGGCCGTTTTGGACTTTAATTTGAAAAAGATTTACTTTAAAACGTTCAGATTTGGAGTCCAACGGTCATATTTTTGAACTACCAGTCGACTGGGTCGAGATACCAGTCGACTGGGTTCACTTGAAAAATATACATTTTCAGACCTTCTGGGTATCCAGTCGACTGGTATATATCATCCAGTCGACTGGGGACTTTCTGTCCATTTTACCAGTCGACTGGGTTGATTCATCCAGTCGACTGGGAAATTACTGGTCAAAGTACCAGTCGACTGGGTTAATTCATCCAGTCGACTGGGTACCTTCTGACCCATATACCAGTCGACTGGTATATGTACCCAGTCGACTGGGTTGTCTTCCAACCCAGTTTTTCTTCTGTTTTTCATTAAAAACATTTTAAAATAAATGGTTTTAGAAAAACCATTTGTGTTTGAGCCATTAAACAAGCTAATTCAATGTATGAGTGAGACTTACATTGGTTCTAAACCTTAAGACCTATACTAGATCTTCAGTCTTCACTTGATACTTGATTTGGTTCGAGTTTTTGCACTTTGTTCCTTGGTTGAATGTGTTTGATCCTTAATACAACTTAGTTTAAACATGTTAGTTAAATAACAGTTGTGTTTTGCCATCATTAAAATACGGGCGAGGGTCAACAGAAAACCTTAGTGTTTTTATCAGTTGTTTTTAAATCAATTTAGTTTAGTTTATATTTCTTTGTAAGATACAATCCAAAATTCGGAACTAGGTTAAAATAAGGTTAGGTTAGATAAAAATATATTTTCACAACGCAATTCCCTATGGATTCGACCTCGCACTTGCACAACACTATATTGCAAACGACTCGTATGCTTGTAGTAATTTAAAACTCACAACAAGTTTTTGGCACCGTTGCCGGAGAATTGTTTTGTTTGTGAAAATTAAATTTTTGTCTGAATTGATTTTATTTTTCTACTAGTTTAGTTAGTATTTTTGTTTTATTTTTCTTTTTGTAATTTTATTTTTGTTTATTTGTTTTTATTTGCAATTGCCAATAAAAAATTAATATATATATATATATATATATATTGCCAATTTTTGTTGGTCCATTTTGTGAGTATTGTGTTTTTTGTTTTTACATTTATTTTATATTATCTTATTGTTATTTGTTATTTGTATTTTATTTTATTCTTTTGTTTCTGCTGGTTAGTTTATATTAGTGCTATTTATTTGGTATATGCTTGGTCGGAGATCCCTGAACTTAGAGTCAATACTTTTAGATCCCGAATTAGAAAGAACTCTTAGGAGACAAAAGATAGCACTTGTTGAAAGAGAGACAACTGAGATGGGAGAAAATTTTTGGAATATAAATCAACCTGAGAATGTAGATCCACCTAGAGCTTGGAACGTGGACTTCACTACATCCCTTAGGGATTTGTTCGCACCCGTTGCGACTAACTCCCCTTCTTGTATAGTGTTGCCACCAACCAATACTACCCATTTTGATATAAAGCCACAGACATTGGAGGACAGCCTCAAGGATTTCATGAAGATGACCAGCCAGTCCATCAATGCAGCCAATACATTCAATGTTGATAGTTGTTCCATTTGTGCTAGTCCTATGCATTTAGCATAGAATTGTCCATCAATGTCGGCTTTTGTTGAGTATCCCATGGAACAAGTGAACGCTTTCAATGACTATCGGAGGCAATCAAATGGATCTTACTCCAAGACTTACAATCCAGAGTGGCGGAACCACCCTAATTTTTCATGGGAGCATAATCAACCGATGAATCAAGAAGGAGCCCTTCATCATGCTCACAATCAATACCCTCCCAGATTTCCTCCACCATTTCCAAGTCATGGTCGTGCAGCCCATCTAGCACCATCACCCGCTTACCATGCTCCCACTCAAGAGCCAGCACCAGTTTCACAGTCTCTAGAGAACACCCTTACGGATTTCATGAAGATGACCGGCCAATCCATCAACGAAGTGAGGAGTGCAACAATGGTAAACACCCAAGCGATTACCAAGCTAGAGAGTCAAATGGATCAAATCGCAAGTCATGTGGGTGAAGGAGAGAAGGGAAATTTCCCCAGTCAACCCATTGCCAACCCAAAGGAACAGTTTGTGGTTTGAAATTCACCAACTTCTACGCACGGCTAGGAACAAGTGCAATCAATTGTTACATTGAGGTCTGGGAGACAAGTGTACAATCAAGTGGAAGAAAACCTTGTTATGCAGCAAGGTCAAGAAAGTGACAACAAGGAGAAGAGAGATACTGAACCATCTACAGCCATACCTACTATTAAGGATCTCGCTAGGTCATTTGTACCTAAAGCGCCTTACCCTGAGAGATTATAACTGCCCAAGAAAGGAGGGGAATCTGAGGACATTCTGGAGGCACGCTTTGCTCAGTTTGGAGAGGATTTGGATTTGGATAAGTTATTTGAGCAAGCGGATGCTATTTTGGAGTATGCTCCTTGGGAGAGCAGTGAGATGGAGGAGACTGCAGCACCTGAGCCCCCCTTCCCCCCCTCCCCCCCACAAGGAACTTAAGCCTTTACCAGACAATCTTAAGTATAAGTTCCTAGGTCCAGCAGATTCTTTGCCTGTGATTATAGCTTCAGATTTGGTTGATGCTCAATAGGAGATATTATTGGACGTTTTATGAGAGCACAAGGAAGCTATCGGCTGGACTATTAAGGATGTCAAAGAGATCAGCCCATCGGTGGTGATGTACAAGATACATTTGGAGGAGAATGTCAAGTCATCGAGGGAGCCACAGAGAAGGCTCCACCCAGATATGCAAGAAGTTGTGATGACTGAAGTGATAAAGTTGTTGGATGCAGGGATCATTTATCCAATCTCTGATAGTAAGTGGGTGAGCCTGATTCATGTCTTACTCAAGCGGGCTAGATTGACGGTAGTGACGCATAAAGATGATGAGTTGGTGCCAACTCGTGTTCAGTCAGGATGGAGAGTGTGTCTAGACTACCGTAAGTTGAATGCTACCAGAAGGAAGGATCATTTTCCACTCCCATTTATTGATCAAATGGTAGAGCACTTAGCTGGGCACGATTACTAATGCTGGGTCTGGCTGAAGACGTTAAACTTAGCGCTCATGGGAGGCACCCCACAGCATATCCTTTCTGTTTGTTTATTATTTTACATATTTCGTGTTACTGTTTATTTCTGGTATTTCTTTTGTTTTCCAGTCTTTATTTTTCAGGAACAACGCGTACTTCAGTTCAAGTTTGGGGGTATGCTATAAGCCATGCCAGTCCAGCTAGTTCTCCATCTCTCAAGTCAGCTCGTTCCATATTATTCACACATTGGGGACAATGTGTAATTTAAGTTTAGGGGTATAAGAGACACATTACACACACTTTGTCTTAATTTGTTGTTGTTTTTTCCTCGTTTTAAAGAAAAGATAAATGCATCCCATGTTATTTTGAAATTTTGGTTGATCTAAACAATTTCTGTGATGTGATGTCATTGGTGAGCTTAAAATTTTGAACACATGATCTGATGATAAAGTTTTAAAATTTAGTTACTTACTTTAGGCATTTGAGAATTCACATGTTTGATCTAATCTGACATGAGGACATAATTGTGTGAGGTATGACATGTGATTTTAATATGTATGTGTCCATGACTTAGCTAACTGGATGACTTGTTGGATAAACAGTGAGCGTTCACGTCAAAAGGTGGGAATTTTTTTCATAATGATCATTGAGAAACTTTTCGCTGAGTAACTGGACCTCTTACGGTAAGCAGTGAGTGTTCACGTCAAAATGTGGGAAGTTTGCTTGGTAGTAGTAAGGCCAGTTTAGTTTCATAGCCTTTTTTACTCAAGTTAGTAAGTTCTTAGGGGTGTCTTTACACCTAATGCTCTAAAATCATCTGGTTTAGGAGTCATTGACTCAACACTCGCTACATAGGTCAAGAAAGCTTAAGGGAACTAAATATAGTAGAGCCTTATAATAAATATAAAAAAAAGAAGAAAATAAACTATGCCATTTTGGTTCATTCTGATGAGAAATTCGGTGAATCTTGAGATATGGAGACATTACACATTGGAGTTATTTGGAAGCTTCATTTTTATATGCTAATTCACTTTACACTGAGTAAGACTTGTGATACCTTAGCCTTAGCCTACCTTTTGTAAGTAATTAGATTTTAACATTTCTATTCATTGCGAAGATGGGTTTATCTTTTTAAGCTTGCTCATGAATGAATATCATGGTTTTGTGTGCTACTTAAATTTTTGGATACCATGAGTGATGAACTTATCTTTATGCTCTTTGTTTTTCATTTAGTTTTTATTTTGTTTTGCTAAGGAACTAGCAAAATGTAAGTTTTGGGGTATTTGATGAGTGCCAAATATTGTATATTTTGACCCCTTAATTTATATTTGTTAGCTTAGGAATTTGTTACTTTGAGTTGTTTTTCGTTGTTTTACAGGTTTACAAGCACTTGGAAAGGAGTTTCATTAAATTGCCAGAATTTCCTGTACAAATCAGTCATCTTTGCAGATTATGCTTGGAAAGATCCGGATATCTATTTTCTGGGGAATTTTACGGCTCGTAAATATGATTTTTCTAGAGAAAGTTATGGCAGTTTTAGTAGACAAAGGTCAGGTTATGGATTTCAGCGTGGCAGAAGTGATTTTTGTGGATTAAACTGTAATGATTCAGGAAGAATCAGGAGATGAGCCATATATGCTTGGAAAGATCCGAATGTCTCTTTTCTGGGGAATTTTACGGCTCATAGATATGATTTTTCTAGAGAAAGTTATGGCAGTTTTAGTAGACAAAGGTCAGGCTGTGCGAGATTTCAGCATGGATAGAAGTTTTGAAGGGCATGTCAAGGCTTAAATCCCACCTCCCACATCCGTTGGAAGTACATTCTACATTCCACATCAGATTGGAAACACATTGCACTCATGGAGTTTCCCTATAAAAGCCCCACCTCACTGAAGCAATCAGTGTGCAATCTGGAGGACTTCTGCTAGCATTCTGGTGGATCTCGAAGGCTTTGCTACCAAGAGAGGAAGCGCTGCACGACAGCTGCGAGTGGAATCTCCCTATCCATGTATTGTTAGTTTTAATTTATTTTAAGTTTTAAAGTTTAAATGTCTAGCACTGTAATTGTGAAAATTATGTTCATAAGTATACGAGGCTAAAATCTTCATCTAAGGTTGAAAATGAAGCATTGCCATTGTTTAGCATTATATTTTCAGATATGTTCGTACAATTCTGATATTTTTAGTATAAATGTTCTATTTCAATTGTTAGAGTAAACTCTTATGATCGATTGTTTTTAAATTGTTAAATTGGATATTTCTTGTACTTCATCTGCCGAATACGGCGGATCATTCAAATTAGATTGGATATCCATTGTGATTTGTGAATTAAACGGATACATTGGATGGTTTTAGTTTAGTTTGGGTATTCGTCATGATTTGTATAATGGTGGATTCATGGAATAATTTGATAGATTATTTTTATATAGAACATGAAGATATATGCTTAACTTTGGGGGGGGGGATTCAGAAAACCTTAGTGTTTTTATAAGTTTTTTTTAAATCAATTTAGTTTAGTTTATATTTCTTTGTAAGATACAATCCAAAATTCGAAACTAGGTTAAAATAGGGTTAGTTTAGATAAAAAAATATTTTCACAACGCAATTCCCTGTGGATTCGACCTCGCACTTGCACAATACTATATTGCAAAAGACTCGTGTGCTTGCGAGTAATTTAAAACTCACAACATAATTCATCTTAGTTCTTTGACTCTGTATGTTGTAATCACATAACTTTTGATTCCACTCTCTTTTCCACCAAACATCTTGCTAATCATACTTCGACTATTCAAACTGCTGATGGTTCTCCCATGACTGTGAGTCATATTGAAAAAAATTGCAACATTAAACACTTCTCTTCCTGATGGTTATTGTATTCCCCAACTCACTCTCAATCTCATATATGTTGGTCAATTATATGACTTTGGTCTAACTGCTCTTTTTTCTGCTTCTGGTTGTTGTGTGTAGGATCCAAAGATGGGAAAAACTCTTGGGATAAGCTGTAAGGTTGGATGACTCTTTGAGCTCATCAATCTTCACATTCCATCCTGTTTTTCCTCATTAGTTCAGACAGCAGCCCCAGTCTCATTTACCCCATCCGTCAGTCTCTAGAATTCTCGTATAGGTCATGCTTCTGTCGGTCGTCTTCAATCCTTAGTGTCTAGTGGTCATTTAGGGCTTGTTAATAAAGAACAATTTGATTGTCTTCCTTGTCAACTTGCCAAACAATCGGCATTGCCATTTCATAAAAGTGATTCTTTTTCTTCTACACCATTTGACTTGATTCATTCTTATGTTTGGGGCCCGTCTCCCACTGCTACCATGGGAGGCTCTAGATATTTTGTCCTTTTTGTTGACGATTACTCCCGTTACACTTGGATATTTCTTATGTGTAATTGATCTGAATTACCTCAATTATACTTTTATTTTGCTACCATGGTCAAAACTCAATTTTCTTGCAATATCAAAGTGTTTTGTGCTAACAATGCTACTGAATACACAGACTCTAGTGTCCTTAACTTTCTTCGCCAACATTGAACTCTCATGTCCAGGCACCTCTCAACAAAATGGACGTGCTAAGCGCAAACACCGAGACATTCTCAATACTGCTCGTGCTCTTCTCACATCCGCTTCATGTCCTGAACGTTTTTGGGATAAAGCTGCTTTTACAGCTGTTTACACCAAGAACCATGTACCTTCTCCCATCATTGGGAATCAATCACCCTTTGAGCGTCTCTATGGTCACCCTCCTGACTATAGCACTCTTAAGGTATTTGGTTGTGCCTGTTTTGTTCTCCTTCAGCCTCATTAGTGCACCAAATTGGAACTTAGATCTAGCTTATGTTGCTTCTTGGGATACGGTGTTGAACACAAAGGTTATGGATGTTAGGATCCTTACTCCAAATATCTCCAAGTGTCTCGTCATGTCGTTTTCTGGGAACACAGAGTGTTCGCCTCCATGTCCAAGTTTCACTTGTCACACAACAACACCTCTCTCCTATTCATTGACTTCTCCAAGGATCTTTTTCATGACACTCTTAAGACAAACTCTTCTTCTGAATCAAAATCTCCACCAACACATCCTATCTCTTTATTAGATATGTCATTACCACCTAATATGTCTACGGACAGCTCCATTGAGTTATCCACCTTACTGTCTTCTGAGTAACTTGTCTCTTCCGATGGATCCACTCCAACACATCCTATCTCTTTATCAGATATCTTATTACCACCTACCATGTCTACAGACACCTCAATTGAGTTATCCACCTTACCTTCTTCTGACCAACTTATCTCTTCCGATGGATCCACTCCAACAACTTCTGATCTCCCTCCTCGGCGAAGTAACCGGGTAAAAACTCCTTCTGTTAAGCTTCGTGACTTTGTTTTATTTTCTATTATTCTTTCTCCCCATGAACCACAGTCTTATTGTGAAGCTAGTTCTGATCCTCTTTGGCAAAAAACAATGAATGATGAATTACGGGCACTCGAAAACACTCACACTTAGGATCTAGTAGACCTACCAAAAGGCAAACATGTTATGGTATGCAAGTGGGTTTACAAGATCAAAACTCACTCTAATGGGTCCATTGATCGAAACAAGGCTCACTTGGTAGCTAAAGGATTTACCTAGGAGTATGGGATTGACTATGAGGAGACCTTCGCCTCGGTTGCCCAACTCACTTCAGTTCGCAGTTTAATTGCAGTTGTTGTCGTTCATCATTGGGGATTATTTTAGATGGATGTGAAAAATGATTTCCTTAATTGTGAACTCACCGAAGAATTTTATATGTGCCCTCCTCCTGGTTCTCATCATCTTCTGCATCATGTCTGCAAACTTCGTCGGGCTCTCTATGGTCTCAAGCAAGCTCCTCGGCCTTGGTTTGCCAAGTTCAACACCTTTGTTGGAGATTTTGGATTTACTCCCAGCTCACATGATTCTGCTCTTTTCATTCGAAAAACAAACCAGGGTACTATCCTTCTTCTCCTCTATGTTGATGGCATGATCATCACTGGTGATGACACATCTGAAATTTCGGATCTCAAGACTTATCTCAGCTAACATGTTGATATGAAAGATATTGGGAAGCTCAGTTACTTCTTAGGACTTGATATCACTTCTAACTCCGAGGGATATTAACTTTCTCAAGCAAAGTATGCTTTTGACCTTCTTACTCGAGTGGGACTCACAGATAGTAAGACATATACCACTCCTCTTGAGCTCAACTCTAAACTCACTCCTCTGGATGGTACACCTTTGGAAGAACCCACCTTGTTTCGCCAGTTGGTTAGTAGTCTTGTTTATCTTACAGTTACTCACCTTGACATCTCTTATGCTGTCCATATTCTTAGTCAATTTCTCTTTGTTCCTCGTACACCCCATTATGCCACAGTTCTTCGCATTCTCAGGTACTCAAGGGGACTCTATTTAATGGTCTTCATTTCTCAGCTCACTCTTCACTTGAGCTTCGTGCCTACTCAGATGCAGATTGAGCAGGTGATCCCACTTATCGTAGATCCACCACTGGTTATTGCTTTTTCTTGATGATTCTCTTATTTCTTGGCGAAGCAAGAAGCAAACAGTAGTCGCTCGATCCAGCACAGAAGCTGAGTATCGAGCCCTTACTGATACAACTCAGGAACTTCTTTGGCTTCGCTGGTTACTTGAAGACATGGGCGTCACTCATTCTACTGCAACTATCATTAACTGCGATAATCAGTTGCGATAATCAAAGTGCTATCTAGATTGCTCACAATGATGTATTCCATGAACGCACAAAACACATTGAGATTGATTGTCACTTTGTGCGTCATCATCTCACCCGTGGGACTATTAGACTATTATCAGTTTCTTTCGCCGATCAAACTGCTGATATCTTCACTAAAACAGATCCTCCTGGACGCCTTCAGGATTTAGTTTCCAAACTCAAGTTGGTCTCCATTTTACCACCTTGAGTTTGAGGGGGGATGTTAATGTATATCTATATACAATGTATATGTTAGTCCCATATCGGTTAGAATGGGAAACATTCGCCTTAGGTTATGCTATAAATAAGATAACTCTTTTGTAAGCAAATTACACCATTCATTACAATTCTCTTCTCTTTGTATTGTCTCACTTCCTCTCTTAAATTCAACTTATATGATGGTAAATTCTTAAAGTGACAAGCACAATAGCATATCATCCCAAGCAAATTGGAATAATAACCAAAACAAAAAGTATATCACAAATAATTTCACAATCAATCCTGTAATTAGATTAAATTTTATTTGCAGATAATTCATGCAATTTGATTTAATTTTGTAGTAGTTTATAGATAGAGAGAGAGAGAGAGAGAGAGAGAGAGAGAGAGAGAGAGAGAGAGAGAGAGAGAATTGAGGAGAAGCATAGAGAAAAGTAGATTGCTAGGAGCCTGGGAAATGATCTACGAGAAGGAAAGAGTAGATTCTAAGCGATGGAGAGAAAGAATTTGTGGTAGAGGAAGTTAGGAAAAAGAAAAGGACAAAAAAAGTAGAAAGATGAGAAAACCATCGAACGGAGTAAATGTTCAGTTTTTTTATATAAAAAATTTACTTAAATATTTTTATTAAACTATGGCGTGTTAGTATTCCCCGTGTATATGTATATATATATATACACGAAGAATGCTAATTAGTTAGTACTGTGCTACAATCATTTTGAACTGAAATACCTATGATTCAATAAAAAAATTATAGAAATGGAAGGGTAATTTCATAAAAATTTCTCCTGTCCGCATCTTTCTTTCTCTAGTAAAACAGATGAAATCTTTGAATTTTAGATAATTTTTTTTTTTTGGTGTAGAAGATTTTGAAGAATGTAATCTATCAACACTGAACGAAATCAAGGATCATAAAATGGAAAAAACATGGGTTCTTTGGCAAATCTGCAAATGAAAAAAAAAAAGTTAAATTCAGAGATTTCGTAGAAACAGAACTTTCGTGGGACTTATTTTGCTTTAAGAGTCGCAGAAAACCAAACAAGAAAATTTAAGATGTAGTTAATTTTTAAACCCGTTCCTTTGATTTCCCAGTGTTTTACAGATACCCCCCAGAGTTAAAAGGAAATTCAAATCAAAAGTGAACGAAAAGATTAATAGAGAGAGAATACATAATGAGTTAATTATCGGCTTACTCCTCCTGTAGATTGCAGAGAGAAGGAGAGAGAGCTCCATCGCTAAGAGAGAGAAAGAAAGAATTTTCCAAAGGATTAGTGGTCTCCGTGAAAAGTACCAGGCGTTACTGATGGGGATAAAATCTCTTGCATCTTATTAATTTGCAGATATGGAAAAATTGCCCACATTGTAAAATATGATCGGTTTGGGTAACATTTTAAATAGAGATTAAAGAATGTTTTAAAGATGAATTTAAGATTTAAATGAAATTAAGAGCGATTAAATCAAAATCCAATCGATACCTTAATACTGAGTATGAGTACTTAGTAAACTTGAATACTGGATTATTCTTCATCATGGACAACAGAAAAAGGGAAATGGAGGTTCCAGTTTTATTTTTCATAAAAGAATTGACATTTTTATTTGAATTATGTAAGTATCCCTATTAAAGTGAGGTGGCAAGAACATTTTGCTTTAAAGAAATTGAGGTATATAAACACAAAAATTCACTCGTGTTTATAAATCTGGACTCGTTGGAGTCGTGGCTTGAGGATCAACTCGCAAAAACTATTTGATTTTCGAGTTTTACTTAGTCGAGAAGAAATTCCTAAGTGGTGGGAAAAATAATTTTTTTTAGAAATTTTGGGTAATGATGAAAGAATTTATTTTTGTGATTATTTTCAATGAGACTGATAAAATAAATTGATAGACAAAAATTTAAATAGAGAAAGCATGAAAAATAAATAAAAACAGAAATTACATGGTTCGACGATGAAACCTACTTCACGGGAGCAATAAAAAAATATTTCACTATGAAATGGGACATTACAAAATTGATACAAAGAGCAAAACTCTGTCTCTGATATATGCCTTGCCTCTCTTTATTCAATCAAAGACTCAAAAATCCTGCCTCCTTACGGTTTCCTTGGCCTTCTTATAAATCCGATCTCATCTGCCCAAGAATTTTGGTAGGTAATCACGTTTTCAATTCCTCAATTATCAAAGAAAAAATTGCCTGGCCACCTTCAACAACCAACTTCTACTTAAAAATTAAAAAAAAAAAAAAAAGCCCCATCTTTTGTTTTTTTTTTTAATTCTTTTTTTCTCTCATTGTCTTCCCACTTGGCCAGAATGTTCCTCATTTGTGGAATTTTTTCATATTTACATTAAAAGCTCCCTGCAAATGTTTGTATAGCTTTGCAATACAACATGAGCACGACTTTGTGGATTGCCTAACTTTGAGTAATATGTTTGTCACCATGTTTTTCTGTTATCAATTTGTGATTGATAATTTCTGTAACCATCTCGGAGAGAAATTATTGTTGTGTTTTATATTGTGCTTGATGGTAGTTGTTTTTGAGTATTTGTCAAAGACTGTCGTTTTTGCTCTTGGAACTGCTTTGATTAAAGTTTTGTAATAATGTATATGTATCGGACTCTATTATATAAACCGGTTTGAATGAAATTTTGCTTTACGAGTACGTCTACATTCTTGTTTGGAGACTGGTTGATTTGACGATGATTGTATGATTTGATAATGATATTGTACTAATTTACATAATAATGCTTTGTACGTATGTGCGTTTCTGAACCTTCTGAACGATTTGTATGATGGTTGCATGTATGTATTTTTGTTTCGATATATGATGATCTTGTTTCTTGATACATATGAATGATGATGATGACTCTTGTTATGTATGATGATATTTTCTCATGTAGATATGATGAGAATGATGATGACATGTATGCAATGTATGTGTTCATCATGATGTGCACACTCTCTTTCTTAGTATGCATGTATGTATTCTCTTTCTCTTTCTTTCTATCTTTTTCTTTCTTTTTGTCTTACAAAATACAATATATGATGCTGCCATTCATGAGCGGATTTAGTATTTTTTAAACAAATATCCCTAGTCTTTTTTATTGAAGAGCGTTTATGCTTTGTATTTCTGAAGCAAATATCCCCTAGTCCTTCTTATTAAGGAGCGGATATGCTTTGTATTTCTGAAGTAAAATCCTTAGTCCTTCTTATTTAGGAGTGGATATGTTTTATATATCTGAAGTATGAATTCATACTTGGAATGGACTATCTATTCAAGAATGGAAATGTAGATGTTGGAAAATTGAATCCGTACTCAAAATGGTGTTTTCCATTCAAGAGTGGATCTGTAGATGTCTAAAAATTGAATCTATACTCAGAATATGTTTCTCATTCCTGAGTGGATTTATTATTTGGAGATGTCCTTTTGCGGGTATGATCTGTAGCTCTGAAAGAAAAAAAATTGTATTTACAAATCTGGATTTAATGGAGTCGTTAGTGGGCCATCCTGTTAGATCCACAAAATATTTCCCAAATGGTATGAAGAGAAAATATCAAAAGTTATAGAAATTTCCAGGTTAGGAAGGAAGAATATGCTTTTGAAGAATAGAAATTAATAAAGAAATTCAAGAAAGACAAAGAAATATAAGAGAGGATAAATGATAATAACACGTATTTATGTGGTTCGACTTATGAAGCCTACTCTATGAGAGCGATAAAAAATATTTTACTATAAAAAGGATAATACAAGAATTTGTATTTCTGAAAAAACTCTTTTCTCTCTATATTAATCTTTCTATTTTATCTCTTAAATGTATGAAATGCTTTTGTATTTTTGAACTCTGTTGATCTCACTGATCTTGTTTTTTATCTGTTTTGAAATGAAAAAATGTGAAGGTATTTATAGGAAATTTTGGGGTTACTACGCATTGAAATTATTACAGTTACTATGCGTTTAACGACTGAAATTATTGATTACTATGCACTCACTGTGCATTTTACGTCTAAATTATTAAAATTATTATTACAGAGTCGCCCATGTTTTTCTTCATTTTTTCCATCTTTCAAATATACCTAAATTGTCAAAATTTTATACCCGCAAAAAAGTGATTGTCTCATCTTTTGTCAAAGTTTCATGATTTGCCAAAAAAAAAAAGTGATTGTATCCTCTTTTGTCAAATTTTTATGATTAAATTTAAGCCCTCTGCACATGATTGTACAACTTTGCTGTACAACATATGCATGACTCTCTGGATTACAATTTTTGGATTCTTTATGGTAATATCTCTACCGACAATATTTTACCATCTTCGATAAAAGATAACGTTGTCTCAACCTTAAAATACAAGAGATAAAATGTTGTTGTTTCCAACCTAGAAAAAACAAAATTGTTCCCAAACCAAAAACGATACAGTTTTGATAGAAACTCATAAACAACTTCAACCAAGCTTAGTACAATACACAAAAACAATTTCTCTTTGAGGCAGTGTTAGATATATTACCATAAAGAATCTGAAAATTGTAACTCAGAGAGTCATGCACATGTTGTTCAGCAAAGCTGCACAACCATGTACACGGAGCTTAAATATAATCGTAAAAATTTGACAAAAGAGGGGACAATCAACTTTTTGAGGGAAATCATGAAAATTTGATAAAAGATGAGGCAATTACTTTTTTGTAGGGTATAAACTTTTGACAATTTGGGTATATTTGACAGATGGCCAAAATGAAGAAAAACGTGGGCGGCTCTGTAATAATAATTTCAGTAATTCAGACGTAAAATGTACAGTGAATACATAGTAATCAATAATTTCAGTCGTCAAACGCATAATAGCTGCAATAATTTCAATGCATAGTAACCCTAAAAATTCATATAAATACCTTCTCATTTTTCATTTCAGATGAGGAAAAGCAAGGAGGGACAGAAGCCAAACCGAGAGAAATTGTTCAGAAATAATATTTGTAATTCCTCAGTTATTAATGAAACATTTTTCTACTGCTCCCATGAAAGTAGGCCTCATAAACCGAACCTTTTAAATATTATATCATTTATTTTTTAAGTTGTCTCTATTTTCTTGCCCCTCAATTATATTTTAGTATCACTCAAATTTGCTAATTCAAAAACTTATTCTTCATTCCTTACCTAGAATTTCTATAAAAAAAAATGATAATATTTTCCCACCACTCAATTTGGGTATTATATTTATCCACCGATTAAACTCGAATACTATTTTGTGGATCTTACGAGTTAGTCTATTGGCGACTCTATCAATTCCAAATATGTAAACAAAATTTATTTTTTTTCTTTTTTTTCACTCATGTTTACAAATCTAGACTCGTTGGAGTTGCCAGTGGATCAACTAGTAAAATCCATAAATTTGATTTCCGAGTTTCATTTGATGGAAAAAAATATATATATATTTCTATAGAGATTTTGAGTAAGGATAGAAGAATTTGCTTTTATGGTTATTTTGAGTAAAACTGATAAAGTAAATTGATAGACAAAAATTTAAATAGAGAAAGCATAAAAAAAAAAAAAATAGAGACAGAAATTATGTGGTTTGGTGATGAGACCTTACCATGAAATGGGACATTACAAAATTTGATACAAAGAGCAAAACTCTTGTGCTTCTGTTTTTTCTTATTTTCTGTCTCTGATATGCCTTGCCTCCCTTTCTTTTATCAAAGACTCAAAAATCCTGCTTCCTTAAGGTTTCCTTGGCTTTCTTATAAATCCGATCTCATTTGCCCAAGAATTTTGGTAGGTAATCACGTTTTCAATTCCTCGTTTCCTTGGCTTTCTTATAAATCCGATCTCATCTGCCCAAGAATTTTGGTAGGTAATCACGTTTTCAATTCCTCAATTATCAAAGTAAAATTGCTTGGCCACCTTCAACAACCAACTTCTACCAAAAAACGCAGCCCCATCTTTTTTTTAGTTCTTCTGTCTCTCATGTCTTCCCACTTGGCCACAATGTTCCTCGTTTGTAAACGAGAATTTGTTCGTATCTACAACATGCAACGTTAATTGGTGCCTGTAAGCGTATAAATTTTTATCCTATTTGTCTCAATTTCCTAAAAGAATAGTAGTTTTATTCATATGTAATCCCATGCATTCGGTACTAGATTTCTTGATCTCTTCCTCCACTAAAACATAAACAAGTGGCTCAAATCTGTCAAAAAAGAAAATAGTCAAAATACGCAAGAAGCCCACGGATATATGGCCCAACTAGCCCAGTCGAGCTTTAGTGAATAATACGGCCCATTTACGATTGAGGCCTGCTTCAGCTTTCTAAACACTGACCTAAATCCAAGCTTTAAGTGTAGTTTTCAGGTTAATTTGGACTTCAAACATTTTGTTTAGACCACGATAAGCTTTCATAGTTTCTTTCATCCATCGAGTGAACGACGTTGTCCAATTTTATTATTCTTTTTAACTGCAATTCATTTATAGATGATGTTGGTTGCACTTCAAAAATTATTATTGATATATTTCATGTTTTATTTTAATACTTAAATTTACAATAATAACTATAATTAAATTACAATTTTAAAAAAAAGTAACTTTAAAAATATTATTATAAATTAAAAAATTAAAAAAATACAATAACAATATTCGAAACGAAAATAACACCATCATTCATCTTTTCCTTCAAATTACTATTCTTATGAAAGAAGGATTGACTCAAAACAAAAGACACAAAAGTTTGTACTATCTGGGCGGAGTTTGCTCTTTCCCAGAAATCATGAAATTAGCAAAGTTGAACTTACATAAATATACACCAAGCCAAAGGTACAAGATTCATAAAGCTATCATGATGGCATACTTTATTTGTCTTGTTTCTTCTAGGGATTTTCTCTCTCTCTTCTTTCTCCAAAACCCAAGTAAAGTTGTTCAATATTTTCTCACTTAACAAGAGAAAATCTCAGAGTCCAAAGACTGTAGAACACTAAAACCCTTCGCGTGCTTCAGTAAACTTTTCATCTTGGGAACAACGTACGTTCCATCTCTCTCTCTCTCTTATAGATCAGTGGATTATAGTGTGTTTAGAGAGTTAAAGACCGACATTCTTTTTTTTTCCTAGCGAATGTTCCTTCAAACATCAAAATGGAAGTAGGTCACTTAAAACACTATCTTGAAAAATGCCCAAAACAAGCCAGCCACAGTAATCAATGCATGCAGGTTTACTTCACAAGAATGAGAGAGACTTTGAGTTCTTTTCATGAGTTTGCATGGACTTTTAGGCACCAAGAGAGAAGACTGACTTCATATTTTGGCTTGACGTCCTTGATGGGATAAACTTAAGAATAATGATTTGTGCTTCCTATATATGTGACAATTAATTATTAGTTTTTACTTTGTACTTCCTATTGTGTCTCGTATAGAAGTGGCAGCCTGTTTGCTAGCTAACCTAAACACTAATAGAAAACTGATTATGAAAATGATTTTTTTTATATAAACAAAAGTTAAGTCAAGCATCACTAAAGCATTGATTTGTAAAACAATATTTTGTCATGAATTATCTTGCTATTGAGTAATCATCTTATTAATTATTCTCAACATTGTAAAAGGATTTGCATATCTTTAATTGGTAAAATAGAGTTCTTGAGAGAATCTCTTAATTAGATGTTTTGTCTGTGCCTTGAAAAAGCATTCCGGAGAGTTTAGTAAGTGTAAACTTGCAAACATACATTGTGTTGTAAAGTTTCCATAATTGGGTTTGATTATAGTGGAAAATTCAAGGTATCCATGAAGGAGAGTGGATACATAGGGAGAATATTTTATTATCAAACCACTATAAAATTTTATGTCTGCAATCAGCTCTATTTATTTTTAATTTAAGCACTTCAATTTTTTATTATCTGTTGCCCCTAAAACCACTAAGTGTTAACGTTTTGGACCTGAAACACTTACTTTCTCTCTTAAAATCCAAACTGGTGTTCCAAATCCAATTTGGTTTGTTCTCATAACTCATTTTCTACGTTATGGACATGTCGGTAATCCCAGCTCATCCATGGGACAATTATTTCAAATTTAAGTTACTAAAACCACTAAGTGTTACATGTTCAAACGTAAAGCACCTAAAACCACTAAGTGTTAACATTATATGAAAATTACTTATGCACATTATTTTAATAAAGTTTTAATTCTAAAGTTTTAAAAGCATTTAGTACTTACATTTGAGCGTGCAGGTAGAGGTACATGTGGAGGTGGAATGTCATGTGTTGGTCTCTCTCCACCATTAATTGCTCCATCTGCTGCACCCACTAGTTCACTTCTGCTTGTATCTATTGTTGTATATCGTCAAGATAAAGGCATGGAACCCTAAATGAGGGAGGGGTGGATGACGAACAACAGTCCTATAACTTCCTAAGCACAATATCATATCACCCAATCCATACAAACAACTCTTCTTTGCTCCCCCTGACGTTGCCAACCATTGTTCAGCGTCCAACTCCTGCTGGGCAAACAAATTGTCACCATATTTGGAGGTGATAGCATGACTATAGGACTCTTGTAATCAAAATCAATACATTAGTAAGCAAAATTAGACAATTAAATGAAAGGACTCTAGTAATTAAGTTGGTTGACATAAAATTCATATAGTTATAGATATTAGACACTTATACTTATGCTTACTTCCTTGGACTTCCGATCAACATAGTCCCTAGTATTCTTGGCTATATGGGTCTTGTTGAAAACCTCCAATATAGTAGATTTTTTGTCCAATTCTTTCTACTACACGTTGAAATGAAATTTGCATACTTTATAATCATGTACATTATTAGAAAATCAACATCAAGTAGATCAGTTTGTTTGCCATTTGTTTCGTGTTCTTGCATACTGATGGACCCCTCAACATTGTGGACAAGCTCATCTTATGTCTGCCTATTAGATGAAGCAACCTGTTGCACCTCTCTCAACCATTTGTGGCCTAGAGGTCATAAATTTTAGCCCAATCTCGTTATGTCATCCAATGTTTGGTCTACCTTTTCCACTCTAATTTATTTAGCCCTAGTTCGTGTTTAGCTCTAGCTCGAGCTTTGTTGAGCTGGTCTGACGACCACCTCTATGTAATATGGTCAAAGACAGCATTGGCGCACTGAATTTCCTCTAGTGTCTGGAACCGATAATGTTGCTAAAATGACAAGAAAACAAGGGATTACTTGCAACATATAGAAAAATATAAAAGAAACATATAAACTAAATAACATCAAATTGTTCATATTAAGTACATATAATCAACAAACAACAAAAAAAATAAAAAACTTATACCAGAAAGGCATCAAAACACATACCCTTAACACGTGGCTCAAACTCTTTACATGAATTGCATGGGCCATCATGATGATTCTTTGTTATCAATGTGATGGTCTTCACGATTCTCTTAGCCTTAAAGAATGCACTGCAAGTATAGGAAGGTTAAATTCAAATGCAGAATTTGGTTTCTAAGGTACAAACATATAATGGTTGTCACTGAAAGTATATTACTTCATGTTTCTTATGTGTAGTAAAGTTCTATCAGCTGCATTTTCAGGAGTAAAGAGGAGTCTATTAGGCCCTCTCACTCTACGACCAACATCTTCATAGTCATTCTCCCCATCCGAGCCGACATCCTTATCAACATCCCCATGTTATTCCATAGTTTCAAAGAATGGAGGTGGAAATATTTTTTTAGCTTTTATAAGGTCACAAAAATATCTCTCAAGCAACTCCATACGCTCAATCTGCAACTTAGTTGCGCATATGTATCTAAAAACGTTGCTTAGTTTTGTTAATGAATCCCATATAGCATTTAGCAAGAAGTCACAGAACGCCAATGGTATTAATCTCTCCATAAACACATGACAATCATGACTCTTCATCCAATAGAATTTGTATTCATGCACATTCACACAACGAGATATATTCAAGGCATACCCGTTTGGGAACTTTAACTTCTTTTCCCATTTGCACACATCTTTTATCCAATATCACGACAATGCATAGGATGCTTTAGGCTTACCATTTACTTGAACTAACTCTAACTCCAAAAGATTACATGAGTTCTTAATATCCTCATAAGCATTTGAATTGTCTTTAGTTTTACTCTTCACATCCATGACTGTGTTGAAGATGTTGTCAAACACAATTTTCTAAATTGTGTCGAGTCAGATTTGTTTTCCAATATGGTAACTCCCAAAAGATACTCATTTTCAACCAGTTATGCTCCTGACCAAATCCTAGAATCTCTTGTTTATTATTTGTGTTACCAAATGTGATATAATAGAAAGACAAAACTCTTGCCAACACTTCTTCTCCAGACAACCGTGGTGGAGGAGAATCTCTCTCTGTTGTGCTTTTACTTGAAATTGTCCCTCTGCTTTGAAAAAGTATGATTCGAAGGCAAGAACTAGAGATGATAGTCAAACCAGCAAGGCTTCCTACCATGAGGCAATCGAAATGAATTTGTACGCTCCATACAATAAGGACAAGTTAGCGGACCATGAGTACTCCACCCATAAAACATACCATAAGCCGGAAAGTCACTGATCGTCCACAAAAATGAAACTTTCATATTAAAATTTTGTTTCCTACTTGCATCATAGGTGAGAATTTCATTCGTCCACAACATCTTCAACTCATCTAACAAAGGTCTTAGATAGACATTCAAATTCTTACCGGTGTGTTTTGGGCCTGGAATGACCAAGCTTAAGAACAAATTATTCTCCATCATGCATACACCAGGAAGTAGATTGTATGGGGTGATAAAGACAGGCCAACAAAACTAAGGGGAAGCTAAATGATCGAACTGGGTGAACCCATCAATGAGGAGTCCCAGCCTAACATTTTGTGTTTCTGTCGCAAACAACGAATGCTTATCATCAAATTTTTTCCACGCCTCATCATCCGTTAGGTGGATGACAAAGTCAAGCTTACTATGTTTGCCTTCCTTATGTCATCTGATTTGTTCGACATTGTTTTTGGATATGTAAAGTCTTTAAAGTCTTGGTGTAATTAGAAGGAAATGCAACACCTTATATGGTATATCCTTCTGGTTCTTATTTCCCGCTTGTTTAGGTTAATGTGTTACAAATTTTTTTTTTGCATGTCTTCCTGATAGTACAACATGTAATCATTCAGGCATGATTGTATCTTCTGATACCCAAGTCCTACTCTTAATTATTGACAATAACCGATTGTAATAGTTCTCAGACATATTTAAATATGACTTATAATTCAATAGCTGACAACCATCGAAAACTTGGTATGCTTTTTCCAACCTTCCCATAATGACTCATTAGCATCTCTTAATAAATCATAAAACTTAGCAGCATTACGATTTGGGGCCTCCTCAGCATCTCAATTAAATTCAGGATTAGCATTATCCATTACCATGTCCCCATATCCAATTCTTACCTCTGAATCAAGTCCATTCGAGTCGTCGGGCCTCCTCAGCATCTCGAGTCGTCGAACGTCCCCCAGACAAAGGGAGCTCTCAGTATCAAGTCCATCTCTTGTAAGCCCTAACAAAACCTTTCTTGTATAGGTGCACGGTAATCACTTCTTTCTTAAAAAACTTATTTTTTCTACAAACCAAGAAAGGGCACCAAATAGTTCCCCTATACACATAATGTTTATTACTATATGCAAAGTTAAGGAATTGTTCAACTACATTCCTAAATTTTTTGATACGACATTACGCATAACCCAACGATTTATCCAACTTTGATTAACTGACATCGTTCCAGATACTAAAACATTGATTTTCAAAGTTATTCTAATTTACATTTAACTAAGAGAAATAACTCAAAATAATGAAGTAATTTAAGATTTATGAGACAAACCAAATTAAAAGAATCATATCCTTATTTGTATCCATCATTTTACATCTTATACATAAATCATATCCTTATTTATATGTTCCCTCCTCTTTTATCATTCAAAAGTGCAAGATAAGATTTATATAAGGAATTATATTGTCTACTTACAAAAACAATCCATTCATACTTGAATTAATAGCATACACAAGTTAAAATTTACGTACCTAATAAACAGGAGTAATGTGGAGAACACAAGAAGCAGTGAGTACCACCAATGAATTGTTTAACCCTGAGAGAAAAAAAAATTGTAAAGTAGTAGCAAATAAGAAATTTAAGGTACTGATTATATAAGAATATCATGCATGTTAATGCTTTCTAGCCACATCATTTCATTCACCAAAAGGTAAGAGTCCTGACCTATTCAGGAATGCGTAATCCTTATTGAATTTAATAATCCTATGTCGTTTTATTTAAAAAAAATCAGGCAACACTTTCCCTTGGTTATCCAAGTACACGACTTAAATTCGATTCTATCACTCAAAGTAGATAGCCACAAATTTAATATGTACCCAAAGAACAAGGAGAGGTACTACCTAAACTTTATCAAAATGAAACAAGCAAGGAATTATGTACTACAATACGGATCACACATTCCTAAATTGTCCACACTGGACAATCCAATGATTATTTGAACACAAACACTCTTATTGCAAACATATGTATTAGTAAGCTACAAATGCATTCGTGTCGCTCAATAATCCTTGGACGGATGATCTAAGATAAGATGTAATACATGACACATGCAAATAAAGAATTTATATGAATTTGGTACATGCACCACATTCCAATATCAAATTATTTTCCAAAGAATAACTAACACTATTATATAAAGATAATCATGCCCAAAAACAACCTAGGAGTAAGTCTTAACACCCAAATTCTAAAAATTAAAATCCAGAAAATGGATAAGGTAGAAGAACCAGTAGGAAAAATAAAATCTAAACAATTCACATTTCATCAGCCTAATGCCCAGAAAGGCCTAAAAGCAGCAACCCTCAAAAATCTTGTACAACAAAGGTTTAATGGTTTCAAAAAAAAAATCCAATGTTATAAACTGAGTGAAATAAAGAAGGGTCTACCCAAACAAGCCCTATTGGAAGGAATAGTAAAGTGCCTTAACCTCCCTACTTGCTCCCTCAGTATCAAAACAATAATAAAAAAATTTCAAATATTCATTAAAAATTTCTAGATAGGATCAAAGCTTTACCCATATCTAATCCTGAAGATGAGATAATAGGAATGTAAATGATTACATATGGATCCACATTCATTCTTACAAATTATAGGAAACAAAGATGAAAAAAAAAAATTGTTTGTTCTCCATTACCAATTAAACGCAACTTGAGCAAGGGTCTTGCAATATTCCTAAAGTGAACTAGTTTCCTCCAAGACCAATAGCAATCAACTAATAACTAACTATTTTTTCTATTAAATTTAGTTTAGGAACTACTACGTAATTATAGGAGGATATAAGATGTATTTCTTAAGGTACTTAGTTGGCCGCATTGGGATCAAAGGCAATAGAAAAGTTTTTATGTGCATTCTTTGTTTTGAGTTCTTATGTCTCACATATGAAAGCTCAATTAATTGATCCTTATATTCTTTTTTTTTTTTTTTTTGCTAGTTGTGAATTGAAGCTTTGTTTTATTCTTTTTTACCTTTTTCTTGTCAACAACACTAGAGGGTTAAAGGGCGTATTTTTGGAACTATTTTGTAGGATGGTGATTTTGAAAGAAGCCATAAAATTAGAGAATTGACTTTGCTAAGCTGAATGTCAATGATTTGAGTAATTGTTTTGTTAGTGATTTGACAAGCAATTAATTATTCACATAGTTGGTTTAAAAAAATAGACTTGGAAGTACAAATATTGGCCAATTATATTTTCTATTATGTCTTATTTTGCATATATAATATTTTTAACCATGGTAAATTAAGCTTTGTAAACCAATTTATTCTTCATTATTCGGGTTTATAAGATCAAATTTTGGTACGCATGATAGAGTTTTTAATCTGATTTTTGTTTTAGAAAACATGATTTAAGTCAAATATTTTCAAAACACAAGTTTTTGGTAGAGTTTCAAACACAGTTTTTGTTTTTCAGGAAACACATGTTTAAAGAAAAATTGTAGTAAAAAAACATAATTTACCGCAACAACAAAAGTTTCACATTTTATCAAGTGTTAAATTAAATAGTGCAATCTCTTGGTTTAACAGTTATTTCGAGTAATTCATTTAGTAAACTCTTTGATTGCTAAATCATTAAAAAAAATATATATATTTTACCAAGTTAGTATACAAGATCAATATGCAAATTGCAAGAAAAACTCCAAGAACACATTAACATAAAATAAACACATAATATATAAACCCCAATTATATTACAAAAACCAATTCATCTTCACTAAATTGTTACAAAAATTAAAATTTATATACGAACCCTAATTTAGAACAAACAAGTGATTATATGAAGAACAAGAAGTAAAAACTACAAACAAATAAGTATAAAATGAAGGAGAGAGCAGGAGCTTATCGGTGGTGGGTGAAGGCAACAACAATGGTGTATGGGGGCAGCCGCGAATGGAAGAGAATGAAAGTGAAGAATAAAAATGATTATAGTCCTATTTATAGTGTACCAAGAGGTACAATAGATGTCCCTTCATAAGGACACAACTCTTAAAAGATTTGTATTATTTGTGAAGGATTATGACTCTTTCTAGAGACGATTCAAGACATGAGTTATAATCTAGTGTGGCACATCTATGGTGTTATAGTGTGGCCACCACTTAGAATGTGCCAACAGCTCCCGCTTGTACACATCAGAACACATTCTCAATTCCAAACCTATGAAAATATTCTCAAATGAAATATAGTCAACCTTAATCTCATATCTCTTCTTTATATCTTTGTATAGTGCATGTCAAATATGTTTTCTATTGAAGCTATTTGCTCTATTCTTTATCAATTAGATAGTAGACTTCTTATCTCAAAACATATTGACCACTTTACCTAGTATACCAATCTTGAGATTTTCCACAAATCTCTTTAACTATATTGCTGGTATTAACAGTACTACATGCATTGTACTGATTAATCTCTACAGTGCATTTTGCAACACACCTTTTATTTTTTGCTACCTCAAGAAATTATCGTTCCACCAAATTGTTATCAGCTCAACTAGATAACTTCTTGTCACTTAGACAACTAGTAACGCCAACATTAGTATGTTGAAAAATATCTAGATCATTACCATAACTACACCTTTCAGGTATTTTAGGATTCCATTTTACAACTTGTCAATGTCACTATCTAGGATTGGCTAAAAAAACTTGTTTCGAATAATTGTTCATTACAAATATGTGACTTATTATTTGTTACGGAATATATGAGACTTCCAACATGGCATACAGAATAACACACTTTTTTATTTTCTGTCTTATCCTAAGGACACATTATGTTGCTTAAATTTTATCCTTTTATCATAGGTATATTAAATGCTTTGTAGTTTATCATGTTAAATTTATTCAAATACTCTTTCTTCATACCTATCTTGATCCAAGTATAATAATTTTAGGGTTTCTAATGTCCATTTTAAACTTGGATCCTAAGAATTATCCCTTAGCCATTACTTGCTAACAACATCACAATATAATTAACTTCTCTTTCTACAAACAATGATCTAGGAGACTCATTTTATATCTTAATTCCACAAAACTTGGTGGAACTTCAAAATTTTTGTCCAGAAGATTGTTTGAGTCCTAATAGCAATCTTTTGAACTAACAAATTTTATTATGTTGTCTTATTATGACCAAAAAAAAACCTCGAGTTACATCATGTAAATATCCTCTTGCAATTCATCATTTTAAGAATATAGTCTTGACATCCAACTTGTCACAACTAAAGGTCTAATTTTATCATAATAGCCTTATGCACTTTTATCGAGACAAACTCTTTTTTGACGAATATATATGACCAAAGTCTTTTTTCAGCTTTATCTTAAACATTTGCAATCAACCTGCTATTCTAGATAGGAAATTGTTTGAGCTTCTTCTTAAGTACCCAATTTCATTTAATATCTTTTATCCATTAAGAACCTAAACTAATCCTTAAATTCCACTTCCTTTAGTGAAGTTCAATTCTTCAATCATAGCATATGTCACTTACTCAAATCATCATGCTATTATCAACATAGTCATTGGATCATTTTCCATGGGGATAGCTTTCTTGTCTATATTCTTCATAAACCTAATGATCCTCTAACCATTGAGGTTGTTCTCTAGAATGCTTTCTCCCACTAAATCGAGCATCTCTAGCTATCTTCAAATCCTTTTAAATTACACTAAGTTTTCAAGTTTGTTCTTGTTTTAGAGATGTTACTCTCGCTATTCTAATCATCTTTTGAACTTATTCAATGCCTTTTCTTGAACTATTCTCTGAATGAAATTTACTTTCTTCTGAAATCTCTTATTCTTCCTCATCATCTGATAACTTAATCATCTTTATTGGTTGTCTAGTAGAAAATAATATCTCTACTTCTATTAATCCTTTCACTTTGAAAAAACCTCTACTCAAATAAAAAATCTGAGTATTCTACAAATTTTTCTCCCAGACTCTAAATAGTCTCTAGGGATTTTCTTTTTAGGATAATCAAAACTACTTTGAATCTCTATACTAGTCAAACTTTTTACTATTCCAACATATATAAGGAGTTATTTATTTAGATCTACATGCCCTAAATTTGATTTATAATTAATCATATATATGCCTATACCTTAATTGATTATGTGCAAAATATCCAATTCCTCTTCGAGTTTTGATCCTTAGATTATCATGAAAATTTTATGTAGATTTAATAATATCCACTAAAAAAATCTTCTATTCTAATTGAGGTCATATATTCATCCTAATCATTCTGGTTATTTTATTTTTATTAATATTTTAATAATGAATAATAATTATTAAAAAAAACAAAGGTATTCATTTATACTCAAACAAGGAATATTTTTAAGCCTTGCAATCAAGTTAAGTTAATTATGTTCTACACCTATTTAGAACTCTTTTCTCCATAATTTTGATTAATATATAACTTTCAACTAAACCTCACTTCTTAACCATTCTCATCTAGAGTATATATGAAAAAATATGTTTTTACCTATGTCGAGAGCTTATAATATATCACGGAGTTTATTACTTGCTTACACATGTTCCTCGTCACGCCTTAGCAAACTATTATAACATATGAAAATGATTAGTGCTACATCTTGCTTACCTCATCTTTATTACCCACAACCTATTTTATCGTAGTTGAAGAAATATTTCTTGTGAATCCATCTTTTGAAAAGAATCTTGACTACAGTGACCTCCAGTCTCGGTTTAAACTATCTTTTTTACTGGTCTTAATTTGAACTATCTTTTTATCTTCTGTTGCTTTCTTAAATCCTTTGATAAGAATAAGCTGAAGTTGCACATTTGAAGATTTTGTTTTAATCTTTTGCTCTTCATGAAAGGTAAGGTTAATATGATGACAAAGTTAATACAATCAACTATCTGAGCCCATCCATTAATAATGTCATCACATTATCTCATGAACTTGATAAACCATTAAAGTTTTATGAAATTTGAACTTTTTCGGGTAAGGAATGCCCAAAAAAAACTAATTTAGTAGCTACCAATCTATTTAGTAGATACAATCATCTACTTTATCATTTTGAGATGTTTTAATCTCATGATACTTATCTACAAGTAACTAAATGTAAGTTTCAAACTTAATGTCACATATATTTGGAAAAGCGATTGATGCAAAGAAGAATTTCATATGGTTACATAAGCCAATTTATCTTTTATTATTTTGTTTCCTACCTTGAAGGTAGTCTTTGTGTGATTCTTTATGAGTAGTATTTCTTTTTGTGTGAATAACAAATTCAATTCATATATTCTCAGTTCCATATATATTGTATTTATTGCCAGAAAATTTTTAATTTGATAAACAAATGTCCATGCTGAATTTATTTGTTTATCTATTTTTTTAATATAGTACCCAACTCCAGTACCAATTTCCCTTGAATTACCTTTGAACCTCAAATCTCTATACTTATGTAGTTACACATATTAATTTCCACTGCCCTTATTAAAATAGTTTTACTTTAATGTAAATATTTTTAGTAAAAATCCAAAATTTATTATGCCTTCAATTATATGAAACAAAATTTTGTGCAATTTACTTACCCATACATCTATTATTATATTAGAAGAATAATTATACGGGTCAAAATTTTTAATTATAAAATTTTAGTAACAATTTTAAATATTATCCAATTTCACATTTTATAATTTAAAATGATAAAAAAAACAACATTTCCTTTGGGTCAAAGTTAAAGGCTTAATTAGTAATAATTATGAAAAGAAAATAGTTGGGATTTGGACCAATAAATTAGTAAGAAAATAACCAAACAAATTTGGATTTATAAGTAAAATATTTGGTTCAGGGATTAAATACTATAATCAAAGCTTTTTGGACCTTATACACTTCAAATCATTTTGAAAACCAACAAGGTTGCGACACAATGTCCAAGTCCAACAAGAATTATACTTGCGGGTCGATATGACCCTCGAAACCTGATATAGGTTAGTGTGACCCGAAATCGACATACGAGTCCAAGTGACTCACGATATAATTTTTTTTTATACTAGCATTTTCCCGACGACCAATGACACATTCTTCTCATTTTCTACAGTAATGATAGAAAAAAAAAATATATATATATATATATCTAGCAGACGACATTTGGCTATGATATTTACTCTCATTTTGCTCCAAATCATTAGATGAAACAAGTGGATTCCTTGATTTATGCCCTGGTGAAGATTTCCTCAAAAACTCAGGGCACCATTACAATGATTATGTCCCTTTCAGCCATACCTCGATTCGATTTGGCTGAGAAGAGTTGTGTCTTCTTCTTTTGACATTAACATGGACCAACGTTCCATACTTCAAGTTTTCATTTTTTTTTTAATAAAACCATTGTTTTCTTTCCCAATGAAGAACAACATGGTAGCATTTAGTTAAGTACGAAAAAAATGGTGGGCTAATGAACCAATTAACCCTTACAAAAAAGTGCAAAAATTTTGATACCAATAATTGTCCAATTGCTACAAAAATTGGTCCATTTACGGATTAAACCAATTTACAATCACTATCAATAGTTCTTTGTGTTTTGTATAGTGGCATGAACTCCAGTACCACGTGGCGCGAATTCTTTTATGTTAATTAAAAGCATTCTTCAATTATCTTGTAACGTAGTAGATAGTGCGATGATTTATCAAAGAAAAAGATTGTGTATAACAAGTTACAATAGAAAACTATCTAAATTTATAAACGATTCTCACTTTGTCGTCATGTTAACAAAAATAAAACATGGTGCCTGAAACATTTTAAGAGCCTTAGAACACACAAAAACTAATCAACTAGGCTCTGATACCATTGAAGGTCCAAGAATATTATTGGTTGTTATCGTGAGAATGTTTATCTTATAGAAAAGGGTATGACAATCTTTAAATTCCTTAACTTTATGTACGTTAGTATTTCACAAAATAAAAGTGAAGAATACAAATTATTAGGGTCCTATTTATAGTGTGCCGAAAGGTACAATAGATGATCCTTCAGAAGGACACATCTCTTAGAAGATTTGTATTACTTGTGAAGAACTGTGACTCTTAATGAAGAAAATTTCAGACATGAGTTCCAATCAAATGCAACAAATCTATGGTGTTATGGTGTGGCCACCACTTAGAATGTGCCAACATTTACAACGAGTTCAAAAATTACCACCATATATTCTTTTTTTTCTAAAAGAGACCTATTAGATTTAAGAGTTATATAATGGGAAGTTGTTTCGAGGTTTAAATATTCTAAGAGGTGAGGTATTCTACTTGGTGATGGTAGAAGGTCTAGAGGGTCCACTCAGAACCATTGAGAGGGGAGAGAAAGAGCAATTCTCAAGAGAGAAGTGGCAGTTTTTGTGTGCACAAGCCTGTGAACTTGTACTGTGCTTCTATCCTTCAATGTGAGAAAGATTGGGTATTTATAGAGCAATAGTAGCAGCCACACATGTAATGACCCTATTGAAGGAGTGTCAGACACTCAATGGTCGCAACTCTATACCGATGGTATGATAGTGATATGCGATGTGACAGGTGAAGGTTTGTGCTTCCATCACTAACCCTCTGTTCTAGCCACCAATCTAAGGTCCCCAAACATTCTCAAGAGAAGGATGCGAGGATAGTTTGAAGGGTTTCGACACGTGCCTTAGCAACATGGACCTCTCTTAACTCTCTGACACTGTGTCGCCCTCTTTTCCTCGGTCCCAACATCATGTGGGCATCCCACGAGTTGCATGGGCTTCAAAAGTGTGCAATTAGGGCCCAACCTATCCTCTAGGAGGATAGCTCAGCCTCCCCCTTGGGTTTCCACTTAAAGTCATCCACTGCTATGAGATGTTAAATCAAAATGAGGTATTAAGGTATCAAGAAAGATCAACCAGGATCCGAAAAATCCTAGGAGGGCTTCCAAAACAAACCTTCCCACATTCTACGAGCCCAACCCTACCTCTAGCGAGGCTGTGGCATTACTAGTTACTCTAGTAGCGAGACTTCAAGGGTTGCAACAGTACCTTAAAGGGTTGTGCAAGTCTGCTTGAGCATTCTCACTTCTTTCCACTGGTGTAGCTATGTGGTCATAACAAGGTCGTGGTCTTATCAGTTGCATGGGGTATGAGGGTGCCTCCACGGGCTACGATGCAACGTATAGGGCATCATATTAACCCTTGCTCATCCTCTATCCTTCCACTGAAATAGTCACATGGAGATCACTAATGGGTTGGTGATGTCAAGTTGGTATGGTCCGCATGTCAGCATTTGATTGGCTGATAGATGTACGCGTAGCTAAAGATGAAAATTCCTCCCAAACAAAAGTAACTATTTCCCATCCCTTATACCACACATCCTTGTTGTGAGTGGAGTTTGATCCCTAATCTATTGTGCATTGACAAGTGATTTTACCAATTAAGCTAGCTAGTATCCACTACCTCTCTATATTTTTTTGGCTACCAAATTTTTTTTCCCATAGTATTGCTAAAAGATTTAAAAATATGAGTTTTTATAAAATTAGGCCTTTCACTTTTACCCGATTCTCAATTTAGTCTCTCAACTATACATTCGTGAAATGCCAAATAGGGGCTCTTTCTTTATATTTTCGTTTGGAATTAATGAAAAAATCCATTACATTCCAAGTTAAACAAATCAGTACATTGATTCTCTCCAATATAGGTAACAACATTTCATCTCAAAGCAAGTAGATCAACATCAATATGAAACCAAATGAAAACCAAGATCCAATTAAAGTAATCCATTTTGGTACTAGGGCTCAATTTGTACCACCATTGAAAAGTTATGTTATTAATACAGATGAAGGTGTAGAGTGTCTTGATTTTACATCCATTAGTTAAAAAGCCACTTATTCCCAAAATGTAAAGCTCACAAAGTGGGAAGTACATTTTTTTTTTCTTTTGTGTGCTTCAATGGGCATTCCAGCTCAATGACCAAAAGTCTAATTTCTTAGCAGACCGGGAGCCCCTTGGGCTTGTGGACATAAGCTTTGACTTTACATATTTCTTACCTTGTTATCTAGATTTTTTTCTTGGATTTGATCCAAGAAGAGTGAAAAGTGAGTTTTGGAAGGAAAAAAAAAATTAGCTTAAAAATAACTAAAGCAGGAAAGGGTAGTTGCCCCTTAAAGGGACGACTGACCTAGTTGGCTGATCATATAAGGATCGGCCTAGCCGATCACCTCAGGAGGGCTCCTTCGAACTTGTCCTCTTTTTCTCTCGTTTCGCTTCTTCAATTTTGTAAGGCTATATCTTCATCGTCTAGACTCCATTAGAGGTGCTCTTTAGGCCATTGGAAATGTGTGGGAGTCTACTTTCATATGAACTTGTCCTTGCTTAAAAGTTCCAAGTGTGGCCCAAGTTATGCAAAAAAAAAACACATTTGTCCTCGCTAGAAACCTTTGACAAGGACAAAAGATCCTTGCCAGGTCCTTGTGTAAACAGCCCTCACCAAAGGTTTTGACGAAGACCAGTTCATGCTTCGCCGAAGCATCTTTTTGGTGAGGACAAATATCCTCACCTAAGGTTCCAAACTACCTCACCTAAACAATCCTTTTGGTCTAAGGTTGAGACATTTGGTGGGGATTTTCCTTGAATTAGGCAAACTTTTAGTAAAGATTATCCTCTCTTTATGCCGAATTACGACGAGGTATGTCCTCGCTTTAGGCTAACGTTTGATGAGGAGTTGTTCCTCATCTTAGGCTACCTTTTAACAATGATTTTTCTCTCTTCTAAACATATTTTTTCTTTCCTGACCAAGAATTTGGGTGAAGATTTTCCTCACCTTAGGTTGACTTCTAACGAGGATAGTCCTCACCAAAAGTCTTGTTTACTTTTTTCTTCTAATGCATAATATAATTTATTATTGTCATCACAATTTCATACTGAACTCAATCTTCTAAATCCATAATATATTGAATCAATATAACACTTTGCTAAAACATAAATGTTGGGATTTTGGCTCAAATCCCCATAAGGAAGAATTCTAATTGGTTTTGGAATAGTGGTTTTCCATTTTATAGTTCTTTATTCTAATAGAAGTAGTAGTAGTTCCTGTTGGATTGTTGCTTGTTCTAATAGGAGTAGTAGTATTATTCTCCTATGTTATTGGTCTTTTCCTATAAGTATTAGAAAAGTATCATCTATATAAAATGAGCCATAGAAAAGGTTTGAGGCACATTCAAAATTCCAATATACATTGTAAATCAGAGGGGTTTATTACTATAGCTAGGATGAGAGCCTTGGATGTATTGGGGTTTTGAGTTATCAAGTAGAGATGACATTTACAAGCAGAGCCAGATTGAGAGCTTTGGTTGTATTGGAGCTTCTGGGTTGTGAGGTATTGAAAGTTTAGCAACTTTGTTCTCCCTAAAATTGTAATTGAAGACAAATAAAGTAGTGAGGTTGTTGGTGGACGTAGACAAAGAAGTTGTCGAACCACATTAATTCTTGGGATTATTATTCTTTATTTTATTTTCCTATTTAACTGTTGTGGTTGTGTTTTTTACCTAAAATTTGAGTAGGTAGATTTTAGAAGATAAAATCCCAACAATAAAAAATATAAAATTGCATAGCTATATAAGCTATTGTTCCTCATATATATATATATATATATATATATATATATATATGAATCAGTTTCTCACTTTACAGGAACTTATACCACAAATATGTGCTTTAAAAGTTTTCTTTTTTAGAATACATGGGCTCTGAAAGTTTATTGTCAAAAGAAAAATAAGTAGGAAACATGGTTCATATGTTTATATCTTGGCAGTTATCACACGTAGTATCTTTTATGGTATTCTTTTGGAGATGTTAGCCTCAAATTCATGTTTAATTATTCTGAAGATAAGATAATGTAAGCGATTTGATATAATTGCATTGCATTATATTCTAATTAACATGATACCTAATTTTGGAGCTTATTAAGTACTCTGCAATTGTGCATAGCAATCAATATTGCAATATAAGAATATACTTAATGACCATCTGTTAATGTTAAATTTTTCTTGTGTATTTTGACTTTTCATGTGCTTACACAAAATTTAATCTAATATCTATCTATAAATATAAATATTTGAGAAAAACATTTTAGAAACGTTATTAACATGAGATGTGTCTTTTAAAGAATGTTATTATTATGACACACTTGCTTTGATCTTGTGCAAATGCACGTGAATATTTTGTTTGTGAAAACAAAATGTGAGGAAAAAATCACTAATTAAAAAATAATTTATTTTATGATAATAAACATTTGAATTAAATAAAAAATAATTTTTAAAAGGAGAAGGGAGATATTTATACATTTCTAATTGAAAGGCTTTTTCTTTTCTTTTTTTTGTCTAAATCTCCATACAATAGTGTTTGCTGCAAAAATAGTACTTATTTCCTCCCATTATGTAACATTATATTGATCGTAATATAATAGAAAATAATTTTGATGATAAATTTTGTGATGTTAGACCAGCATATATCTATCTTCTCTTTTATAATCCTTTACCATGTTATTATGGCTCTTGCACTGCACTCCAATCGATGTGATTGATGGTTTATTTGTCATCCAAGATGCTAACTGTCTTTCCTACAATAACAATATTAAGTTTAGTTTTTATTAAAATAGTGTCTATTTGGTTTTTTTTTTTTCAAATATGTATAGTAAAATTTAGTTAATTTTAAGGTATAAAAATGTAAGTATGCCAATTTGAAACATATTTTTTAGATAATATTATAAATTAATTTGATTAATTTTAATATTTAAAATTAAAATAAACAAAATTTTCATTATAATTTTAAGAGATAGTTACAAAAATTGAAGCAGATGGTAAGACTTCTAAGAGATAATTACTAAAATTGAGGTCATTATGGATATATATTTATAAAGTAAATATTTTTAAAGGCAATATTCATGATATATTTGATTTTGATTAAAATAATATGTATTTATGTTTTATTTTTCTAATAATGAAACATCCATTAAATAAACATACTAATCATATATTTTATCAATATATATTAAATTTTTTTCTCACTATTATATTTAAATTTTGTGTATTTCAATATTTAAAATTAAATTATTTTATTTTTAAAATCTTTCATTTTTTATTTCCTTTATCTATATTTATTACCATTTTACTTTTTATTATATTCAAAATATTTTTTATCTAATATGTTTTCAACTACTCATTATATCAAAAAAATTTTATCAGGGCATTTTTTTTATCTATTAACCTTTTCATTTCCTCAGCATATTTAAATTTTGTATCTACTCATTGTACTAAAATTTTGCATATTTTAATATTCAGTCTATCTTATTTCATCTTAATATTCCTATATTTTTATCTATTAGTTTTTTAATTCAAAATTTGTATCTCAATATAAAAATTATCATACTTCATCTTAAAAATCTTTTATTTTTATCAGTATCTATTAACTCATGCAACTAGAGAAAGAGAGATGAAAATGGCCTTCTCTACATCTTCGTAATAGCCTGTTCAATACAATTGCAAAATAATAAAAGAGAGAACACCATAAAAATTCATATAGGATAAAAAAAAAGTTTGTCTTTCCTATCCCCCCTACCCTTAAAATAAAAAGAAAGAGAAACAAAAGATCAACTCCCTTCAAAAAATTTCATAGTGCTAAAATACATTAACAGACTAAGTAGTAAAAGTAATTTCAACAATTGAAATGGTCGTTTGACATTAAATACAATACAAATCATTGTTGATCAACAAATATTTATTTAAGTTTTATATACTCAAGTTGTTAATAAAAAAATATATTTAGACAACAATCTCCAAGTAGCAAATATTAGTAAAAGAGAAAACAAAATCAAGAACACTTACTAGAGAGAAAATAAAAGCCTGATCTTGTAACGACCCATCCTGGGTTGGCCACCCCGAAACAGTATCATCACATTTTGAGAATCTCAACACGACACATATATGCAACAATAAAAATAAATATTACCAATAGAACTTTACATCAATCCGTAAAATGCATGAGGATTTACAAATAAATTTTTTTTCATTTTATTTTCTCATTAGTCTGAGGATGATGACACGTACGCGACTTACAGAAAATTGATCTCGTCGGAACCTCAACTCACCAAACTATTTGCCGAACCTGCTACCTGAAAATCATTGTACAATGAGGAATGAGCTTCACAAGCTCAGTGAATTAAATTTACTAAAAGTATTCCAAATTCCATAAATAGTCCTTTATTATTAAATCTTTTATTCTTCTCTATCAATATCTTCTTCTAAATCATTAGTCCACCTTAAGATCATCAATTATCTCATAATTACCTCGTAATGAGGTTCACATCATAAAATCTTCCATTTAAAAAAAATCTTAACACCATAACTGTCTCTTTCTATGAGACTCAACCATTTATAATTAAATTCACAATAATGTCTCACATATCAGCATTTCAATAATCTCATTATCATAGCTATCTCTTTTTATGAGACTTAACCATCTATAATTAAATTCACAATAATATCCCACATCTCAGTATTTCAATAATCTCATTATCATAGCTGTCTCTTTTTATGAGACTCAGCCATCATACACGACAATATACCTCATCTCAACTTTTCAATAATATTTTCATCATAACTGTCTCTTTCTACGAGACTCAATCATCTATAATTATTTTCACGATAATAAATCACACATCAACATTTCAATCATGCAGCAATAATTAAAACACATCTCAGCATTTCAATAATGCAACAATAGTTAAAACAGATGCAAATTCATGAATGATTATGATGGGAACGTATTCCCACCTGTCGACAGGTTATTATTATCTTAGACCGGCTGCCCTCCCGGTTCTTTTATTCTCATCAGACCGGCTGCTTTCCCGGTTAATTCCAGCATATACCGGCTGTCACGGTTTTCACTTTTCATCCCAGCATATACCGGCTATCACGGCTTTCACTTTTCATTCCAGCATATACCGGCTGTCACAGTTTTCACTTTTCATCCCAGCATATACCAGCTGTCACGGTTTTCACTTTTCATCCCAGCATATATCGGCTGTCACGGTTATTTCATTAGACCGGCTGCCTTCCCGGTTCTTTCGGTTATATTATTAAATGCATATGCACATGAACAATGATATGAAACAGTAATATAGAAACAATATAAAATTTTAAACCACTTAAATTGGCTATCCCGATTATCCACAAATTTATCTAACAAAGGTTCTTTAAAATTCTCTATATCCAATCATCCTGATTTTTATCAGATTATATAAAAATTCCACTATATTCTTCTCATCAAATAATCAATTAAAGTCTGTCAAGATCCACTAAATTTCATCTCAAATCACCCATCAAAATTTGCCAAGATCCACTAAAATTCATCTCAAATCATTCATCAAAATTTGTTAATATTCACTAAAATTCATCTCATTATAATTCGTATTAAAACATCAATATATATTATTAATAATTTATCTATCACTTTTATTCTCAAATAAATTTATTATTTCAAAAAAAATATTATTTCTCACCAAAAAATATTTTTGCATGTCCAAATTTCCTATCATACCTATAAATCAATTTTTCCATCTATCACCGAAGTATACATCAATAATTTATTTTAATTTTTATTACTAAATATTTTATTTAGACTACTTAAAATAAATCAAACTCACCTCGTAACACTCAAAGCTACCTGTGGATCACCTTCTTGCTGTTCCCGGTTCTTCTCAGAAATTTCTCCCGATGTAGATAGTCAACTCCTGACATAATATCTGTATTAAGTTTCTAATTATTTCTTAAATTCATCGTAAACTATTCCCTTTGAAAATTCCTACTTTGAGCTCCAGGAATTTCATATATGCTAAAAATTCAAAAAATAAATACTACGCTATTACCTTATAATACTGATGGCTTCTCATGATTTTTTATGAAATTCCATAGAAAATCCCTTCAAAATTTTGTTCTTTCGACTTTTCTTTGGATCTCCAAGTGTTTAGAGAAACAGAGAATCAAATGAAAAATGTAAACAAAATTTTGGTACTCTGTGTCTTCGGCTTCTATCTATATAAGCAGAGTAGTTCTTATCGGTTGCACTCTCAACATAATATATAGCACATGATTATGCTTAAAAAAAACAAATGGAAGACATAATTATGCCTAAATGGAAGACATCATTATGCCTAAATGGAAGACAATTAGTATTCATATTTTATTATTTATTTATTTTTATTTTTTTTTGCATTTCAACCGTTGCCTCTTTCAATCCTCATTATGCCTTCTGGGATTTTAACTCTTTGTCATATTTATTAAAATACATATTTATCCTTACTATAAAAATACGAGTGTTACAATTCTACCCACCTTTCAAAAATTTCGTCCTCGAAATATCTTTGTTTTGATCCAGAAACAATTGTGAATACCACTTCCCCATAATTGTCTCATACTTTCACGTAATCTCTTCAACATCCTTATTTCACTACCGTACTTGAACTAATGCAATTTCCTTTATTATACAAAACTTGATCATTTCTCTAAAATCCTTGTTGGTACTTAGATGTACACCCAATCTTTCTGAATTTCTATAGCTTAGCTCGAAATATTATAATACTCATCATGTAAACCTTTTCTCAATAGAGAAATATGAAATACGTTATATATGTGTCTTAATTCTAAGGCAACTCCAGGCTATTCATAACTAACCCAACTTTATTATCAACCTCATAGTGTCCCACATACCTCGGATTCTTTTTTTTTTTTTACTCAATACACATTTTAGTTGAGATATTTTTCAATACACCCAATCACATACTTGAGGCTCAAGAGGTCTACTATAGGCTGCTTTACAGTTCTCTCTAACCAATTGGATCATCTCAGCTGTTAACTTAGTCATTGATGGACCAAATATATTTCTCTTCCCAATATGTAGGAGTTCTACACCTCCTACCATACAATGTCTCAATCGGTGTCATTCAATACAATTTTATACTGATTATTATAAGCAACTCCAATCAATGGAATGTAAACATCTCAACTTACTGAGAAATTCATCACATTTTTCCTTAACATATCTTCTAGTATTCTAAAAATCAAATATGAGCATGAAAATTATATTAAATTGCCATTGTGTATCCGTGTCTTTCTGAAATCTTTATTTGATGTTATGCTCAATAGTACTCCATAAAACCTCACAGTCTCAGCTACATCCCTTTTTAATCTTGGCCATCAGAATTTCTGTTTAAATTCTCTATATTTCTTATTGTTACTTGATTTCATCGAATCTACATCATTATGTACCCTTCTCACTATCTCCTTTTTCAATTTTTGCATTATTGGGAACACCATCCATGTACCAACACCAAACTGCCTTCATTTCAGATTTGAACTTAAAATGCTTTCTAGTAAGCACTCAAAGTTGATCTTTTCTATCTCTTCATCTTAACCTTGCATCTCTAAAACATTTTACTATGGATAATTGTACAACCATATTCGTTAACCATAATCCTCTATCACTGATATTCAACTTCATTCTTATCTCTTTTAAATCTGTCATCAATTTCACATTAGGATCCCTATAGCAGTTAACCCTCTTGTAGAATTTTCTACTCAATACATCAGCTATCACCTTCATATTTTTATATGATAATGAATTGTACAATCATAGTTACTAATCAACTCCATTCACCATCTTTGCCTCAAATTCAACTCTCTCTAGGTAAGAAAGTATGTCAAACTCTTATAACCAATGAATATCTTACAAGTGGCTCCATACAAATGATGTCTCCAATCTTTTATACAATCACTATGGCAGCCAACTCTAAGACATGAGTAGGATAATTTCTATCATGAATCTTCAATTGCCTAGAAGTATAGCCCATAACTTTCCTATGTTACACATATCCCAATCATTTATATGACTTATCATTATACACCATAAATCCTTCATCACCCGAATGAAACACCAATACCGGAGCTGTAGTCAATTTCTCCTCAAGTAATTGAAAATTTTTCTCACACTTCCTTCACCATACAAATTTCACATCTTTACTGGTCAATCTATTCAACAACAATTCAATAATAGATAAATTCTGAAAGAATTTTCTAATCCCAAGAAGATTCTAATCTCAGTTATATTAGTTGGTTTCTCCCAACTTAACATTATCTCTACCTTTTGTGGATCAATTGTTATGCCGTTTCGGAATATTATATGTTCCAAGAAATTTATTTCCTTCAACCAACATTCACAGTTAGAAACTTTGCCTATAATTTCTCTCTCCTCAAAATCTCCAGCACACTGTTTAATGGTCCATATGTTATTTTTCCTCCTCAGAATATATCAGAATGTCATTACTGAACACAACCATAAGATTATCAAGAAACAGTTTAAATATTTTATTCATCAAGTCCATAAATGTTTTCGGAACATTAGTTAATCCAAATGACATCACGAAAGCTTATGAGCATAACGTGTCCTAAAAGTAGTCTTAGGCACGTCTCCCATCTCTATTCTCCATTGGTGATAACTTGATCTCAGGTTTATCTTAGAAAATATTCTCGCTCCTTGCAACTGCTTAAACAATTCATTTATCCTGGGAAAAATATATTTATTCTTATTCAACTATCTGTAGTCTATACACATCCTTATCATTCCATCTTCCTTCTTCACTAACAACACCTGACTCCCCAAACACCTTAGGTCAGATAAATTGTTTATCCACAAATTCTTAAAATGGTACGTTCAACTTTCTCAATTCAACTGACGTCATTCTGTAGGGTGCTATTAAATATATGTGATAATCCTGGTATCACATCAATAGAGACTTTAATCTCCCTACTTGGAGGCAACCTAAGCAACTCATCAAAAATTAATTTAGAATATTCTTTCATCATTATCTCCTTTTTATAATTCATGATATATACCTAATACTCCTTAAAACCCTTCTTCAATCATCTCCAATTGGCCAGAGTAAAAATAAGATAGTTAAAAGTATCTCACGTCTATATCTTGAACCTTCTTTCTGGAATAATTAACCCAGACATAAAACATTGATAACCGATTATTTCCCAAAATAAATTATATTCGAAGATAATAAATCAACTTCAGATTTTCTGTCACTAGTACGAATCACACAATCCCTCATGAATATTCATGATTATCACTCTATCTCAAGTGAGAACTTTAACAAGGATATTTTGCAATGCAAGGACTAATAAATTCTTCAATAGATTTTATATGAATACTGGATGCAAAAGAATGGGTTGCATCAAAGTCAACCAACACTGACATATCCACCTTCTTCACACATAAAACATTTTAAATTTTGAAAAATTATGGGATAAATATCTTATCTGAATATAATTATAATAAACTTTTATATCCCAATCATACATCAGATTGCCACTTCCACTTTGTGGCATAATTACTTCCTCTACTATGACTTCCAATTCCCATAATCTGTCTCCCAAATCTAAGAGTCTCACCAATAGTATTTTAAAATACGTAATTATCAGATTCTATTTGTCTCTGACTCTATACTTCGGTTTCCTGTAACAAGGAATGCCTCATTTGGAGTGGTCTCTCACCATGTATATTCATACTACCACTACTTCTATAATCTTTATGTCTAAGCCTCTTTAACCACTTTTTCTCTTTCCCTTAAACTCCATCACATCTCTCTCGATCTGTAATAATATAACCACCAATCTAACATAATTCATATGCCTTATGTAAGATAATTTCGATCAAGCCTTAAAACATAGTTCATCTTTGAACCTCTTACACTTCTTCTCCTCTTGGTCTACCATTTTTGGTACAACCATTGATAAAACCGAAAATCTGCTATCATACCAAGCCATAGTTAACACATTTACCCTAAATAAATAATATTTCTATCTTGTTGAGCTATAGAGATATAAGGAAAATATCTATCAAGAAAAACTTCTTTAAACCTATTTCAGGTTAAGGGTTTATCAATATTTGTACTTACCTTGGGAAAAATATCCTTCCATCATTCACAAAACATCTCTTTCTAATGCAAATGAAGTAAAGGCAATCATCTGTTGTAAAATACTAAATAATGTCTCCATATATTTCTCCGAAACTTAAGCGTAAAAGGATTCATAAATCCTTTAAACAACAAAGCATTTAAGTTAATTATATCTCCTTGCATCTTATGTATAAATCCACTTTTCCCCCTTTTTAAGTGTCTACCATTACTGGATTAACAACATCAGGCACTACTCTAGTCTGTTTATCAAGTCTATGCTATAAGTTATCCACTCGATCATCTGATTCATTCATTTTCTTAAAAGCATGAGTAAGAGCTTATCTTAGCTCATCTTTTTCTACTAATATCAATCATATTATCAACACGTTCCCTTCTAGAAACCACAGATTCAGACTCAACCTCGACTTATCAAAATATTGTGGGCCTACCACACCCTCTCAAATCAATAATTCTAACTCTAGCTCTAGCACGTCCACGTGTCATCCTCAGACTGTTCATTATAATTTACTTTAATCTTCCACTTTCTTACTTTTTATGCAGTCTACAGAATCATACAACCTAATGCTCTGATACCAAAATTGTAACGACCCATCCTGGGTTGGCCACCCCGAAATAGTGTTATCACATTTTGAGAATCCCAGCACGACACATATATGCAACAATAAAAATAAATATTACCAATAGAACTTTACATCAATCCGTAAAATGCATGAGGATTTACAAATAAATTTTTTTCATTTTATTTTCTCATTAGTCTGAGGATGATGACACGTACGTGACTTACAGAAAATTGATCTCTTCGGAACCTCAACTCATCAAACTATTTTCCAAACCCGTTACCTGAAAATCATTGTACAATGAGGGGTGAGCTTCACAAGCTCAGTGAATTAAATTTACTAGAAGTATTCCAAATTCCATAAATAGTCCTTTATTATTAAATCTTTTATTCTTCTCTATCAATATCTTCTTCTAAATCATTAGTCCACCTTAAGATCATCAATTATCTCATAATTACCTCGTAATGAGGTTCACATTATAAAATCTTCCATTTAAAAAATATCTTAACACCATAACTGTCTCTTTCTATGAGACTCAACCATTTATAATTAAATTCACAATAATGTCCCACATCTCAGCATTTCAATAATCTCATTATCATAGCTGTCTCTTTTTATGAGACTTAATCATCTATAATTAAATTCACAATAATGTCCCACATCTCAGTATTCTAATAATCTCATTATCATAGCTGTCTCTTTTTATGAGACTCAGCCATCATACACAACAATATACCTCATCTCAACTTTTCAATAATATTTTCATCATAGCTATCTCTTTCTACGAAACTCAGTCATCTATAATTATTTTCACGATAATAAATCACACATCAGCATTTAAATCATGCAGCAATAATTAAAACACATCTCAGCATTTCAATAATGCAACAATAGTTAAAACAGATGCAAATTCATGAATGATTATGATGGGAACATCTTCCCACCTGTCGACAGGTTGTTATTATCTTAGACCGGCTGCCCTCTCGGTTCTTTTATTCTCATCAGACCGACTACCTTCCCGGTTAATTCCAGCATATACCGACTGTCACGGTTTTCACTTTTCATCCCAGCATATACCGGCTGTCACGGTTTTCATCATTCATCCCAGCATATACCGGCTGTCATGGTTTTCACTTTTCATCCCAGCATATATCGGCTGTCACGGTTAATTCATTAGACCGGCTACTTTCCCGGTTCTTTCGGTTATATTATTAAATGCATATGCACATGAACAATGATATGAAACAGTAATATAAACAGTAATATAGAAACAATATAAAATTTTAAACCACTTAAATTGGCTATCCTGATTATCCACAAATTTATCTAACAAAGATTCTTTAAATTTCCCCACATCCAATCATCCTGATTTTTATCAGATTATATAAAAATTCCACTAAATTCTTCTCATCAAATAATCAATTAAAGTCTGTCAAGATCCACTAAATTTCATCTCAAATCATCCATCAAAATTTGTCAAGATCCACTAAAATTCATCTCAAATCATCCATCAAAATTTGTCAAGATTCACTAAAATTCATCTCATTATAATTCATATTAAAACATCAATATATATTATTAATAATTTATATATCGTTTTTAATCTCAAATAAATTTATTATTTCAAAAAAAATATTATTTCTCACCGAAAAATATTTTTGCATGTCCAAATTTCCTATCATACCTATAAATCAATTTTTCCATCTATCACCCAAGTATACATCAATAATTTATTTTAATTTTTATTACTAAATATTTTATTTAGACTACTTAAAGTAAATCCAACTCACCTCGTAGCGCTCAAATCTACCCGTGGATCACTTTCTTGCCGTTCCCGGTTCTTCTAAAAAATTTCTCCCGATGTAGATAGTCAACTCCTGACATAATATCTGTATTAAGTTTCTAATTATTTCTTAAATTCATCATAAACCACTCCCTTTGAAAATTCCTACTTTGAGCTCTGGGAATTTCATATATGCTAAAAATTCAAAAAATAAATACTACACTATTACCTTATAATACTGATGGCTTCTCATGATCTTTTATGAAATTCCACAGAAAATCCCTTCAAAATTTTGTTCTTTCGAATTTTCTTTGGATCTCCAAGTGTTTAGAGAAACAGAGAATCAAAGGAAAAATGTAAACAAAATTTTGATACTCTATGTCTTCGGCTTCTATCTATATAAGCAGAGTAGTTCTCATCGGTTGCACTCTCAACATAATATATAGCACATGATTATGCTTAAAAAAAACAAATGGAAGACATAATTATGCCTAAATTGAAGACATCATTATGCCTAAAAGTGTAGAATATCATTATGTCTAAAGTGAATGTCATTATAATGCCTAAATTGAGTGTTTTGGCAGCAAGTGACTGCTGCCACGATTTTTCAAATTTTTTTTTACTATTTACTATTCACGATTTACTATTCATATTTTACTTTTTATTTTTTTTATTTTTTTTGCATTTCAACCGTTGCCTCTTTCAATCCTCATTATGCCTTCTGGGATTTTAACTTTTTGTCATATTTATTAAAATATATATTTATCCTTACTATAAAAATACGAGTATTACAGATCCTAACCTTAGCAGCTATTATTAATTCACATTCACGTAAAAAAACTGCTTAAATTTGCATATTAACCCAAACCCATTATTAATAAACAAATAAATCTAAATTTTAAAAAAAATCAATCAAACCATCCAAGCAAAGAATAACCACACCAAAAATAATTAAAATATTCTCCATTCACATTTCGGCCACTAAAAAAGATCATATCACCTGAAAAAAGCTCCAATTACAAAAGCTAACAGTGTCTTCACATATTGATCCACTAAACAGAGAAGATGAGGGAGAAAAGAGAACCTCATTGTTCTAGTGGCTAGAGTGGTCAGAGAAGTCGCGGTGGTTGAAGGGAGAAACAGCCGCAGATTTATGTTTTAGAACGAGACGCTTGGATAACTGTTTCTATTTGATTTGATCAATTTTTGTTTCACTTATCTCTAATTTGTGTAGTCTCAATCTCTTTTACATACAAAAATATTGATTAATTCTGAGATATAAATAATTTGTTATAGATAATTATAATTAATACAATAAACTTTTATCTATTGGTAACATAAGAGATGAGGGTAAATTTTATTTAGATAATTATCGTCTTAACAGACTTTAGATAAGATTAATAAACTATTGATAGATTGGTGATCAAGTGGAATCCAAATAAACCATCTAAAAAACTCTATTGAATTTTAATCTTATCGGTTTCTGTTATTTAAAAAGAAAAAGAGTTTTTAAACCCAATCGAATGAGGTATAACCAACTCCTAAATCCTCATTTATCATGCTAGAAACAATAGACAATATTAACCTCCTCAACACGGTCAAGCACACCACCTATGACCCAAGAGTAAAAAGATTTCATTATTGTTTAGAAAATATTGATGCGATAGACTTATCAATGAAAATCAGCCTTGTGCTCGTGTATTTGATCAATATGCCAAATGTTATTTGATCATAAAAATGCATTGAAGTGATTTTCTAAATTATTGTTTAACTTTCCCATAATTCAATAAGATAAAATCATTTTTTATATATATTTTTGTATTAAATATAAAATTGAATGAAATCAAATTATTAATTTTTAAGATCGAGTTCGATTTTTCATATCAATAGCTCTTTTATAGATAATAAGAATTATTATGTGAGTGAATATTAATCAATAATTATTATGGTTATTATTAATTGAGACCGAGTTTGATTTTTCAAATCAACAACTCTTTTATAGATAATAAGAATTATTATGTGAGTGACTGAGACCGAGTTCGAATTTTCAGATTAATAACTCTTTTTATATTTATTTTTGTACTAAATATAAAATTAAATTAAATCAAATTATTAATTTTTGAAAACTGAGTTCGATTATTTAGATCAATAACTCCTTAATAGATAATAAAAATCATTATTTGAGTGAATATTAATCTATAATTATTATGGTTATTGTTAATTGAGACAGAGTTCGATTTTTCAGATCAACAACTTTTTTGTAGATAATAAAAATTATTAGGTGAGTGAATATTAATCAAGAATTATTTTGGTTATTATTAATTGAGAGATTAAATAATTTTGTTAGTTAAAAATAAAACATAAAAATATTTGAATTTGAAAGTAAGTATATTTTATTTAAAAAAGAAAAAAAATACAAGTTTTTGTCACAATTACATGGACATAAGTTTTAAATTATTGATGTATATACTTAAGATATGTTTTATGTATTTTTCTTCTATTATTGCATATTTCTTACCCAAATATAAAAGGTATATCCCAATAAAAAAAAGTTATAAGAGCTATATATGTACTTATTTGAATCATAATTTTTATTTTACTATAATAATAAAATTTTATACATTCTTTACAATATTCATGTATTGTAGAGGTTACACAACCAGTATATATATAAAATAAAGTTTTTTATATTGTGGTTGCACCACGTGTAAAATACATTTATTTCTTATCAACCATTAATATAATATAATATGAATTAAATATAATATAATGTATAACTAAAATAAATTAAATTTATTTAATAAACACACAATTAAACATATATTCAATCACTTTATCTTCTTTTTCTTAAGATTTTTATAATTTTAACTGATTGGCACATGATTACTAAATTACATGGTGTATTAATACAAAAAATTAAAGTATTTACAATTAAAATTTTTAAATATATTTACATAAATTAATTTATTTTAAGAGATAATATATTCAAAAAATTAAATTAATTTACACTTAATATCTTATTTACTTCCCATCCATTTTACCATTTATACTAAATGTAATAAAAAAAAATTAATAATATTAATAATCTCTAACTATTAGTCACCAATGATAACAATAAAAACTACTATATAAAAATATAAATATAAATATATATATATATATATATATATATGAAAATGGTAATCCAATCACCTTTAAAAAACACTAGAATATATATACATATTAAAAATTATTAGAGAAAAAACTCGTACGTAGCACGAATATGTTAACTAGTGTCTATGTATATAAGGAGGGTACAAGATTAAAGTGCACTATAACCGATAACATTGTTAATTTTTTAAAAGATACTTGTGATATACAGTGAAATCAAGTGAGTACAAGATGTTAGACGTAATTGTTAGTATGAAAGCTCTCAACCATCACTTTTTATCGTAGATGGTTATGTGATATATTCATCACAACCACATATCACGTATGAACTTAAACTTACGGAGTATTATACTATTCTAACATAAGTGTTCATAAAAATATGACTTGCCTCTTGAGATTTTTATGTATGAGAATAAAGTGGCCTTATTAAAAAGTGTTTTTCACCTATAGATGGGCATTGTTATTGATGTAGAGGAAAATTTCTCATCTAATAACTTAATGACATGTGGCACCCTTTAAGGGAAAAAAGGTAATTTTGCAAGAAAGACAAGCAACTAATCAGACAATGACACATGACAAAGGGTATAACGGTACTTTCACACCATAATCTTAATTCTACTATAACACCAGTTTATGGATAAAATATTGTCTAGCTTTTGGATAAATTCAATCTTATCATGATATTTAATGATCCATCACTTTCCTAGTTGAACTCTGTTATGAAACCCTAGATAAAGAGGCTCTCACTATCAAAGGCACAAACACAACTTACAATTATACAATTTTCAGCTTTATTATTTTTTAGATGACTGACTTAGACGTCGAAGAGTCCTCCCGTGGCACAACCCAAAGGGACCTTCTAGTTTATGTGTTTTTCATGTGCGCAGGAGTTCGTAAGCTCATCTAGTATTTTTTTGCATCAACAAATGGCACCGTCCGTGGGAATCAACAACAAATTTTATTCTATTAATGATTCCCAAAAGGTAGATGCACTGTTGCCATACAGTATGGTTTTCACACACGTTTTCTCTTGCAAAATGTTCTTCAAGGCACATGGCTCAAGTCTAATTCCCAAAGCTATCAATACGCAACAACAAAAAGCTCTCGGAACAAGTAAGAAGTTTTATTTTTTCAAAAAAAAAAGAAGAGAAAGAAATCAGGTGATATAAAAAATTTGCAATGATCACCGAAATCCAAGAGAAATCGACCACAGCACACTAGTCAACACAATAAGACCTACTTGCTATCAATTTTTCTGTTGTAGATAGAGACAACTAAATCGCACACCTGAAAGTTAATCAAAAAACAAAATCTTTACAATCAGATCACTCAAAAATCGACCATCAAAATTTAATCAGGCCACACCAATAGATTCACCAGTCTTCGATGTACATGTCTTCAAAGTTTCATAGAGATTGGACGTCGGATTGTCCTCGATCGAAATCCCTAAAATTATCCGAAAAATGGGATCTTAACCGTCGAACTTTTCAAAACTAGCCATTTAAAGTGAAATCAGCCTAGACAAATAGATTCTTCAGCCTCTGATCTACATGCCTTCAAAGTTTCACGACAATCAGATGTTGGAAAATCTTCGATCGAAACCGCTAAAATTCATCGAAAAAAATGGAACTTTGAATGTCAATTTGCGAAAATTCAGCTGTTAAAAGTCAACACCGCCACATAAGGTGTCTCGGAATCCTCACCCGCATGTGCCGAAAAAATTCTACAGTCAACTAACTATTCAGTCATTGAAAAACAGTCGGTTAAATCGAAGGACGAAATTGCTACACTAGAAGTCGTCTTCTTCAAAACAATCAAAAAGAATGTCGACCACTTGTCCAATTTTTATTGGACAATAAGATAACTACTATCTCTTTAAAATCTATCTGGTCAAGCATTCTATTTTCCATAAAAACTTACATTTTATCTCATCTTTAAAGATAATATTTTGCCACCACTTGTCAAACTCTAACTAGATGTTCAGATTTCACTTATCTACCAACGCCACATGTCACATAACCATTGGACGTTTAGATTTTCACTTTATCTTAAGGATAATGACATGAGATCAAATGTCATCTCATCAATGTCTATTAGCACCCCCTAGGCACCATGTCACTACCCAAGTAGCACCACCTAGGCGCCAAGTCATCACCAAGTCAATGCCACCTACACGCCATGTCACAACCACATCGGCACCACACAAGCACCACACCACTGCCTTATCAGCACCACTTAGGCCCTAAGTCTATGCCACCTGGGCGCCAAGTCAGTGCCATATCAGTTGACTCAAACTAGCTAGTTCAACTAGGTTTGATCGCATGATTCACTACTTTGACTTATCAATTTAGCTATTTTTAACCCGGTTTCAGATCCAGTAAGACCGGTTCCTAGGGTTTTAAGATGTGTTCATTTCAAATCTGGGCTCAAAATTTCAAGATTTGGCTTTAAAAATTGGGTTTCTTTACAAATCATCTATTTTGACTCACATTTTTACCAGTTGATTCACCCACTTCAAGCTCGGTTTTATATATAGACAATCTGGTTCCTAAGGTTTTCAACCTCTTTTTTCCAAAACCAGTCTCAAAATTTTGGAATTTGATTTCTGCAGATAAGTTTCTTACAAACGGTTAAAGAAAAAATTGTTGTTTCTTCATCAAAGGGCCTCCAACACGCCTTAAACCAGAACCAACGGAGCTCAAATAACTACAAAACATTGTGATCATTCACAATTAGGTATGATCCTTCCTTGATTTATATATTATCAAGTTTTTATACCAAATATACTCTTGTAACTATGCCTCTAAGAAAAATCCAAAGCCGTCAGCCGATGACACATCTAAAGTCGTCCGTCAATGACACATCTAAATTAGTATCTAAAACCGTCATCCAATGACACACAAAAGCATGACGAGAATGCCCCAAGCTTCTATCCTCCTCAAACTCTTTAGTTTATTCCAACTTTAAGGAGACAGCTCCAAGCTTCCATCCTCCTCGGACTACTCAATTCATTTCCGCTTCGAAGAGACAACTCTAAGCTTCTATCCTCCTCGGACTCTTCAGTTTATTCAAACTCCAAAGAGACAACCGCAAGCTTTCATTCTCCTCGGACTCCTCAGTTCATTCAGCTCCAAGAGATAGCCCTAAGCTTGCATCCTCCTTAAACTCTTCAGTTCATTTTAGCTCTGAAGAGACAGCCTCGAGCATATATTCTCGTTGACCTCTTTAGCTTCCCTCGCCTTGGTCATGGTCTCATACCTTTCTTCAATGGCTTAGCCATCTTTAACCATAACAGAGGTCTCATCCTCAGAAAGTTTGACCACTGAGAAGTCTTGGTCAGGGTAGGCCTGAATCGTCTTGCGCTTGGCGTCCTCAAATCCGTTAAAGTAACATTTTCCTCCTTTAGTGGTGATTGTAGTCGAAAATTCCTTGGAGTGTTTGAAATCTTCCAGGCTATTCTCCCATCAAATTCTCATTCCATCGCCATAGCTTCGAATGATAGATGTTCCTTCATGACATCATTTTGAGTCTTAACCTAACCATCAGGCCCCAAACTCACAAGTCTTAGCCCAGCCAATGGACCCGAGCTCACAAACCTCAGCCTAGCTAAAACAACTTAGGCACACTAAGTGGCCTTCATATATCTCTTAGGCCAAACACCCACAACTGCATTTAAACCAGCAAGCTTACTTACACACAATCTGAAGAAGCCTCGGCTTAAAAAAGTCAGAAAACTTAGGCCTCGGCTAATAGAAGACAAAAATCGCGGAACATAAGCACTCCATAAAATAAGATACAAAACCCAACGCATTCAGACTCCTTAATTCATTTCAACTTTGAAGAGACAACTTTGAGCTTCCATCCTCCTAGAACCTGTTTCCAAACTCTGAGGAGTTTGATCTATAGCATCCTCCTCGAATTGTCTCTATAACTTCAAAGAGTTCGATACATAGAATCCTCTTCAAACTTGTCTCCAAACTCTGAGAAGTTTGATCCAGTTCATTCTCCTCGGACCTATCTCTAAGGCACCTAAGAGTTCGAGCCAAAGCATATTCGTTGGACTGGTCTCTAAACTTTGAGAAGTTTCATCTAGTGCATTCTTCTCGGACCTAACTCCAAGATTTAAAGGAGTTCAATGCATAGCATCCTCCTTAGACTTATCTCCAAACTCCAAGTAGTTTGATTCATTTCATTCGAACTTCGAGGAGTTCAATACATAGCATCCTCTTCGGGCCTATTTCTAAAACTCCGAGAAGTTTGATCCATAGCATCCTTATCGAACCTGTCTCCACAACTCTGAGGGGTTCAATCCATAGCATCCTTCTCGGACCTCCCTGTCAACTCTAACAAGATTCATCCAATGCATTATCCTCAGACCTAACTCCAAGATTCAGAGTAGTTCAATGCATAGCATCCTCCTCGGACTTATCTCCAAACTGTGAGTAGTTTGATTCAATTCATTCTCCTCAAATCTATCTCTAGAACTCCGAAGAGTTCGATACATAGCATCCTCATTGGGCCTATCACTAAAACTCCGAAGAGTTCGATCCATAGCATCCTCTTCAAACCTGTCTCCACAACTCTGAGGAGTTTGATCCATAGCATCCTCTTCGGACTTGTCTCCAAACTCTGATGAGCTCGATTTAGTTCATTCTCCTCGAACATATCTCCAAAACTCCGAGGAGTTCAATCTATAGCATCCTCCTCAGGTCTATCTACAAGACTCCAAGGAGTTCGATCTATAGCATCCTCCTCGGACCTATCTCCAGAACTCTGAGGAGTTCGACCCATAGCATCCTTATCGGGCCAATCTCTAAGACTCTGAGGAGTTTGATTCACAACATCATCCTCGGACCTATCTCCAAGACTTTGAGGATATTGGTATTTGTCTGAGGTTTAAACATGGTCTAAACATGGTTCAAATACGGTTAAAGTCTAAACCAAGGTTGTAAGATTAAAATAAAGCATGTTAAAGGAGTGCACACATGTGTGTGCATCCATTTGGGTATGTGTGCACACCCCTAAACAACAAAGCAAAGTAGTGTGCATTGCTGTGTGAAGGGCAGCATCACTATGCGCCTCACCACCCCTTCACCAGCGCCTCACCGCCCAGCAAGGAAGTATTTTGGATAAGGGCAGCGCAGCACCGCCCCTCCACCAGTGCCGCACCGCCCAGAATGTGGTGCAAAGGGGCTTTGCCTAGCGCCTCACCGCCCCCTGTTCAGCACCTAGGTGCTAGGCACACTGAGGCACACATGGACAGCTTGTTTTAGCCTCTTATTAGGTGCGTGGATGCAAGGTTGAAACACATAGCATCACTTAGGATTGATGGAGGGTCATGGTTGATTGGTCGTTAAGATCTAAGGGTGGAGAATAACACACAAGATTGGACAAGAAGTTGGTGCACTATATAAAGGATCACCTAGGTTCAATCTCATGACATAAGATGTGAAACACATTGTGATATAAGACACAAGTGTGTGTGTGACAGACATACAAGAGAGAATTGTGTGAGACTGCAAAGACACAGACATACAAGAAGGACTCATTGTAGAGAGGCTAGTTGTAAAGAAGAGAGATTAAGTATAGAAAGTGATAAAGTCTTTCTTGTTCTCTTCTTTGTTCCTTCAAGAACTAGAGGTTTCTTGAAGAGGGTTACTGTAATTGTAAAGAACCATTGATTTAGTGCAGAGAGTTCAGAGGAACTCACAGGGACATAGGCACATTGCCAAACCTCGATAACAAATCGCTTGTCTTCTTTTCTTTCTTGCTTTCGATTACTGTATTTCTTTCTACAAGTCATTCTAGACTTGGGTGTTTGGAAGATCACCACCTGGGCATCTTGTGAAGGTGATTTCCAATAGAGGAGTTCAATCCACAGCATCCTCCTCGGACCTATTTCCAGAACTCCGAGGAGTTCGATCCATAACATCCTTCTCGAATTTGTCTCCACAACTCTGAGAAGTTTAATCTGTGGCATCTTCCTCAGACTTATCTCCATAACTCTGAGGAGTTCGATCCGTAGCATCCTCCTCAAACCTATCTCAAGACTTTAAGGAGTTCACCCTGAGTCCAACTCCTCGAACTTTACTCCAAGATTCCGAGGAGTTCACACCAAATCCAACTTCTTGAACTTTACTCCAAGACTCTAAGGAGCTCGCGCCAAGTCCAACTCCTCAGACTTTACTCCAAAACTTCGAGGAGTTCACACTAAGTCCAACTCCTCGGACTTTACTTCAAGATTTTGAGGAGTTCACGCAAAGTTTAACTCCTCATACTTTAATCCAAGAATCCAAGCTCTTGGGATCGTGATTACCCTTAATCATAAGAGCATTTTTAAAGTCCGAGGTCCTCTAACTCTCTCCCCTTGTTGCAAAGAGCCTGCCCCAAATCTTACCTCTCAAACAAAACTTCTTTCGATGAGGTAGCACCGAGCTATTAAACCTCGTCAAAGTACATATCCCAAGGAGGTAGCACCGAGCTATTATGTTTCCTTGAAACACATTTCCTATCTGAGGAGGTAGCACCTAGCTATTAGACCTCCTCAGAGAATACGCACTCATCTAAGGAGATAGCACCAAGCTATTAAACCTTTTTAGAGCATACATTTATTTTTTAAAGAGGTAGCACTAAGCCAATAATCCTCATCAAAATCGTATCGTTAAAAAAGGGTATCACCCCTTAGTCCTGCTCAAATAATTAGAGCCCTCGTTCTCTAACTCACCATACCCGGGTACCTGTACAGTAACAGACCTGATCTCAACTACATAGTATTGTAAATGACATATATGCCTTGGCTTTATCATGCCAAGAACCTCAAGCCTCAGCTACCACACGCCGAGCACGATACATTAAGCCTTGGTTACCTTATACCAAGCACCTCAAGCCTCAACTATGACACATTGAGCACAATGTACCAAGCCTTGGCCACATCATACTAAGTAGCTCAAGCCTCGAATACTACACATTGAGAACGATACATTAAAACTTGGCTACTTCATGCTAATCACTTTAATCCTTGGTTATTGAATGCCAAACACAATACATTAAGCCTTAGCTACCTCATACCAAGCACCTTAAGGCTCGGCTACCACATACCGTGCACAACATACCAAGCTTTGGCCATATCATGCCAAGCACCTCAAGCCTCGGCTACTATACGCCGAGCATGATACATTAAGCCTTGGCCACATCATGTACGATACATTAAGCCTTGGCTACCTCATACCAAGAACTTTAAGCCTCGACTACCACGTGTCGAGCACAACATACCAAGCCTTGGTCACATCATACAAAGAGCCTCAAGCCTCAACCACTGCATGTTAAGCATGATGCCTTAAGCCTTGTACATCGCATGCCAAGCCTTAGCTACCTCATGCCAAGCAAAGACCCCCGTCGAATCAAGTATTTCACAAACTACTTTCTCAATTGCATAAATGCACTCAAAGAAGTGGGGGGAATCTAATGTAGGGGAAAATTCATCATCTAATAACTTAATGACATGTGGAACCCTCAAGGGAAAAAGGGTGATTTTGTAAGAAAGACAAGCAACTAATCAGACAAGGACACATTGCAAATGGCATTAAGATATTTTCACACCAAAATCCTAATTATACTATGACACTTCAGCTTATGGATAAAATATTATCCATCTTATAGATAAATTCAATTTTATCATGATACTTAGTGATCAATCACTTTCCTAATTGGACTTTGTTCTGAAACACTATATAAGGGGGCTTTCAATATCAAAGGTACGAGCACAACTTACAATTATATAGATTTTTAGCTTTATTATTCTTTCAGATGACTGACTTGGGCGATGGAGATTCCCTTTGGGGTACAACCCTCATAGGACCTTCTAGTTTATGTGTCTTTCATGTGGGCAGGAGTTTGTGAGCTCATATGGGAGATTTTTGGAATCAATAATTATGATATGATTTGGTGTGATAAGGGGTGTTATAAAATCATTTACTCTATAATATTAAATCGTTAAATTGTACTAACTCCATATAAGTGATTTTATAGGTGAAAATTTGAGATTGAGAAAGTCTACCAAAAGAGAACAAATGAGTTTGTGTTAATAAAAAAAATATATGATTATGGGTTTGCATGTATGGATTTGTGAAGTATGGACTTGGTAATTTTAGAAATCAATTATGGTTACCAAAAGCCCATTAGTGGCTAGCCAAACTAGCCGATATACCTTGAGAAAAAAACTTTTCGTTATACTCATTTAAGTATGATTATATCCATATAGCAAGGTATTAGACCATATTTAATTTTATGGTTAATTACCTTAATAATAAGGCCATTAGGTGAGAAATTGTAGGAGTTCGATCCAATAGGACTATTTGCATGCCTTTTGTAGTAAGAACTTAATTCATTATTCTTCCTCCTCATTTTATTTTCTCTTTCACCTTTTATTATTTTAATATTATTATACGCAAAGAAAACGTGGTATACGGAGCTTAATTTCACTCATTGATTCAGTGTAGTTTCATTAAACAACAACAAATAGAGAATGTTGAGCTTTTGTATCTTGAAGACGACACAACCATGAGACCATTGCATAGGTAAAAGTTTAATTACCTCCATAGTGACGCGAAATCTCCTAAAGAGAACAATTGATCTATAACTAAAGCCATCATTTTCGCAGTATAGGTGCTATAATTATGTTTATTTAGTTTATATTTATTATGAAATTTAATTATTTATATGTTTATATATAAGGAATAATAACTTTAGGACATTGCACATTTTGCCAAACAAACCTCATGTGTTAATCTTTCATGGAATATGTGATGTAATCTTTATATCTTGAAAATCACATTAGTTAATGGTGTGCATTCATAGTAGCCAATTTGAGACTTAAAGGAACGGTTCATATAAAAAGTCTGCAAAATAAAAAGAGCGAATTACACTGCATTACCTTCAAGTTTGCTGAAATAACACTAACATACCAAACCTTTTTAAAACCCACGATTCACTATAAAACACCAATTTCCACCATCAAGCAACTCCAAAATAAATTTCTTTGAAGAATCAAAATTCAAACTAGATACTACTTTTCATGATGATCAAAGTACCATTAGGTATCATAAATGCTACTTTCTAAAAAATAGAAGTATTAGGGATCAAACATATTTAACAATGATTTTTTTAGGGTTTTTATTAAAAAGAAAATTATCATCGTTCTTTGTTGAAAATTTTTAAAAGTATATTTTAAATGTATTTATATTCTATTATATGATATTAGACAAATTTTACTTTATATATTTTATATTTTAAAAATATTGTGATATCATTGCCTATTGCATCCTCAAATAAATGAAAATCAAAGAGTCATAAAAGAAAATTAAATATTTTAAATGGAAAGTTTGTTGATATGTTTTTTTTACAAAATAAAATAGTTTCACATCTCAAATAAATGAATATCAAAGACCATCATAAAAGAAAAATTGTTGGTGTTTGTCTAAGGTTTAAACATGGTTTGAAAGGGTTCAGCATCAGGTCTTGGTGCCTCGGCTCAAGGTGTGCGCGCCTCGGCCTCCAAGAAGTCCAGAAGATGGAGAACATCTATGCACCGCGGCCCAAGGAGTGTACGCTATGGCCTGGCCATGTGCGCTGTGGCTCAACCACTCCAGGTCGAGGCCTCTAGCATGATAGAAGATTTCAGCCCCTTCCAGGCTGCGGCTTGCCCTGTTCTAGGCCGCGGCTTAAAGGCACACTGATGCTAATTTTTCTAGCCTTTTGTTAGGTGCGTGGATGCATGTTCAATACGCACAGGATCACTTAGACTTGATCAAAGGCTATGGTTGATTAGTCCTCAAGATCTAAGGGTGGATATTGACCTTCAAGATAGGTTCAAGAAGTTGGTGCACTATATAAAGGGTCACCTAGCTTCAATCTAAACACAATGTGTGTGACATAACATGTGATGACATGTGAGTGTGTGTGAAATTTTCTTGGGTGTGTGAGAGTACAAAGACACTAAACACAGGAGAGATCTCATTATAGATAGGCTGGATGTTTAGAGAAAGTAGTATAGATTGGGGATTCAAAGGACTTGTAAGTGGAATTTTCTTAGAGAAAATTCCAGGGTAACTCAAGACCTTATCACTTTCTTTTCTTTCTTCTTTCATTCTTCAATAACGGTGTTAAGATCAAGATTAGATCTTGTTCTTGAAGAGGTGCTGCTGTAATTATAAAAATTGATTTAGTGCAGAGAGTTCGGAGGAACTCACGGGGATGTAGGCTATTGCCGAACCTCGATAACAAATTGCTTGTGTTCTTTCTTGCTTTGTTTGCTGTTCTTTTTCTTTACAAGTCATTCTAGACTTGGGTGTTTGGAAGATCACCACTTGGGCATCTAGAAGGTGATTTCCCAACAGTGGTATCAGAGCTGGAAGAGATACCACCAGCAGTGGTATCAGAGCTGTGGTCTAAGAATAGTTGGGTATCGGAGCAAGAATAGAAGGTATCGGAGAAAGACTCCAAGAATCAAAGGCCAACTTCTTGAATGATTCAAGAACGGTGCTGGGATCAAGATCTGACCATGTTCTTAAGGGTGATTCAAGAACGGTATTGAGATCTATCTTTGATCGAGTTCTTGAGATTTAGAAGTTTGGGAAAGTAATTGTGGGTGCTGCATAAATCTGAGATTTTCTCTGCAAGATGGCTTCAAATTTCATTGTTGAGAAGTTTGATGGAAAGGGAGACTTTGCCCTTTGGAAGTAGAAGATTAAGGTTATTCTTATGCAACAGAAGGTGGACTTGGTGATTGGAGAAGATGATTTTTTTCCAGTAAGTATCACAGAGGTCCAGCGGATTGAGATGAAGAAGATGACATACAACGCCATTTTCTTGCACATGTCGAATAGTGTCACAAGGGAGTGCAGAGACTCGGAAGATCTTGCTGTCATATGTAAGAAACTAAATGAGTTGTTTCTTACCAAAACTCTCCCTTATAAGATTTATCTTCTTAAAAGAATTTTTGCTTTTAAAATGGATCCTAATAAAGAGTTGCAAGATAGTCTTGATGTGTTTAATAAGCTAGTTCAAGATTTGAATAGCTGTAGCATAACATTCCCGGATGAACAATTGGCTGTTATTTTGTTGAATTCTTTTCTTAATTGTTTTGATAATTTGATTAATGCCATTGAATATGAAAGAGATACTTTAACTAAGGAGATTGTGATCAATTCCATAAGGGCTCATGATTTCAAAGCCAAGATGAGGGAAGCATCAAGTGGAGAAGGGCTGTTCATTAGAGGAAGGCCAGCAACTCAGAATGGTAGTAGCATTTATGGCAACTATAGGGAGAAATCAAAGGGTAGAGGACAGAGCCATGGGAGATCGCATTCCAAATCAAAGTTTGGAGGAAGGAGATGCAACTACTATAATAAAGAGGGTCATTTCAGGAGAGATTGCAAGAAGAAGATGTAGGATGAGAGAGAAGGAAGCCATACCAAGAATGGAGAGGCTTCGGTTACCAAAGGAAAACAGCAAGATGATGTTCTTGTTGTGTGCTCAAATGTGAGCAAGAGGCAAGGCTGCGAGAAATGAATTTTGGATTCCGGGTGCACTTATCACATGTGCCCTCACAAGGATTGGTTCAAGAATTTCCAGGAAACTAATGATAGAAAGGTTTTCTTGGGGAATGACACTTCTTACCAAGTGACGGGGATGAAAGACATCCAGTTGAGGATGTTTGATGGAGTCACAAGGCTGCTGCGGAATGTGAGGTATCTTCCGGATTTGAAAAGAAATTTGATCTCAATGGGGCAACTAGATTCTATGGGATATACATACAAGGCAGAGGGAGAAAAGATCAAGGTGACAAAGAGATCTTTGGTAGTGATCAAAGCAGCAATAAAAGATGGACTCTATAAGATGATCAGAGAGACAGAAATCAAGGATTAAGCAGCAAGCTTGATGGCTGAGATGGATAAGGCAGCCCTTTGGCACACTCGCTTGGGACATATGAGCGAAAATGGCTTGCAAGTTCTCAGCAATGATGGTCTACTTTGTGGTGACAAAGTAGAGAAACTCAATTGTTGCGAGTGTTGCATTCTTGGGATGCAACACCGGGTCAGCTTCAACACCAGAGTGCACAAGTCTAAGGGCATTCTTGACTACATTCATTCGGACCTTTGGGGGCCAATAAGAACACCAACACAGGGAGGTAAATTTTACTCTCTATCTTTAATTGATGATTATTCAAGAAAGGTTTGGGTTTATTTGCTTAAAAATAAATCAGATGCTTTGAATAAATTTATGGTGTGGAAAAAGTTGCTGAAGACTCAAACGGGTAGGGTAGTTAAGGCATTACGAACCAATAATGGCTTAGAATTTTGCAATAAGGATTTTGATAAATTTTGTGAGTTAAATATCATTCTAAGACATAGAACATTTGTAAAAACACCTCAGCAAAATAAAGTTACTGAGAGGATGAATAGGACCCTTATGGAAAAGGTTAGGTGCATGTTAATAGAATCCAGATTACCAAAATATTTTTAGGGGGAAGCTGTGTCTACTGCTGCATACTTAGTAAATAGATCACACTCTAGAGATTTAGACCTCAAGACTCCCATGGAAATGTGGAGTGGGAAACCCCCTGAGTTGAGCAACCTTAGGACTTTTGGGTGTGCTGTGTTTGCACATCAAAATGATGATAAACTTAACCCAAGGTCTAGAAAATGTGTATTTTTAGGATATGGTGATGGGGTTAAAGGGTATAGATTATGGTCCTTAGAACCAAAAGGAATGAAATTCATAATAAGTAGGGATGTTATTTTTAATGAATTGTTATTTCCCTATTTGGAGAAAACGAACCCTACAGGGGCTAGTAAGCAAACCAGTTTGGTATTTATGGAGCATAGTATCAAGGAAAATTCAGTTCAGGTAGAGCAAAGAAGGCAAGAGGGTTCAGACCAGGTAAAGCCCATTGATGAATGGCAAGCTCAAGACACTCGAGAGGAGGCTGAACTAAAAGGAGATGATGAGGCAAGTCAGAATGACTATCAACTCACAAGGGACTGGGAAAGAAGGCTAGTCAGACCACCTTTGAGATATGGTTTTGTGGCTGCGGATGCAGCAGCTCCTTGGACAGACGGAGGGATAAGTGAACAAGAGACTTACATTGATGCCATGGGATGTAAGGATTCGTCAAGGAGGAAGCTAGCTATGGAGGAAGAAATGGATTCTTTGAGGAAGAACAGCTCTTGGGAATTGGTGCACATTCCAAGAAAACAGAGAGTTGTGGATTGTAAGTGCACTTACAAGATCAAAAAAGAGAACCCTCTAGAGGACAATGTCCGGGACAAGGCTAAGCTTGTGACGAAGGAGTTCACGCAAAGAGACAACATAGATTTCATGGAATTTTTCTCACCGGTTCAGAAGGTGGAGGAAATGGTGAGTATCCTCATCTATGTTGATGATATGTTGTGGGTTAATAACAGCAGGGAGAGGATGGAAAGGTTGACATCTCAACTTAGTGAGGAGTTCGAGAGGAAGGATCTTGGCCTTGCACAAAAGATCTTTGGGATGAGAAGAATTCGGGAAAGGGAGAGAAACAGGTTGAAGGTTTCTCAATCTTTCTACTTAGAAAAGGTGTTGTATGAGTTTTCTATGAAAAATGGTAAACCAGTGAAGATTCTCCTTCTTGGTCATTTCAAGTTCTCTAGCGAACAATGTCCTAGAACGGATGAGGAGAATAAAGAAATAGAAAAGGTCCCTTACTCTAGTGTGGTTGGATCAGTCATGTCCATGATGATAAGCACTAGACCTAACATTTCTCAAGCAATTAGAGTTCTCAGCAGATTTGCGGGTAATCCCAGAAAGGAGGTTTGGCTTGGGATGAAGTGGTTGCTGAGGTACGTGAAGGCTCGGTTGCAGCCGGTGGTAGCACTTTCAACAACCAGGGAAGAGTACATAGCGGCTACGGAAGCCATTAAGAAGGCTATGTGGTGCAAAGGGTTGTTGGACAAGTGGAAGGTCCTAAAAGAGCAGGTGGTGGTGTCTTCGGATAGCCAAAGTGCGTTGCATTTTTGTAAGAATCTGGTGTTCCATGAGAGAACAAAGCACATGGATGTTCAGTATCATTTCATTTGGGAAAATGTTATGGAATGATTCATTCATGTGGACAAGGTGGCCACGGAGGAAAATCCTGCAGATTTAGGCACCAAGGTTCTACCTCTAAGTAAGTTCAATCATTGCCTTGGACTTCTTAGGATTGGAGTCGGTTGAATGATAACTCAAGATGAGTTTGGATCCTGAGTTCTCTGCACAATGGGTTCGGGTTTAAACGCTTAGACAAAGGTAGAGATTGTTGGTGTTTGTCTAAGGTTTAAACATGGTTTGAAAGAGTTTAGCATCAGGTCTTGGCGCCTCGGCTCAAGGTGTGCATGCCTTGGCCTCTAGGAAGTCTAGAAGATGGGAGAGCAGCTGTGCACAGTGGCCCAAGGAGTGTGCACCGCGGCCTGTCCATGTGCACCGCTGCTCAACCACTCCAAGTCGCGGCCTCTAGTATGACAGAAGATTTCAGCCCCTTCTAGGTCGCAGCTTGAAGGCACACTAATTCTGATTTTTCCAGCCTTTTGTTAGGTGCGTGGATGAATGATCAATACACACAGGATCATTTAGACTTGATCAAAGGCTATGGTTGATTAGTCCTCAAGATCTAAGTGTGGATATTGACCTTCAAGATAGGTTCAAGAAGTTGGTGCACTATATAAAGGGTCACCTAGCTTCAATCTAAACACAATGTGTGTGACATAACATGTGATGACATGTGAGTGTGTGTGAAATAGAACACATGGGTGTGTGAGAGTGCAAAGACACTAAACACAGTAGAGATCTCATTATAGAGAGGTTGGATGTTTAGAGAGAGAGTAGTATGGATTGGGGATTCAAAGGACTTGTAAATGGAATTTTCTTGGGGAAAATCTAGGGTAACTCAAGACCTTATCACTTTCTTTTTTCTCTTCTTTCATTCTTCAAGAACGGTGTTAAGATCAAGATTAGATCATGTTCTTGAAGTGTTGCTGTAATTGTAAGAACCATTGATTTAGTGCAGAGAGTTCGGAGGAACTCACGGGGACGTAGGCTATTGCCGAACCTCGATAACAAATTGTTTGTGTTCTTGCTTGCTTCATTTGCTGTTTCTTTTCTTTACAAGTCATTCTAGACTTGAGTGTTTGGAAGATCACCACCTGGGCATCTTGAAGGTGGTTTCCCAACAAAAATCAAAGACAAAAATTTCTATTTAAAAATTAAAATAATACTGCATGTTTTTATTTTTTTAGAAAATAAGATTTCAAATAACCTAAAAATTTGTGTTATAAACAATTTTAAGATAAATAATTGGTAAATAGAATTATTAAACTTATTATAATCACTTGAAAATGTTTTAACACTAAGGGTACTTTGGTCATCATGAAAGGTAATATCCAATTAAAATTTTGATTCTTCAAGGAAATTCATTTTGGGACTACTTTATGGTGAAAATTGATGTTTTGGGGTGAATCGTGAGTTTAAAAAAGTTTGGTATGTTAATATCATTTCAACAAATTTGGAGTTAGTGAAGTGTAATTTTCCTAAATAAAAAATGAGATTGCAATTAAGAACTTATGTGATCTAAAGTTTAGGTATGTAATAATCTAATATTTGGTGTATTGATTTACACTCTATTATATGTTTGAGTTGAATAAATTAAATTGCTCAACATTGATTTTAAGGTTTAACTTACATTATGAGGGTACAGTATATGTATATTATGATCATAGGCATTGGCTATATTCGGTTAGTGATTTAGCATATGTTTGTTTGGAGAATTTACAAACAACCAATTATACACAAACCAGCAACAAACCAACTAATTGGATATGTATGATTGAGTCCATTGAGAGGCATTATGTGATTTAACCCTCTGCGTGGCTTTATCTTATGATCATGGCGATATTAAAATTATGAGTTTACGCTAATTTTATATGTGAATAAAGTTTCTTGTAGGTGGAAACTTGAGATTGAGAAAATCTACAAAAGATGAACAAATTAGTTCAACCTAAGATGGTGAAAATGTAGGTTGGTGTTGGGGAAAAAATATAGGATTTACAACCTACAATAAAACCAATCATTTTGAAATATATATATAAAATCTTTGACCAAAGTAAAAAAAAAAAATTGGATTATATCGAGGGAGATGAGACATAAACCTAAATAATATGGAAATTTTTATGAGGATACCTAACCTAATGATTAGAGATCTTGAGAATTAGGTTTTGAATGGGAAGAACAAATCACAGAGGTCATTTGGTGAAAGGTGCGCCTATGTTCATCTATAAGGTGTAGTTGTACTTATCCTATAAAGAAAATAAGGGTTGAGTTTAAGACTCTTAATGAAATATGTGACTCATTAATATTTTTAGCGAGATGTATTAATTACAAGAACATTATTGATGCATTTCACCTAAGTGAGTGTGGGGGTGGACATCTTATGAATGCAAGATAAAGCATAAGGCCAAAATGTGTTGGATTTAAAAGCTTAATGAAAAATTTGGTCTACTGTGTGTGATAAAATTTCTTATATCTCTTAAGCAATCATAGTTCAAAATTTAGTTCACTATTAGTTTTAGAGCAAGAATTAACAACTCACTAAGTACAAAATCAAGGCATCACTACCTTTATTATGCACAATAATCATTCTTTGAATGTATAATTCTTTTTTTATTAAAATGAGGAGAAAATTTTTGTATATTTTAAAAAAAATGTGTATGTTCATGGGCTTGCATGTACGAGTTTGTAAGTCTGAACTTGGTAATTATAGAACCCAATTAGGATTACAAGAAGCCTATTATTGACTAGTCAAACTAGTCGTTATTGTAATATTCATACCCTCGATGTAATGGTGAAAGAGTAAATTGATTTATATATTGAATTTAACATGCATACATACATGAATTGAAAGTTAAATTTGATTGTTGAAGAAAAATATTGAACAAAATGAAAGAAAAAGAGTTAGAAATTTTTTTAGAAAGAAAGAAAGAAAATTTTCAAATTTGTAGAGGGATTGGTCAACCATACGGTTAACTGGTGACCCAACCGATCAATTGGTGAGGTGACCGATCGGCTGATCGATCGGTTGGTGGTTGGACTGGTCAGTTAGCAGCTGACTAGTGGTTGAACAGATTAGATGGTTGGCTAGTTTCTTGATTGGTCAACTTGCAGAGGAGCTGGTCAATAGACCAATCAGCTGGCTGATCGACCAACTGGTCAGTTGGTAGGTGAAATGATCGGTTGGTAACTGACCGGTAGCTCGAGAGAAAATTTGAAATTTTATTAAATGGCCAACCGACCGATCAACTGGATAGTCGATCGATCAGACCACGATTTTCATATAAAAGCTTTTTGAGAAGTTAAATCATTTTCAAACGTTTGAAATCTCAATCATTTTCGAACATTTGAAATCTCATTTTCTCTCTTTAGAATTACTCTCTCTCTCTCTCTCTCTCTCTCTCTCTAGAAAACAATCTCAAACATTACAAACATTAAGGATTTTATAATCCTGTCTTAGAAGTCATTTGATTCACGAATGTATTATCAAGAAATCTGAGGAAAAATCTTTGAGAAGGTAAAATTCATGAATGATTGAAAATGTTCAATTTTTAGAATAAATTCTTCTACTTTTCGTAAAAAGAGGTTTTGAACTTAGATTCAAACCAAAAGAAAAAGGTGTCCATCAAAACCTTGAAATTGAATTTGAGAAAGATGAACATGCATATATGAAATTTTAAAATGCATTCAAATTGAAATTGAATTTGATTCACAGAAGGATTCCCAAGAAATCTGAGGACAAAGCTTTAAGGAGGTAAAATTCATAAATTTGATTATAAGATACAGTTTTTAAAATATATTCTTCTACTCTAGGCTTTGAACTTAGATTTAAACCAAAAAAAAGGTGCCCATCAAAACCTTGAAATTGAATTTGAGAAAGATGAACATGCACACATGAAATTTAAACTAGTACAGAGTATAGAATTGAAAGTATGAGATAGAGAAATTAATGAGTACTTTATGATTAGGTGGTGGTGATCAGAAATTTAGAGAAATTGTTTAGAGGAACAGGAAAGGAAAGGAGGTGATTCGTGATTAGCTTTAAATGCTACGTGGTGAGTTGAATTTACTGTTACTAAGCGAGATAAATATGAAAACTACATAAAACTTGAAATGATTGATAATATGAGATAATTATTGAATATCTATTGAATATGATCGATTTGATGAAATACAAGTTAGTTTTTAAAAAATGAGGTGCCGATTAAATCATTTAATGCTCCAAATGGCCATACCTTTTGTCTAACGGCCATATGGAGTTAAGACTATATAAACCCCTTTTAAATGAGCAAACCTAACAATCAAGAACACTTAATTTCTAATAGAGCTCATTTATAACTCTTCAAAGCTTTCAAAAATCCTTCTTGAGCCTTCATTAAAGCTTTGTTCTTGAAAAAGAGATATTATTCACTTGTAAGCTTTTATTGCAATCTCTTTTGTACCAATCTTAAATAATAAGTTCCAATAATTGTAAAATAAAGAGTTTGTGTAACTCTTAGAAGTATTTAGATGTTAAACACTTATGTGTAAACTTCTTTGGAAGAGAACTTTTTAAAGGTTTAAACACCTCTGAAATTGTTTGTTTGATTTAGTGAAATACTTCAAGGAGTCTCTTTGAAGAGAGTAGACGTAGGGTCATAAATTTTTCAATATTGGCGAACCACTATAAACCGAGTTTGCACTTTCTTATCATTTTTCTAGCAATTTTATTATTGTTGTTCTTGCTTGATTTCATAAGTGTATGAAATTGTTTATTGTGTGCAAAAAATTTTAAAACCCATTTCACTACCCTCTTGGGTTGCACTTTAGTTTACATAAAGAAAGGAAAGAAAGAAAGAAAGAAAAACAAAAGAAATGAAATAAAGAAATAAAGAAAGAATGAAGAAAAAAATGAAAAGAAGAAAAGCAATAAAGAAAAGAGTTGTACATATTTGTAAAGGCAGTTATACATGTACATACATTGTAATTATTTGAATATTTTGTAAGTATTGTGAAGACAGAAAGCTGTAACTCCTTTATAAAAGAGTTAAGGAAAACTGTTGCAATTATTTTTAGTATTTTATGCAATATTAGTTGCATATATTTGTCGTGCTTGGATTTTAAATGTGACAGCACTGTCTTGGATAGGCCCACGCGGGATAGGTCATTACAATTTTGGTATCGGAGCTATAGGTTTTACGATTCTGTAGACTACATAAAACAAACAGGTAAAGTGGAAGTCTAAAATCAATTATTTTAATACAAAGTGTTAGGATGTTGCATGGACATGGTAGACATAGAGTCAGAGTTATGGAACAGGGAGTGCATGGAAGGCCTCTGTGTTTAGAAAAGAAAAGATAGAGATTGATGTTGAGTTTGTAGTTCCTGAAAAGGAACATGTTGATAGTGCACCTGGTACTAGTGGTGCAATAAGGAATGCTGGTGCTGAAAGAGATGAGTTTAGAGAAGCTCTTGCTCATGCTCTTGAGAGAATGAATGAGGTAGAGGGTAGAGTCGATACTCTACAATGTAGATTGGATGAGCAGGTTAGGCCAGAACTTGATATTATAGTTGATCTTGTGAGCAGTCCTGAGAGACATGAGGTTCAGAAAGTAGAGGGTAAATTTGTTAATGAGATGAAGGGAGATTGTTTCGCTAGATTCATTAAGTTGAAACCCCTGTCTTTTAAGAGATCTGATAACCTTTCTGAAGGTGAGTTATGGATAAAACGTGCTGAATATTTATTTGGTGTATTACCAACGACAGATAGGTTGAGAGTTGTCTTCGCTTCTTTTCAATTAGAGGATGAAGCCTCTAATTAATAGAATGATATTATTCCTAAGGTGAATATGGATGTAGATCAATCCTTAAGGAGTAGGTTTAAGGAGGCATTCTTTGCAAAGTATTTTCTTTATACTAGATCTCAGCAGGAGGGGAATTTTATCTAACTAAGGCAAAATATGATGATTATGGCACAATATGATGGTAGATTTATAGCTTTATTGAGATTTGTGCCTGAGTTGGTAAATACCTAGGAAAGAAAGTGTAAGAGATTTCTTGATGGCTTACACTTTGAGATACACTCTAGACTCTCATATTTGAGACATTTGAATTATGTTGCTTTGGTGGATAAGTCACTTAGAGAATGACATATTTGAGTCTAGAGATCGTGGAGAATTGTTAAAGAGGAGTAGACCTGAGGAAAGTAGAGGTGATGGTCTGGGGATTTAGGGAGGTTTTCCATCCCAGAGGGGTCATTCTTTTTCATAGGGTTGCGGCCTCTATGGCTTAGAGTTTTGTTAGTGGAACCCTTAGGTTTGAAAAACAACCTATAGGAGCTAGAGAATTTGGTAAAGGTATGAGTGTACCACCAAAGGGAGGTGGTAGTGTTGTATTTGATAGAGAGAGTAGAGGATTTTACAGCTATAATCAGACAGGAAGTTTGTCTTAAAATTGTCTTACCTTGATGTGTTTTATTTGTGAAGAGGATGAACATATCAATGTGGATTATCCATTGAGGATTAGAACAGCTAAGTTGGTTTCTTTTGGAAGTGTTGGGAGAGGACAATCAGATAGAGGTGGTGGATTTTAGAATGTTCGAGGTAGATGAGCAGTTGCTGAGAGAGGACGTGGTAGTCAAACGTAACCCAAAGAGAGCAAAGTGTATGCACTGACCCAGCAGGATACCCAAGTAACTCCTGATGTTATAATGGGTACAATATATATCCTTAATAGACCTGCTAGATTATTGATTGCTCCTGTTGTAATCCATTCTTTTGCATCTAATACTTTTATGAAATCTATACATGCATGTGTTAGTCCCTTAATTCATAATATCATTGTTGAGGTTTCTATTAGGGATAGAGTTGTGATTAGAAATATATATCGGGGATGTGTTATACATATGAGTGATAGAGAATTTGAAGTAGACCTATTACTGTATAGTATGATAGATTTTGATATAATACTTGGAATGGATTGGTTTTCGGCATATCATGCCTGGGTTAATTGTTTCAGAAAGAATGTAATGTTTAGAATACTTGGGCAGAAAGAGTTTAATTTTCAGGAAGAACATAAAATAATTTCAAGTTGTCTTATTTTTCTTGACAGCTAACAAATAGTTGAGGAAAAGGTGTATGGGATTTTTAGCTTAGGTGGTGGACTGTAGTAAGGAAGGTAGAAAGCTGAACGATATCAGTTATGAGAGATTATCCAGAGCTATTTCTTGATGAATTATTTGGTTTGCCTCTGAGTAGGGATATTATGTTCTCTATTGACTTGATTCTAGGTTCTACACCTATTTCTATAGCACCTTATAGAATGGCACCCCCTGAGTTAAAAGAGCTTAAATTGCAACTTCAGGAATTGTTAGATAAACAATTCATTCATCCTAGTGTGTCACCGTAGGGAGCCTTGGTATTATTTTTAAAGAAGAAAAATGGAACCATGAGATTGTGTATAGATTACAAATAACCGAATAAGATAACCATTAAGAACAAGTATCATTTACCTATGATAGATGATCTGTTTGAGCAGCTACAGGGAGCAATGGTGTTTTCTAAGATAGACCTGAGATCATAATACTACTAATTGAGGATAAAGAAATGAGATATGCCTAAGATTGCTTTTAGGACACGTTATGGTCATCATGAGTTCCTTGTAATGCCATTTGGGTTGACAAATGCTTCAGCTGCATTTATGGATTTAATGAATAGAGTGTTTAAACCTTTCCTTGATAAATTTGTGATTGTATTCATTGATGACATTCTGGTGTATTCTAAGAGTGACGAAGAACATGTAAAGCATTTAGAAATTGTTTTAGAAATTCAGAGGAGTGATAAATTATATGCTAAATTCTAAAACTGTGAGTTCTAGTTGAATAATGTAACTTTATTGGGGCATGTAGTATCTAGAAAAAGAATAGCAATTGATTATAAGAAGGTTGAAGCAGTGTTGAGTTCAGAAAGACTTATCCATGTAATAAAGATTAGAAGTTTCTTGGGATTGGTTGGTTATTATAAGAGGTTTATCCAAAACTTCTCACTAATTGCAACCCCTTTGACTAGATTGACTAGGACAGAGGTGAAATTTGTATGGTTTGAGGAGTGTGAAAGGAGTTTCTAGATGTTGAAAGAAAAATTAACTATCGCTCTTGTATTAGTACTTTCATTTAGTGATGAAGAATTTGTTGTATATAATGATGCTTCACATCAATGATTGAGATGTGTGTTGATACAATATGAGAAGATAGTGCTGATGCCTCTAGGCAGTTGAAGAATCATGAAAGAAACTATCCAACCAATGACTTAGAGTTGGCTAACATATTATTTACTTTGAAGATTTGGATACATCATCTATATGGAGCCACTTGTGAGATATTTACTGACCATAAGAGTTTGACATACTTACCTATCCAAAGAGAGCTGATTGAGACAGAGGTGTTGGATGGAATTGATTAGTGATTATGATTTTGCGATTCATTACCATCTAGAGAAAATGAATGTGGTAGCTGATACTTTGAGTAGAAAATCCACAAAAAAAGATTAGTTGGTATAGAGACTCATAATATGAATCTGATGGTAGAGTTTGGAGGTATGAGAATGAAATTGAATATCAATGAGTGTTGAGGATTGTTAGCTAATATAACTGATTAATCATCCATTGTAGAACACTTTTTAGAAATGCAGGGTAAAGATGAGCAGATAGAAAAGACTAAGTAGGAAGTATTGAGTGGAAAACAATTTGAGTTTAGACACAGAGATGATGATATATTGGTATTGGGATATAGGATTTATGTTCCCTATGATGCTGAGTTAAGAAAAAAGATATTGAAAGAGGCAAATGATGTGGTGTATTCGATGCACCTAGGTAATAATAAGACGTACAGGGGACTAAGTAGAATTATTGGTGGTCAGGACTAAAGAGGGATGTTGGTGATTATATTTCTAAGTGTTTAGTTTGTCAACAAGATAAATCAGAGAACAAACATCCAACAAGTTTGCCACAACCTCTTCTAGTGCCTAAATGACCATGGAAGAATGTGAGTATGGATTTCGTAATTAGATTTCTTCATGCCCATAAAGGTCACGATGCTGTGTGGGTGATAGTAAATAGACTTTCTAAGTTATCTCATTTCATTTGTATTAGAGCTACATAGAGTCCCGAAAGGTTAGCTAAAATGCATGTTGCTGAAATTGTAAAGTTGCTTGGTGTACCTTTGAGTATAGTGTCAGATCGCGATGCTAGATTTACATATTGATTTTGGAGAGGTTTTCAGAAAGACATGGGTACACAATTACAGTTTAGTACTATTTTTTATCCTCAAATGAATGGGCATACGGAGAGAGTTATTCGAATACTAGAAGACATTTTGAAGGCTAGTCTGATGAGTTTCTCAGTAAGCTGAGATGCTTAATTACCCGTGATAGAGTTTACATATAATAGTCAATATCAAGCTAGTATTGGAATGACACCATTTAAGGCTTTATATAGTAAGAGATATAGAATTCCTTTATGTTGGGAAGAAGTGGGAGAGAGAAATATATTTGGTCCGAAAATAATAGAATTAATTACTGAGAGGATCACACTAGTTAGAGAGAACCTTAGAGTAGAACATAATAGACAAAAGAGTTATGTTGATAATAGAATGTGACCTCTTGAATTTCAAGTAGGTGATCGCGTTCATCTAAAAATATCTCCATGGAAAAGAGTATTGAGGTTTAGACAGAAATGGAAATTGAGTCCAAGGTATGTTGGACCATGTGAAATCATTAAAAGAGTTAGACCAGTGGCATATCGATTGGACTTACCTCCAGAGTTGAATCAATTGCATAATGTTATTCATATTTAAGTTTTGTGCAAGTATTTACATGATGAATCCCATAACGTTTCATATCAAACTGTACACCTTCAGGAAGACCTAACTTTTGTGCAAGTTCCCATCAAAATTTTAGACACAAAAGAACAGGTCTTGCGTAATAAGGTTATTCCGTTAGTTTAAGTGTTGTGGAAGGTCTAGATGTTTAGGAAATCACGTGGGGACATGAGCATGAGAAAACAATACCCTCTCCCCCAACTTTTTCATGATATAGGTAAGAAAAATTCGATGACAAAATTTTAATATGGTGGGTAGAATTGTAATACTCGTACCCTAGATGTAAGGGTAAAAGAGTGAACTGATTTATATATTGAATTTAACATGCATATATATGTAAATTGAAAGTTGAATTTGAAACAATTGTTGAGGAAAAATGTTGAATGAAATGAAAGAAAATGAGTTAGAAAAATTTTGAGCAATAAAGGAAGAAAATTTTCAAAATTGTGGAAGGATCGGTCGATAGTATGGTCGACTAATGATCCAACCAGTCGGTTGGTGAAGTGATCGATTGGCTGGTAAAGGTTGGATCGGTCAGCTAGCAGCCAACTAGTGGTTGAATCGATTGGGCAGTCGGCTAGTTGCTAGACTAGTCGACCAGTAGGACAACTAATAAGGGAGTCAGTCGATCGACCGATTGTTCGTCCAGTCAGTTGGTAGCCGACCGAAAACTCAGAGGTAAATTTGAAATTTTATTAAATGGCTAATTGGTCGACTGAATAGTCAACCAGTCAGACCAGAATTTTCATATAACAGCGTTTTGAGAAGTTAAAAATCATTTTCGAACGTTTGAAATATCGTTTTCTCTCTTTAGAAAACACTTTCAAACATTACAAAACTTGAAGGATTTTATAATCCTGTCTTAGAATTCATTTGATTCACGAAAAGATTTCTAAGAAATCTGAGGAAAAAAGCTTTGAGAATGTAAAATTCATGAATTTGATTGTAAGATTTCAATTTTTAGAATATGTTCTACTTTTCTTAAAAAGAGTATTCGAACTTAGATTCAAACAAAAAGAAAAAATTATCCATCAAGAAACTAAATTTGAGAAAGATGAACATGCATACATGAATTTTAAACCGGTACAGAGTATAGAAATTAATAAATATTTTATGATTAAGATATTTTTTTATAATCACCTTTTTTATATAATATCTTAACATTTTAGGATATTTTATTGAGTATATACAAGTATATAATTATTGATTTGATCACAATTATAAACTCATACTAAGATACCATCACAACTCTTTTAAATTAGAAGAAATAACTGATATATAAATCGAATAAATAACTCATATATTGTGAAAATCAAATCTAAGATCTTGTAATTTGGACCCTTAATCGACCACTAAACTAAATCCTCATTGAATTTTTTTATTATAACTTTAATTTTAAGTTAATAATAACTTTTATTACCATATTGGGCTTTCCAATATATAAATTTGGGCTCCGATCGTGATAGCTTGTCTATATTTGATGAAAATTTTCGCTTTTTAAGATGAGTTTAGGATCGATATTGCATTTTCAAAAGTATAGTAAAAAATACGAGTTAAAAGTATTGTGTGACAATCATAATAAAATGTTAGTAAATTTCAAATTTTAGTAATTAAAATGTTAGTAAAATTAATTGTGGAAGTACGATAGTTGTGCAAATTTTGTTATGAACTCTCTCCTTTGGTTTTCAGGTTTTTTTTGCAATGATTGAATAATTTTTCTCTCCAATTAAACATTAGCACTCCGTATAAGATTTATTAAGAAATTAATTGTACTTTTTTTATTAAAAAAAAAAAAAAACTTAGACCCTCCTATACCCTTTTACATCACAAAATGATTCCAATCTCAATCAAGAATATTTTTGAAATTAAAAATAATAGAAATTTTGGTGAGGCAAGTAATATAATGATTGACAAGATCTGGACCTTTCATGCGTCATTGTACGCCAATGACTCTACCCTAACATCATCAAATCAGGGGATCTTCTTCTTCCATTACACCGTGGTTCCTCATATCTACCACGCGGTTACTCCGGTATATCTGTGCAACACCATATTCTACATTCGCTTATAAGTAACTTCTTGGTACGGTAATTCGATGTAGTAATTTAACATAATAATATTATTAAATGATATTTAAATTATTATCCGATGGTATCTAATATTTTAAAATGATATTTTTTTATATTAAAACAGCGTTATTTTACTAATTATTATTGAATGATATATCAATTTACAGTTAAATGATATTAATAATATCAAATGGTATCTCAAATTATTTTAAAATAATATTAAATAATTACATACCATCGTCTATATCAACAACGACATTATAAACTCACCCTTGTTTTATAAGGAAGGAAATAATTCTACTAGCTATTAGGAGTGTGTTGTGTGTAGATATTATGTTGGTCGGATTAAAATTTAAATATAATCTAATATATGACATAATTTTTTCAACTTAGCTTAAATCTAACCGATGATGATTATACCCAACTTCATCCATAAAATCAAGTTGAGTTTAAATAAGTATGTGAAATTAAAATTAAGTTCAAATGTATCAAATCGAATTGGATCAGATTCGATTGTTGAATTCCAATTATTTTTAATTCAAATGCTAAATATTAATACAAATAAAATTTTTAAAGTATCTTATACAAATTAAAATCATTAGTTAATAATAATGTTTGTTATATAATTAAATTCGAGTTTACATATTACTTGTTAAGTTTAAGTTAAGAAATCTTTGATTCCAACTCAATCCAAATTTAATTCAGGCTAAATTTTTGGTTTAATTATAAAAAAAAATATTTTTTAGTTGATTGTATTTTCAAAAAATACCCTGAGATTTTTTGTTGTAAAAAATATTTTATGGTACGTTTTTATTAACAAAAAATATTTTGTAGTATATTTTTGTTAGTCAAAAATATCCTGTGATATGTATTTTATAATCAACCACAATGTATTTTTTGCTAATAAAAACATAGAGTATTTTTTTATCACAAAAAATCTTCAAAGTATTTTTTGAAAATAAAGTCAATTACAATATATTTTTTGTCACAGAAGTATTTTAAAAAATATAATCAACCAAATAATATTTTTTATAATTAAACTTAAATTTATTTTATCATTATCTAATCCAATTTTAAAAACCATTGACTCTAATTTACCTCAAATTGGGGTTAGACTCGGTTGAACCGTATTAGCTCGTCCTAAATGCACTTACACTAGCTACCATCTATAAATAGTGTAATCTCTATGTATCAAAACCCGCTTAGCAGTCAAACAATCTTTTCCTTTGACGACACTGTGACGATCTCTAGCCCCTAAAATGTTACGTAATCCAACGGCTATTAACTCGCCTATCAAATCATCGAGATTACGCATCCCCTTAATGCCCATCAAATCACTATTCTTCCTGATTACGCATCATTATTGCCTATTGACATTCATGTCCTTACAGTACCTCTGTAGTATTCTCAATGAGAAAGGGTACTTTTGACATTAAAGGCAAATGAATATCACTTCAAATAGTTTCTGATGACACTCATGTCACCAGTTGAACAATGTTATAGGCCTTGTAAATCAACGTGAATTTTTTATTCATTGTAAGGGCAATTTTGGAATTAACATGCTTATATCATCCCTACCAATAAAGGATATGAATGTAAAATACTCCTATGAAGATCACAAGTCTCATCGATATTGACGGGAAATCTTTAATTTCTTAATAAAATCTGTTTCAAAATAATTACTATTTACTACAACAGTAAATAATTAATAAATAATTAAATTATTTAGTTTAATTACCGTCTATAAATTAACACTGCACGTTCTACGAAAGTGACAGTCTCTGTGATCTCTGTTGAAGCTCAACAATGAGAGACGGTATCAACAGCCAAACTCCCGTTCCGTTTTTCTCCACGCCCGAAACGCCACAAAATCCCAAAACGTTTCGTTTGATAACTGAAACGCCATGCTTTTACAGCCCTCTCTTTAGTACCCACTTCCCATTTTCCTCTTTGACGGCACCAAACCATATCTACAGACCCGTATCAGTAGACAACTCGTGTCTTTTTCCTCTAGATGATGATAAGAAGAGGGAAACGGAATCCGGAATCGAAACCGAAACAAAACCGGATGCCGAAACGGACGTGACTCCGTTTCTCGATGGAATAGCTGCTGTGGTGGGTCAACACGTGCTCTTTGGGAACAACAGTAACAGTAGAAAGGGCATACCAGCAGACAACAACAATACCGAGACTCCGGGTTTCGCTTCATATGACTCTCAGTGTTTCGGCGAGAAGCGAAACGACAATAATAAATCTTCCGTTTCTGCGGAGAAGAGCTACAGGGGAGTGAGGAAGAGGCCGTGGGGGAGATGGTCAGCGGAGATAAGGGACCGTATCGGGAGGTGCAGACACTGGCTGGGGACATTCGACACAGCGGAGGATGCTGCACGTGCGTACGACGCGGCCGCAAGGCGACTGAGGGGCTCGAAAGCGAAAACCAACTTTGAAATCCCTTCGGTGTTGCCAGTAGTGTTGTCACCTTCTTGTTACAGTAGTAATTCAAATTCAAATTCATGTTCGTTAGATGTGAAGAAGAGATCTGGTAAGAAGATGAATGGTAATAGTAACGTAAAGAGGAAGCGTGCAGTGGTTACCTCACTGGCTCAATTGTTCAGTAGTAGTTCTAGTAGTGGTGGTGATGGTACGTAATGCTCCCTCTTTCAATGGCTGCTTAGTTGACGGTGCTACTTAATTAGATGCCTCTATCCTTTTGTTGGTACTCATGGTATTAAAGCTTCTTCTTTTTTGTTATATGCCTGCATATTCACTAAAAGGAGTTAGATTTCCTGTTGTACTTTTCTCTGTAAGAAATATAGTACTGCATGCCCAGGCCATGAGTATAATGAAGTATGAATCTATTAAGGAGAAGAATATATAAACTGACAGTGTAGTACTCTTGTATAAAGTCCTCTCTCCCTCCCTCTCTGCTTTAGATTTACATTTTTTACTAATACTATTTATTTGGGTTTCTGTCTTATTGGTACAGAAAATAAGTACTACTTACTTAAATACGGAGGCTCCCTAATGGGTTTCCTGGTGGAGATGCAAGCTAATCTTGAAGAATTGAAATTTATTTAAGATTCAATTTCCTGTTTAGTTTAAGCTCTACTCTTTGGAAATAGGAACGAGCTTTAATTATATAAAACAAAAATGATTGGATAAAAATATCGACTATAAATTATTCTTTAGTTAAATAATTAATGAGAAAGAAGGAATATTTTACGACCATTGGCAGTGTTAAGTTCCAACTTATGAAATGTAAAGTACAGCAAATGTAGAACAACCATAAATCTTTTACACCTACAATTATGGTTACCTTCTTTTCACTTCCACGTACTGCAAATTAAATAGATACCACAAGTTAGGACACTGTTTGCTAGAAGAATACTCCATTGAGTTATAAAAGCTACTAACCACTTTGAAGCTGGAAATATATGAAAACAAGAAAGAGACAGTCGATAAAAAGGATGATCATCATTACATTTCAGTACAAAGTTTACAAGCAAAAGTTTTCAAGTGTGACGAAGGTCGTTTCAAAAAGTGTGACAAAAGGGCTTCTTCTAGGGTTTTGAAAACTCGCCCATGAAGGGCGGGTGTAGTAATGGGACGTCAACATACACACTACCTCTGAAGTCTACAGATATATCTTTTACTCAAATGTTCAAAGTTCAAAATCCGAAACAAATCATTTCGCTTTTATTACATGACATGGAGTCAGTCACGCTAGTACTAAGGGAGACATTACAGTATGATTAAGCTTCGATTGATAAAGTTCTCGAGGAATAAAAAAAACCAAACCAATTGTTCATAAATAAGAAAGTAGAAAATAGAAATGAAAAATATAGAGTTAAATATACTGCATTATTTTTAAGATTTTAGTAAAATTACGTATTAATTTATCTATTTTATTCGATCAACAATACAATATATATTATGAGGTTTAGTGAAATAACGTGTTAAATCATTTATTTTATCTCACCAATTGTTTGATCTTATTGATAATATTCCAACTCTTTCGATTGTTTGACCGTTAAATTATTTGGGGCAAATATTTTTCATATATAAAGTATTTTTTAAATAAAAAAGGATTGGAGTGTTAATCATAGACTATGAGCATGTTTGGATCCAAACGTGACCTATATCCAAAGCTGTAGTACTTTTTTAAATGAAATTATTATTAACTATTCAGAAAGCGGTATTTGCGTACACGAAATGAAAAGAAACCCTAAAGTCGTCGGAAGATCGGAGGGGTTGTGCCTTCGAGGGACTCTCCAATTCCTAAGTTAGTATAGGGTTTTCTGAGAATATGGAGAGTTGTGTACAGTAGAGCTGTGAGTAAATGAATGAATGTACATTTTGATAGTGAGAGTCCCTTTATATAATGTTTCAAAGCAGGGTCCGATTAGAAGTGTGATTAATCACTAAGTATTTTGATAGGACTAAATTTCCCATTAATGTTATCCATAAGCTGGAATATTTTATCCATAAGTTGGACTTATTTAAATTATAGTTTATCCGCAAGCTGGAGTGTCGTGGTGGTATAAAGACATTAGTGTGGGATTACTGTTATGCTCTTCGCCAGATGTTAGCGTTTGACTGGTGTTGTGAGTTTTAAATTACTCACAATCGCACGAGTCGTTTGCAATATAACGTTGTGCAAGTGCGAGGTCGAATCCACAGGGAATTGCGTTGTGAAAATATAAATTTATCTAAACTAATCTTATCTTAACCTAGTTCCGAGTTTTGTATTATATGTTGCAAAATAAATAAAAGCTAAACTAAATTGATTTTAAAAACTAATAAAAGGACACTAAGGTTTCCGAATCCACCCCACCAAAGTTAAGCATATATGTCCTAAAAAAATAGCCTATCAAAACATTTCATGAATCCAACTATAAGACAAAAAACAAAGAATATCCCAATTAAACCAAAAGCATCCAATGTATCCGCTCTTAACAAATCACAAAGGAAATCCAATTTAATCGAAAACAATTCGATGTATCCATCAGATGAAACACAAGGAATATCCGACAGAACAATTTAAACTCAATCAATCACAAGATTAACTCAAATAATTGACAGAACATTTATACTAAAAAATATCAGATTTGTACAAGCAAATCTGAACTACTATGTCAAACAACGGCGAGGCTTCATCTTCAACCTTAACTGAAGATTCTAGTCACTCATAACTATGAAACTACAATTCATAATAAAAGTGCTAAACATTAAACTAAAACAACTAAATTAAAAGAAATAAATAACTTTACATGGGAGAAATTCCACTCGCTGATGGGCAGCGCTTCCCCTCGTGGTAGCAAAGCCTTCAGGATCCACCAGAATGCTAGTAGACGTCCACTGGTTAACACCAAAGTGGCATAGGAATTGTACACTGAATGATGGAGTCAGATGGTGTTTATATAGGGGGAGTCTCGGAGCACTGTAGGTTTCAGATTCGATGTGGGATACTGGCTTGAGTGCGCTCGATTGCAGAATGGTGCGATCGATCGCATGTGTGCTCGATCGCATGTGCGCTCGATCGCATGTTTGTTACGATCGATCGTAGACGCACTGAACTGCAAATATTTCGATGTGGGATGTTGACCTTGCACCCGTTCGTAGGCAAGTGCGCTCGATTGCATATCTCGTGTGATCGATCGCACTATGCATTCTCTTTCCTTTTGAAACTTGATATCTCCAAAAATGCTTCATTTTCTCCACAAACCTATAAAAATACACAAAACACAAGAAAGACATAAAATAAAGTGAAATAATACAAATTAAGAACCTAACAAATATAAATTAAAGGGCTTAAATATGCAATATTTAAGACTCATCAAATACCCCCAAACTTATATTTTGCTAGTTCCTTAGCAAAACAAAATAAAAACTAAATGAAAAACAAAGAACATAAAGATAAGTTCATCACTCATGTTATCCACAAATTTAAGGAGCACACACCACCATGATATTTAGTCATGAGCAAGCTTAAAGAGATAAACCCATCTTCACAATGAATAGAAATGTTAAAATCTAATTACTTACAAAGGGCAGGTTAAGGCATCACAAGTCTGACACTGTGTAAAGTGAATTAGCATATAAAAATAAAGCTTCCAAATAACTCTAATGTGTAAGGTCTCTATGTCTCAAGATTCACCAAATTTCCCATCAGAATGAACGAAAATGGCATAGTTTTTATTTATTTTTTATTTTTTATATATATAAGGCTCTGCTATGTTTAATTCTTTTAAGCTTTCTAATTGACCCATGTAGCGAGTGTTGAGTCAATGACTCCCAAACCAGATGATTTTAGGGCATTAGGTGTAAAGACACCCCTAAGGACTTACTAACTCGAGTAAAAAGGGCTACGAAACTAAACTGACCTTAATGTTACCAAACAAAATTTTCACCTTTTGACGTGAACACTCACTGCTTATTGAGGCAAGAGGTCCAGTTACTCAGTGGAAAGTTTATTGATGATGATCATTAGTATTACTATTATTATTATTATTATTATTATATATATATATATATATATATATATATATATTATGCTTTTCTATGCCCAAGTGTTTATCCAACAAGTCATCCAGTTTCAGTTAAGACAAGGAAACGTACACATTAAAATCACATGTCATACCTCACACAATTTGTGCTAATGTGCTCGTGCTAGATTAGATCAAACATGTGAATTCTCAAATGCCTAAAGTAAGTAACTAAATTTTAAAACTTTATCACCAGATCATGTGTTCAAAATTTTAAGCTTACCTATGACATCACATCACAGAAAATGTTTAGATCAACCAAAATTTCAAAATAACATGAGCATGCATTTATCTTTACGACGAAAAGATAACAAATTAGGACAAAGTGTGTGATGTGTCTCCCATACCCCCAAACTTAAATTACACATTGACCCCAATGTGTGAATAATATGGAAAGAGCTGACCTGGGATATGGAGAACTATCTGGACTAGTATAGCTCGTAGCATACCCCCAAACTTGAACTGAAGTACGCATTGTCCCTGAAAAATAAATACTGGAAAACAAAAAATACTAAAAACAAACATTAAGCATAAATATGTAAAATAATAAACAAATAAAAAGATAAGCTGTGGGATGCCTCCCCTGAGCGCTAAGCTTAAAGTCTTCAGCCAGACTCCCCTTAGTAGATGACACTCAATCATAGTAACTAGGATCCTCCAATAATATCGTCTCTATGTCCGGACTCCTCAACTCCAAGAATGGTTTTAGCCTTCGTCCATTTACCTTAAAAGTGTTACCATTCTTGGGATCCTCAATCTCGATGGCCCCATGAGGAAAAACTGACCGAATAAGAAATGGGCCTGTCCAACAAGATTTGAGCTTGCCTGGAAAAAGATGCAAGCGTGAATTGTAAAGAATAACTTTTTGACCCGGCTCAAAAGCTCGTCTCAAAATGTTTTGGTCATGAGTCTTCTTCATTTGTGCTTTGTATGATCGAGCACACTCATATGCATCATTCCACAACTCCTTCAATTCATTGAGTTGGAGCTTCCGTTGTGAGCCAACCTTGGAAAGATTGAAATTCAGTTGCTTGATAGCCCAATACGCACGATGCTCTAATTCGACCGGAGATGATATGCCTTTCCGTACACAATACGATAGGGAGACATGCCAATTGGCGTCTTGAAGGCTGTCCGATATGCCCACAGTGCATCAGTCAATCGCAGAGACCAATCCTTTCTACTAGGGTTCACAGTTTTTTCTAAAATGTGTTTGATCTCGTGATTAGAAATTTCCACTTGTCCACCCGTCTGTGGGTGATATAGGGTGGCAACCTTGTGTGTGATGAAATACTTCTTCATCAACTGCTCAAAAATCCGGTTGCAAAAGTGCTTACCTCCATCACTTATGATTGCTCGAGGCGTACCAAATCGAGCAAAAATAGTGTCCTTCAAAAACTGGACCACAACTCTGTGGTCATTGGTCTTGCACGCAATGGCCTCCACCCACTTGGACAGATAATCCACAACAACTAGAATGTACAAGTTACCAAAGGAGTTTGGGAACAGTCCCATAAAATCAATGCCCCACACGTCAAAAATCTCAACAATCAGAATAGGATTGAGGGGCATCATATTCCTCCTAGAAAAACTCCCTAGCTTTTGGCAATGCTCACAAGATACACAGTAGGTGTGAGAGTCTCGGAACATGGTAGGCCAATAAAATTCACACTGCAAAATCTTTGCAGCACTTTTTTTAGCATTGAAATGGCCTCCACAAGCATGATCATGATAAAAGGCGATGATGTTAGATTGGTCATGCTCAGGAATACACCTTTTGATGATCTGATCGGGACAATACTTAAACAGATAAGGATCATCCCAGAAAAAATATTTTACCATGGCTAAAAACTTTGATTTATCTTGTCGCCCCCAATGCAAAGGCATGTGTCCGGTGACAAGATAGTTTACTATATCAGCAAACCATGGAGTGGGATTTTGAGCAATGAGCATTAACTGCTCATCAAGAAAGGTCTCAGAAATGGGAGTGGTGGCCTCAGTGAAATCCACAATCAATCTAGATAAATGGTCCGCCACCACATTTTCTGAATCTTTCTTATCCCGAATCTCAATGTCGAACTCTTGAAGTAGCAAGATCCATCGGATAAGACGAGATTTAGCATCTTTTTTTGAGAAAAGATACTTCAATGCTGCATGGTCCGAGTAGATAATGACTTTAGATCCTAACAAGTAGGATCTGAACTTGTCTAATGCAAAAACGACTGCAAGCAACTCATTCTCAGTGGTAGAGTAATTGAGTTGTGTGTCGTTTAGAGTTCGACTTGCATAGTAGATAACATGGGGAAGTTTATCAACACGTTGCCCCAAAACAACTCCAACAGCATAGTCTGATGCGTCACACATAATCTCAAAGGGCACACCCTAGTTGGGTGGCTGAATAATGGGTGTGGACGTCAGAATCTTCTTCAGATCCCCAAATACTTTCTTACAATCCTCATCAAATAGAAATGGGGTATCTTTTTGTAATAACTGGCACAAGGGCCTGGCGATTTTGCTGAAATTCTAGATAAATCGCCTATAGAAACCTGCATAGCCCAGAAAAGATCGAACCTCCTTCATTGTACGTGGGGGTGGAAGGTTGGAAATCAGGTCCACCTTCGCTTTGTCGACCTCAATCCCCTGATGAGATACGACATGCCCCAGTACAATGCCTTGCTTAACCATAAAATGGCACTTCTCCCAATTAAGCACCAGGTTCTTCTCCTTGCACCGTACTAAAACCAAAGTGAGACGATGTAGGCACTCCTCAAATGTTGAACCGAAGACGGAGAAGTCGTCCATGAAAATCTCTAAGAATCGCTCTACCATGTCAGAGAATATACTGACCATGCATTGCTGAAAAGTAGCGGGTGCATTGCATAACCCAAATGGCATGCGACAGTAGGCGAATGTCCCAATAGGAAAGGTAAACGTCGTCTTCTCCTGATCTTCGGGGTCCACAGGGACCAAGTTATATCCAGAATAACCATCTAAAAAACAATAATACTCGTGCCCATCCAAACGCTCCACCATCTGATCAATAAATGGCAGTGGAAAGTGATCATTCTTTGTGGCAACGTTCAGCTTATGGTAGTCTATACACACTCTCCACCCTAACTGAACACGAGTTGGCACCAACTCATCGTCCTTATTCTTTACTATCGTCAATCCCGCTCGCTTGGGCACGACATGAATCGAGCTCACCCACTTGCTATCAGAGATGGGATAAATAATCCCTGCATCTAACAGCTTAATTATTTCTGCCCTCACAACCTCTTGCATAGCTAGGTTGAGCCTTCTTTGTGGCTCCCTCGATGGCTTGGCATTCTCTTCTAAATATATCTTGTGCATCACCACTGAGGGGCTGATTCCCCTGATATCCTCAATAGTCCAACCGATAGCTTCCTTGTGCTCTCTTAGAACATCTAATAATTTCTCCTCTTGAGCCTCACCCAAATCGGAAGCTATAATCAAAGGCAAACAATCGGCTGGACCGAGGAACTTATACTTAAGATTATTCGGTAAAGCTTAAGTTCCTTCTTGGGGGGTTCAAGTGCTGCAGTTTCCTCTGTCTCATTGCTTTCTTGAGGATCAGACTCCAAAATGGCATTCACTTCCTTGAGTAGCTTATCTAAGCCCAATTCCTCTCCAAAGTGAGCAAAACACGCCTCTAGGGGATCTTCAATGCTTGATTCGTCCACAGTCTCCTCAAGAATCTCCTCTGTTAAGCATACATTTCTCACTTCATCATATTCCAGTGGTTGCCTAGTGATATCAAAGATGTTCAACTCCACTGTCATATTTCCGAAGGAGATCTTCATCACCTCTGTCCTACAATTGATTAGGGCATTAGCCGTGGCTAAGAATGGTCGCCCTAGAATCACCGGTATTTGAATCCCTACATTCTGGACTGGCTCTATGTCAAGCATAATAAAATCCACTGGGAAATAGAATTTATCCACTTTTATCAAGACGTCCTCAACTATTCCCCGTGGTATTTTCACTGACCTGTCAGCCAATTGAAGCGTTGTGGATGTGGGCTTCAATTCTCCTAACCCCAACTACAAATAGACTGAGTAGGGTAGAAGATTCACACTCACTTCTAGATCCAAAAGAGCCCTCTCAATATGGCTGACTCCTAACGTGCAAGAAATAGTAGGACACCCCGGGTCCTTATACTTGATGGGTAGCGTGCACTAAAAGATTGAGCTGACCTGCTTGGTCAAAAATGCCTTCTTTGGGACATTCGCCCTCCTCTTGATAATGACCAAGTCCTTTAAAAACTTGGCATATGATGGCACATGATGGATGGCATCCAAAAATGGGATATTGATTTGGACCTGTTTGAATACCTCCAGAATTTCCTCATACTTCCCTCATTTCTTGGGTGCCTGTAATTTTTCAAGATAAGGCGCTTTAGGTATAAATGACCTAGGAGGGTCCTTCACAGTAGGTGTGGCTGTAGATGGCTCAGCATCTCTCTTCTCCTTGTTGCCACTCCCTTGCCCTTGTTGCATAGCAGGGCTCTCTTCCACTCGATTGTCCACTTGTCTCTCAGACCTCAGTGTGACAATCGAATGTACTTGTTCCTCCCCGTGCGTAGGAGTTGATGAACTCCCAACCATAAATTGTCCTTTCGGGTTGGGCACGGGCTGACTGGGGAACTTCCCTTTCTCTCTCTCACCCAAGTGACTTGCAATTTGCCCTATTTGACTCTCCAACTTGGCAATTGCTTGGGTGTTTACCATTGTTGCACTCCTTACGTTGCTCATGGATTGACTATTCATTTTCATGTATTCCTTAATGGTGTCCTCTAGTGACTGTGAAACTAGCACTGGTGTTTGAGTGGGAGCTTGGTAATTAGGTAATGGTGCTGGATGGGTAGAATGACCATGACCAGGAATTTGTTAGGCAAATCTGGGAGGATATTGATTTTGAGCATTATGAGGGGCTCCTCCCTGATTCATTGGTTGGTTTTGCCTCCGTGAAAAATTTGGGTGGTTCTGCCACCCTGGATTGTACGTCTCGAAGTACGATCCATTTGACCGCCTTCGATAATCATTGAAAGCATTTACTTGTTCCATAGGATACTCGGCATAAGCCGGCATTGATGGGCAATTCTATGCTAGATGCATGGGACTAGCACAGATGGAGCAGCTTTCAACATTGAATGTGTTGGCAGCATTGATGGATTGGCTCACAGTGAGAGCGTCAATCTTCTTAGTGAGGGCATCTAACTTTATCCTCAAATCAGTGTCCTTCCTGACCTCATAGATGCCTTCCCTCTTAGGAGCACGAATGGACTTATCTCGACAGCTTGAAAAATCCCACTGCTGCGAGTTGTCGGACAACTTGTCCAACACCATATATGCTACATCTCCTGTCAGACTCAAGAATGCCCCCCATTCATAGACTCGATCATGCTACGGTTGGGTTGAGTCAACCCTTGGTAGAAGAACTGAACGAGTCTCTACTTCTCATATCCATGTGGAGGGCATCTGATTAGTAGCTCTTTGAAGCGCTCCTAACTCTCAGAAAATTTTTCATCCATATCCTGAGTGAAAGAGCTAATCTCTTTTCGGCACTCATTCACTCTAGACATTGGGAAAAACTTATGATAAAATTTGCTAAGCAGGTTTTCCCAAGATGTAATAGACCCGGGCATGTTGGAATCCAACCACGCCCTAGCTCTATCGTGAAGAGAAAAAGGGAAGAGTCGAAGATGGATTGACTCCTCAGAGAAGTTTTGGAATTTAATTGTGGCACAAATGTCTTTGAACTTCTTCACATGACTATAAGGATTTTCAAGATCTAAGCCATGGAATGAGGGTAAGAGTTGGATAACATGTGGCTTTAAGTCAAAGTGGGTGGCATTGGTAGGTGGCAATACTATGCAAGAGGATGAGTTAGTTGCAACGGGTGCGAACAAATCCCTAAGGGATGTAGTGGAGTCCACGTTCCAAGCTCTAGGTTGCTCTACATGTTTAGGACGATGTGCATCCCTAAAATTCTCTCCCATCTCAATAGTCTCTCTCTCAACTAGTGCTATTCTCTGTCTCCTAAGAGTTCTTTCTAAGTCAGGATCTAAATGTATCAAATCTAAGTTCAATAATCTCCGACCAAGCATACACCAACAGAAAACAATGAGGTACTAACCAGCAGAAACAACAGAATAAAGCAAAAATAGCAAACACACTACTCGCAAAAATTAACAAAATTTTTTATTTTTAATTTTTTTTAAAAGAAATTGATAACTAACTAGTAGAAAAATAAAATCAATTCAGACCAAAAATTTTCACAAACCAAACAATTCCTCGGCAACGGCGCCAAAAACTTGTTGTGAGTTTTAAATTACTCGCAAGCGTACGAGTCGTTTGCAATATAGCGTTGTGCAAGTGCGAGGTCGAATCTACAGGGAATTGCGTTGTGAAAATATAAATTTATCTAAACTAATCTTATCATAACCTAGTTCCGAGTTTTGTATTATATGTTGCAAAATAAATAAAAGCTAAACTAAATTGATTTTAAAAACTAATAAAAAGACACTAAGGTTTCCGAATCCACTCCACCAAAGTTAGGCATATATGTCCTAAAAAAATAGCCTATCAAAACATTCCATGAATCCAACTATAAGACAAAAAACAAAGAATATCCTAATTAAACCAAAAGCATCCAATGTATCCGTTCTTAACAAATTACAAAGGAAGTCCAATTTAATCGAAAACAATTCGATGTATCCATTAGATGAAACACAAGGAATATCCAACAGAACAATTTAAAATCAATCAATCACAAGATTAACTCAAATAATTGACAGAACATTTATACTAAAAAATGTTAGATTTGTACAAACAAATCTGAACTACTATGCCAAACAACGACGAGGCTTCATCTTCAACCTTAGCTGAAGATTTTAGTCACTCATAACTATGAAACTACAATTTATAATAAAAGTGCTAAACATTAAACTAAAATAACTAAATTAAAAGAAAGAAATAACTTTACATGGGAGAAATTCCACTCGCTGATGGGCGGCGCTTCTCCTTGTGGTAGCAAAACCTTCGAGATCCACCAGAATGCTAGTAGACGTCCACCAGTTAACACCAAAGTGGCCCAGGAATTGTACACTGAATGATGGAGTCAGATGGTGTTTATATAGGGGGGTCTCGGAGCACTGTAGGTTTCAGATTCGATGTGGGATACTGGCTTGAGTGCGCTTGATCGCAGAATGGTGCGATCGATTGCATGTGCGCTCGATCGCATGTCTTGTGCGCACGATCACATGTGCGCTCGATCGCATGTCTGTTACGATCGATTGCAGATGCACTGAACTGCAAATATTTCGATGTAGGATGTTGACCTTGCGCCCGTTCGTAGGCAAGTACGCTCGAGCGCAGGTGCGCTCGATTGCATATCTCGTGTGATCGATCGCACTATGCATCCTCTTTGCTCTTGAAGCTTGATATCTCCAGAAATATTTCATTTTCTCCACAAACCTATAAAAATACACAAAACACAAGAAAAACATAAAATAAAGTGAAATAATACAAATTAAGAACCTAACAAATATAAATTAAAGGGCTTAAATATGAAATATTTAAGACTCATCAACTGGCTGATTAATCTGAATCGTGCTATTACTATTATGCCCTTGGAAGTTGCCATGTGTCATCGAGCTGTTGGATAGTGATAAGTGCTTAAGTAGTCATATTTAAGCCCCTTAATTTACAGTTGTTAAGCTCTTTGTTACGTATTTTAGTATATTCTACTTCATTTTTGTGTTTTTTGTGTTTTTATAGGTTCTTGAAGAAAATATAGCATTTTATAACTCTAAGAAAGAAATCTGGAAGACCTGGAAGCAGTCAAATGCGATCGAGCGCAAGGAGTCTGTGATCGAGCGCACAAGCACTCGTTCGCACACACAGAAGGCTCGAGCGCCACCCTATGCTCGAGCACAAAAGCATGCGATCGAGTGCACGCGTGCAGTAAAACGGCAGAGCCAGTTTTGGAAAGAAGAGTTCGGGTTTGTTTTGGAAATTAGGGTTTCGCTCGCGGTGTCTTTAGAACCTTATAAATAGGTCTGTAAAACACAGAAACTTTACTTTTTATCTTATTTCAATTGTAAACTTTGGAGACGAATTGACGAATATTCTCCACAGTATTTTTCAGGTTTATTCTTTTCTACTTATTTTATGTTATGCCGATGTTTAGCATAACAAGCATGTGTAACTAACTTCTTAATAGGGCTCGATTGAAGCCCTAATTATGCTTTTCCATATATGAGTATTGTTGCCTTTGCAAATAGTTGTGTTATAATGCTTTAATTGATTAATGCTTGTTTTATTGAATTCCTCATATGTGTTTGTCTGATCAAAGTATGCATGTGGTATGGATTAGTTAGTTAGATCAATTTGGATAATCAAGTCTTGGGTCTGACAATAGTAACAAAAGAAATCCACGTTGGGTTCTTGGGTTAATCAACATGGGAAACTGGGAGTATACACCATACTCTAGGTCTCGTATGGTTATCGATTTCCACAAATCTTATGCTCTTTTAAGGAACAACTCAGTATACACCATGTTGAATCCCTTAAAAGAGAGAAGAGTTAGAGTATACACCATGCCTAACTCGTTGCTTAAGGAGATCAATAGCCTAAGGAGTAGACCAAGCCCTTAGGTTGACAAACATTAGGTATTAATGGTAGGGCTAGAGCATTGGCACATTACTTGTTGGGAAAGTATGATTAGTGATGGATATCAAAGCCCTATGCTCTTATCATTATCAATCTAAACTCAATATTTATTTATATCATTTTATTTTGTGAAACTGATTCTAAAACGAAATTCACCAATCCCTATGGAGATGATTTCGCATTTGCACACTATGCTACTGTTGACCTTGTGCACTTGCAAGTAAAACTGTTTGATTATTTGCTTAATAATTTAGATAGATAATTGTACAACAAGTTTTTGGCACCGTTGCCGGGATTGCACTAAATTTCTTTTAGAATTATTTTTCGTTCAGTTTATTTTTCTGTTTTATTTCATTCTGTTTCATCAAAACCTAATCAATTATTTTCTTTTTGTTTTCTTTTCTGATTTAGGTACTGCAGCAGAAGTTCTCTGAGGCACTGTGATCGAGTGCACTCCTTGGTGTGATCGAGCGCATTTGAGGCAAAGGCTACTCGAGCAGCAGCATTAAAACTGCTGCATTGAAGCGATTTTGCTGATTCATGCAAGGGCTTCGATCCAGGAATCCCACTTTCTTTCCCCTCGATACAGAGCTTAAGAGGACCATTTAACAAAGGCTTAGAGACAGTATTAAGGAGGTAGAAGAAAAATTCGAGGAAGAAGCATCAATGGTGGAACAGCTAGAAAACCAACAACCACCTGAGCGAAGACCTATGAAGCAATCTTTCACCCCATGGAACCTCGACCAGCCATCTTTCATTGCTTATCAACCAGAGGCGGAAGGCAATTATTACATATCTCCGCAGATACTCAGTGCATTAACTCACTTTAGGGGTACACCTGCTGAGGACTCACATTTGCACCTTTGGGAGTTCTTTGATCTCTGCAAATTCTAGCATATCCAGGGCCTAGACCAAGAGGGAATCAGGTTAATTCTTTTCCCTTTTTAATTAAAAGATAATGCTAAACTATGGTACAATTCATTACCTGCAGTTTTTATCCACACTTGGGAAGAGTTGGCCAGTAAGTTCCTAAGGAAGTTTTTCCCAATTCAAAAGACAAGACAAATGAGGAAGGAGATTCAATCTTTCCAACAGAAGGATGGAGACCTATTCTTTAAAGCAGGAGGACATTTTAACAAGCTGCTACTCAAATGCCCACATCACAATCTTCCACAAGATGAATTAGTACAAGCTTTCTATGAAGGTTTGAGTGATACTAATAAAAGTATTGTGGATTCAGGTTGTGGAGGTGTGTTGATGGAAAAGAGCAGTGAAGAAGCCATGGAGCTGTTTGAGACATTAAGTAAGCACACCCAGCAATTCTCCTCTAGAGGTAAACAAGGATCCAAGAGCAAAGGTATGTATGAGGTGACTCTAAAAGGTGGATCCTCTACCTAAATAGCTGCTATGGAGAGGAAACTAGATCTGCTTGTTAAAGCCATGACCGCTCAAAATGCCTCACCTAATCCACCAGCTACACCACTCCAGGTATGTGCTATACGTTCTCATTTTGATCATAATACTGAGACATGTCCTTTATATTCATCTGCAGATCCAAAGCAAGCGAATTATGTGGGACCAAACAACTATCTGCCATAGAACAACCCATATGCAAACACTTACAACCCTGGATGGCGAAACCACCCCAATTTCTCTTGGAGCAACAATCAGAATGCCCTAAACCATCAATGGCAGCAAAGGAACTCCCAACAAACAGCCCACTCAGTTCCCAAATCAAAGAAAAATGACTTAGAGAGTCTTGTGAGGCAATTGGCAACCCAACAACAACAGTTGATGACCTTACAGGATCAGTTTATGGCAGATGAAAGGCAATTTCGAACTGAGCTAAGATAGACCATTGCAAAACACGAACAAGCTATTCAGAGGCTAGAGGTACAAATGAGGCAATTGGCTAAAGAACTAAGTGGCAGAAAGCAAGGTGAGCTTCTAGCTCAAACACTACCTAACCCAGGGGGGCACCAGCAACTAAAGGCTATCACAACTCTCTGGAATGCTAAGGTCATAAGAACCGATGAGTCTGCAAAAGCATCTCTAGAGAAACCATCAGCATCAAAGGTAAGTGAGATGGGGAAGATGAATGCACCATCCTTCCCGCAAAAGGTTAGTAAAAAAAAAGAAAGAAAATAAACTGCTTGACATCTTTGAAACTTTGCAGAAAGTAGAAATAAACATTCCTTTATTAGATGCAATTCAACAAATACCTGCTTTTTCTAAATTTTTGAAAGATTGTTGCACTCATAAGAGGAAGTTTCAGGAACATGAGACAATAGCCTTAACTGAAGAGGTAAGTGTTGTGCTATTAAGAAAATTACCACCAAAACTGAAAGATCCGGGTAGTTTTACTATTCCCTATAGGATAGGTGACCAGCTATTTGAGCGTGCATTACTGGACTTAGGAGCGGGTGTAAATTTTTTGCCATACACAGTATTCGAAACACTAGGTTTGGGGGAGCTTCAACCAACTGCCATCACCTTGCAATTAGCAGACAGAAGCATCAAGAGACCAAGAGGTATTCTTGAGGATGTCTTAGTAAAGGTATGTGAGTTTATTTTACCTGCTGATTTTATTGTGTTAGATATGGAAGAATGCTCTATGCCATTACCTTTGCCCATCATCTTAGGAAGACTCTTCATGAGAACTGTTGATACAAAGATTTGTGTGAAAAAGGGTATAGTAAGTATGAAGGTAAATGGTGAGAAAATAGAGTTCAAAATATTTGATGCATTAAAATTACCTAAATATGATATGAAATGCTTTAATGTATGTATGATGCAAAGTTCTGTTGAGAAATTTTTTTAGGTCCAACACATTGATCCATTGGAGACCACCCTTACTCATGGTTTCACAAAATTAGATATTGAGCAAAAACCTGAAGATGTTACTGATGACATCATTAAAGTTGTGCACCTCTTTGAGGCCTCTCCAAAACATCCAAGTAAGTTTGCCCCTCCATTTGAATCTCTTGTACCTACTAATACTACACTTCTCCCATCTATTGTCTAGGCACCAAACTTGGAGTTGAAGCAGCTACCAGAACATTCAACTTATGCTTATTTGGGAGAGAATAGGACATTACCTGTAATTGTTATTGCTATTTTAAGTGTTGGAGAAGAAGAAAAACTATTGAGAGTTCTTAGAGAGCATAGATCTACTATTGGATAGACCATTGCTGACATCAAAGGGATAAGTCCAGCCAAATGCATGCATCATATCTACCTTGAGGATTAAGTAAAACACACTTGGGATGCTCAAAGAAGACTTAACCCACATACGAAAGAGGTAGTGAAGGCAGAGGTATTAAAACTATTAAATGTTGGCATTATCTACCCCATCTCAGACAGTAAATGGGTAAGTCCGGTCCAAGTTGTTCCGAAAAAGAGTGGGATCACAGTGGTGAAGAATGAGGATAAGGATCTCATACCTACAAGAAAAACAACTGGTTGGAAGGTATGTATTGATTACAGAAAATTAAACAAGGTGACCAGAAAAGATCATTTCCCCTTGCCCTTCATTGATCAGATGTTAGAGAGATTAGCTGGCCATAGCTATTATTGCTTCTTGGATGGGTATAGTGGGTACAACCAGATTGCCATAGCACCTGAGGACCAAGAAAAACTACTTTCACATGCCTTTTCAGCACATTTGTTTACAAAAGGATGCCATTCGGTTTATGCAATGCTCCAGCCACTTTCCAAAAATGTATGATGAGCATTTTCTCCGACATGGTGGAAAATTTTATTGAGGTATTTATGGATGATTTTAGTATATTTGGTTCTAATTGTGATGAATGCCTCAATCATCTGGAGAGTGTCCTAAAGAGATGTGAAGAGAGCACCTCAGTGCTAAATTATGATAAATGTCACTTTATTGTTCAATAAGGCATTGTGTTGGGTCATTCCATCTCCAACAAAGGTATTGAGGTAGACAAGGCTAAAATAGACATCATTTCAAAGTTATCTCCTCCTCTAACAGGCAAAGGAGTCAGAAGTTTCCTTGGACATGATAGATTCTACAGATGATTAATCAAGGATTTCTCCAAGATCTCTAGACCTCTATGTGCATTGTTAGCTAAAGATACCAAGTTTGATTGGACTGATGACTGTATAAAAGCTTTCAACACATTGAAGAATGTGCTCACCTCCACACCAATAATGATGGCACTTGATTGGAGTCTTCTATTCGAGCTGATGTGCGATGCCAGTGACTTCGCCTTGGGAGTTGTCTTAGGCCAGAGAGTCAATAAGGTACCTCATGCTATTTACTATGCTTCTAGAACTTTAAATGATGCTCAGCTAAACTATTCTACTACTTAAAAGGAATTGTTGCTTTAGAGAAGTTTAGATCATACCTGATTAGCTCTAAGGTTATTGTATTTACTGATCATGCTGCTTTGAGATATTTGTTTTCTAAGAAAGATGCAAAACCTAGGTTAATTAGATGGGTACTCCTATTGCAAGAGTTTGACTTGGAGATCAAAGACAAGAAGGGCAGTGAAAATGTGGTTGCAGATCACTTATCAAGGCTACCTTATAAGGACGATAAAAATGAGCTACCTTTAAATGAGAACTTCCTCGATAACCAATTTTTCGCACTAGAGGTAACACTTCCATGGTATGCTGATATTGTCAATTATCTAACTGCAAAGGTTTTTCCTCAAGGTATGACCAGTCAAGAAAAGAAGCGATTGAAATCTCTGTCTAGACACTACCATTGGGATGATCCCTACCTATTCAAATTACGTCCTGATCAAATCATCAGAAGCTCATGTGATAGATGCCAGTGGGCATGTAACATCTCATCCCGAAATTAGATGCCCTTACAAAATATTCATATAGTAGAACTTTTTGATGTATGGGGCATTGATTTCATAGGTCCGTTTCCTAACTCCTTTAGTTATTTATATATTCTTGTGGGTGTGGATTATGTGTCCAAATGGGTCGAGACTGTCTCTTCAAAGACTAATGATCATAAAGTGGTTGCGAAGTTTCTACAAGATAACATCTTTACTCGATTTGGGACTCCAAGAGCAATCATCAGTGATGGCGGCAGCCACTTTCATCATCATTCTTTTGCCGCACTCATCAGAAAATACGGGATCACCCATAAAGTTGGCACTCCATATCATCCTCAAACTAGTGGCCAAGTGGAGATAAGTAACGAGAAATCAAAGGCATCCTGGAGAGGATCGTGAATCCTAATCGGAAGGATTGGTCTTTGGTCTAAATGATGCTCTATGGGCATATAGGACAGCTAACAAGACACCCATTAGTATGTCTCCATACCGCTTAGTGTTTGGGAAAGCATGCCATCTGCCGGTAGACTTAGAGCATCGAGCATATTGGGCCATAAAACAGTTCAAGTTTGACATGAAGCAAGGGAGAGAGAAGAGGAAGTTGCATTTAAATGACCTGGAAGAATTAAGGTAAGATGCATATGAGAATGCCAAGCTCTACAAAGAAAGGACAAAAGCCTATCATGATAAACAATTAGTTAGGAAACAGTTTCATGTGGGACAAAAGGTGTTGCTTTACAACTCAAGATTAAGACTATTTCCAGGCAAATTAAAGTCCCAATGGTCTGGTTTGTATATGGTCACCAAGGTCTTTCCCCATGGTGTTTTGGAGATTCATGGTTCAAACGACAATTAGATATTCACGGTAAATGGACACAGAGCCAAGCCATATCTTGAAATTAACTTACTACCTAGAGATGAAGATTTGGCACTACAATCTGTCCAGTATACAGCAGAACTGCGAGCACTTGAGTCACATGAGGTGGATTTTAAGTGTCCCCTTCCAAGAGAGTAGCACTAAAGCTACTATAGAGAGCACTTGAGTAATCCGACTTTGATAAATGTGTAGCTCAAGCGCCTCTATTAAGTTCAGTGATACTGAGGCCACTGAGTACGGTACATTTCTACTTTTGTTCTTATTCTTATTATTTTTCGTTTTTTCTAACTGTCCATAGTCCAGTTTGTCATTTGGTACAACCTGCCCTTGCGATTGAGTGCATGTCATAGTGCACTTGAGCGTAGAATCATCATGCACCCAATTGCGCGCGAACGCACACACACGCACACACTTGCACACAAGTGTGATCCAGCACACTTCAGAGTGCGATCGAGCGCACTTCAGAGTGCGATCGAGCTCATTTCAGAGTGCGATCGAGCGCGCTTCAGAGTGCGATCAAGCGCACTTCAGAGTGCGATCGAGCTCACTTCAGAGTGCGATCGAGCGCGCTCGGGGCAGAAAGTCACGTGATGATTTTAAATACACTTCCCTCACTTATCACACACTTTCACTTTACCATTTTCTCTATTGCACTCTCTCTCTATCGCACAACAACTACTCCACTCAACCTCATCCCCCCCATTAACTCCTCTACCCCTCAGCACGACACCTCACACCAACTCCCCCATCGCTTGACCACACCTCATCCGCGAAGCTACCACCCCTCCACCATTTCTTTCCTTCTTACATTCCGTTTCCCATTTCCTCCATACATTGCATATACAACTCCGGTTTTCATACATTCTCACCAATTATATTTCATATACACTTGGTTTTTCTTGTGTGGCTGTTTTGAGTGAAATTGTAGGGGGTTAGAAAAATTTCGGAGTCCTCTCCGTGAGACTAGTTTTCAGGTTGCTCACAACCTGTTTGATCGTTTTCCTGACTCAGTGCACTCGAGTGCAAGGCATCTGTAATCGAGCGTAAGACAACAGTGCGATCATGCGCACATCAGTGTGATCGAGTGCAATTTGGACATAAACTTGCCCACAATGCCAAAATAAGTTTCCTTTACCTCTCGTGCCTCGAGCAGCCGTACCCAGTCATCCCGGCCCAATTTCGAACAACAAGAAATCTTGTTCAAAATTATGTTCAACATTGATGAAGACTTCAAGAGCTTGGAAGCCACTCGATGAGCGGTCCAAGAATTCAAGTATTGGGGACTAAAGAGGCTGTTCAAGCCTATTTGTTCTACTGCCTACACCCGGTTTGTGGTCCATTTCTACGAGAACCTATCATTCAACTGCAACAGACCGGGGGTTTTATCTTCATCAGTCCAGGGTAAGTTTATAAAGGTGATCTCTGTTGACATAGCTGCTGCTCTTCATTATTGTGATGAGTCCCCTCCCGAGGACACCCAGATGGAAGAGCAACCGAAGTCCTTTCCCTTGTCCTCCATCATTGCGGATATGTGTGCTGGCCAGTACGCCAATCGACATAACAATGCTAGGAGCCGATCCAAGTTGCCTCCATGACTTTGACTCGTAGATTCTATCCTCCAACGGAATGTGTACCCATTAGGATACAAGACTCAGAGGAGGGACCAGCTCTTATAGGCCTTATATGCTTTCCACATAGGCCACTGGTACTTTATCCCGGCTATCATCTGGAGCCAGTTTCATAAGTTCTGGGATCACGTCCATGGCTGCTAAACCACCACGGCGAATGCATAAGGGCTCCCCTTCCCGTTCCTCCTCAGCTACATATTCAAAAAGAAAGGGATCAAAGGCTCCTCCATTGATGGACCGGTGAGTGATTACCCATTCTTTGAGAAGGGCCAGTGGAGCCTGAGCCAGTCCCACATGCCCAGAGGACCTCAAGGGTATGTACTTGCTGATGAGCGAGTGGATGATGATCACATGGAGACTGAGGACCCCACAATGAGCCATACTTGGGAGGAAGATCATTCTGACATAGGACCCATAGGGTACCAGTATATTCTTCACAAAATGTCTTCTCTCCGGTTTGAGCTCTCTAACATTTACGGGGAGGATAGGGAGGCGACATTACTAGTGCATCGATGGCTTGGAGGCACGCTTTGTGAGGCAAGAGGCGATGCTCCAGGCCAATCTTGATCGACTACCTCCTGTACCCGGTACCTCATTGACTGCACCACCTAAAGACCAGCAGTGAGAGAGGTGCCCCGTCTGACTGAAGATGTAAAACTTAGCGCTCATGGGAGGCACCCCACAACATATCTTTTTATTTTTAGTATTCTTTCACATTTATTTTTAGTCTTTACTTTTATAACTGTTTATTATTAGTGTTTATTGTTTTCTGGTATTACGTTTGTTTCTCTTTTTTCAGGGACATAATGAGTGCATCAAGTTCAAGTTTGGGGGTATGCTATGAGCCATGCCAGCCATCTAGTTCTCCATCTCCCAGGTCAAATCTTTCCATATCACTCACACATTGGGGACAATGTGTACATTAAGTTTGGGGATATGGGAGACACATTAACACACTCTGTCCCAGTTTTTTTAAGTATTCTTGAAAAGATAAATGCATATTCATATTATTTTGAAATTTTTGGTTAATTTAAAACAAATATTATGATAAAATTTCATTAGTATGCTTAAAATCTTGAACATATGGTCTAATAATAAAGTTTTAAAAGTTTAATTACTTACTTCAAGGCATTTAAGAATTCACAAGTTTGATCTAAATATGACATGAGCACATTAGCACATAATTGTGTGGGGTATGACATATAATTTTTATGCATATGTTTCCATGGCCTAACTATAAGCGGATCACTTGTTAGAAGAACCCTTTGGCATAGAAAAATTTTTTAAAAAAAATTTATTGCACGAAAAAAGAAATTAAAATGCTCCTAATAATCATTAAATAAACTTTTCACTGAGTAACTGGACCTCTTGCCTCAGTAAGTAGTGAGTGTTCACGTCAAAATGTAGGAATTATGCATATAACGATAATTAAATAAAGTTTCCACTGAATAACTGGACCCTTGCCTCAGTAAGTAGTAAGTGTTCACGTCAAAAGGTGAGAATTTTGCTTGGAAGCATTAAGACTAGTTGGTTTCATAGCCTTTTTGACTCGAGCTAGTAAGTCCTTAAGGGTATTTTTACACCTAATGCCCTAAAATCATCCTGTTTGGGAGTCATTGGCTAAACACTCGCTACATGGATCAATTAGAAAGCTTAAGGGAACTCAACGTGGCAAAAATCTCTTAATAAAAGAAAAATAAATAAATAAAATTATGCCATTATTGTTCATTCTGATAAGAAATTCGATGAATGTTGAGACACTAAAACACTATACATTAGAGTTATTTGGAAGCTTCATCTTTTATGTGCCAATTCACCACACACTAAGTCAGACTTGTGATGCCTTAAACCAGCCATGTGTATGTAATTAGAATTTAAAACCCTTATTCATTGCGAAGATGTGTTTATGTTTTTAGCCTACTCATGAACAACTATCATGGTTTTGTGTGCAACTCAAATTTTTTAGATATCATGAATGATGAATTTATCTTTGATATTGTTTTTCAGCTAGTTTTTCGTTTTATATTACTAAGGGACTAGTAATATGTAAGTTTGGGGGTGTGATAAGTGCTTAAATAGTCATATTTAAGCCCCTTAATTTACAGTTATTAAGCTCTTTGCTTAAGTATTTTAGTATATTCTACTTTATTTTTGTGTTTTCTGTGTTTTTATAGGTTCTTGAAGAAAATGTAGCATTTTGGAACTCTAAGGAAGAAATCTGGAAGACTTGGAAGCAGTCAAGTGCGATCGAGCGTAAGGAGTTTGTGATCGAGCGCACAAGCACTCGTGCACACATATAGAAGGCTCGAGCGCAACCCTGCACTCGAGTGCAAAAGCATTGGATCGAGCGCACACATGCAGTAAAATGGTAGAGCCAGTTTTGGAAAGAAGAGTTCGGGTCTTGTTTTGGAAATTAGGGTTTCGAGGTGTCCTTAGAACCTTATAAATAGGCCTGTAAAACACAGAAACTTTATTTTTTTATCTTCTTTTCAATTGTAAGCTTTGGAGACGAATTGACGACTCTTCTCCACAGTATTTTTCGGGTTTATTCTTTTCTACTTATTTTATGTTATGATGATGTTTAGCATAACAAGCATGTGTAACTAACTTCTTAATAGGGCTCGATTGAATCCCTAATTATGCTTTTCCATATATGAGTATTGTTGCCTTTGCAAATAGCTATGTTATGATGCTTTAATTGATTAATGCATGTTTTTATTGAATTCCTCATATGTGTTTGTCTGATCAACATATGCATGTGGTATGAATTAGTTAGTTAGATTAATTTGGATGACCGAGTCCTGGGTATGATAATAGTAACAAAAGAAATCCACGTCGGGTTCTTGGGTTAATCAACATGGGAAACCGAGAGTATACACCATACCCTAGGTCTCGTGTGGTTGTCGATTTCCATAAATATTATGCTCTTTTAAGGAACAACTCAGTATACACCAAGCTGAATCCCTTAAGAGAGAGAAGAGTTAGAGTATACACCATGCCTAACTCATTGCTTAGGGAGATCAATAACCTAAGAAGTGGACCAAGCCCTTATGTTGACAAAGATTAGGTATTCATGGTAGGGCTAGAGTATTGGCACATTTCTTGTTGAGAAAGTATGATTAGTGGTGGATGTCAAAGCCCTATGCTCTTATCATTATCAATCTAAACTGAATATTTATTTCTATCATTTTATATTGTGAAACTAATTCTAAAACGAAATTCACCAATCCTTGTGAAGATGATCTCGCATTTGCACACTATGCTACTGTTGACCTTGTGCACTTGTAAGTAAAACTGTTCGATTATTTGCTTAATAATTTAGGTAGATAATTGCACAACAGATAGGGAGCCTTATCCAAGATTTTACCATTTTTCCCTTAGCAGATGCCATGTGTCATTGTGTCAGTGGAGGGAGAATTTTCCCTACATCAGATGCCTCCCACTTCCTTAAGTGCAATAATGCGGTTGAGGAAGTAGGTTGTTCGGAGTGTGTTGTGTAGTTTAGATCAAGCTTGACAATATTTGGGTTCCTAGGTATTGAGAAGGTGAGATATAGGGACCCGAACTCGTTCATGCAATATTAAGGGATAGCTCATAGATTCCCTTCGAGTGTCGCGTGTTCGAAAAGAATTAATAGTTCGACACTACCTCCTCGTTAGGCAATATAAGGGGACCGTAAAGCACAAATTTTATAGTAGACTTTTTGAAGCAAAGTAAGATAATGAGCCTGTGTGGCATGGATTTGAGCTCAGTTGGAAATACAGACTATGTGCCTCGAACCAAGATAGATAATAAGCTCGAGTGATACGGACTGAGTGTCTCGAAGTGAGGTAGATAATGAGTCCGGGTGATACGAACTGATTAACTCTAAGCGAGGTAAATAGTGACTCTGGACGATACGGATTGAGTTCCTCGAAGCGAGGTAAATAGTCAGTCCGGGTGATACGGACTAAGTGCCTCGAAGCGAGGTAGATAGTAAGTCTGGGTGATACGGACTGAGTGCCTATAAGCGAGGTAAATAGTGAGCCCGAGTGATATGGATTGAGTGCCTCGAAGCAAGGAAAATAGTGAGTCAATGTGATACGGACTGAATGCCTCAAAGTTTTTTTGGGAAAATGGTTTAAACACTGAGATAAGTCGACCCTATCTCTTCGGGGTTTTTGAAAAAAAGTTTCGAGGGCTGAGATAAGTCGGCCCTATCTTCTCGGAGGTTTTTGGAAAAAAATCTCTGAGGGTTGAGATAGGTCGGCCTTATTGTAATACCTGTAATCGTAAAGCAAGAGTAAAGAAATAATTTAATAAATATGATATGAAATTAAAATAATATATATATATATATATATATATATGTGAAGGATTTAGTATTAAATAAAATAATTATTTTAAAAAAAATGGACGCGTGGGGGCGTAATTACAAAGAAAAGGAAAAAAAAAACTGGACAGGTCCAACGTGAGAAGGAAAAAAAAGTAAAAGTAAAAAAAATGCTAGGGGGGACTGCTAAAGCAAAAAAAAAAAAAAAAAAAAAAAATATACATATATATATATATATTTGTGCTTTGCTTTAAATTTTCCTCAGCAAATCTTTGGTTTTCTCCTTTCCTCAATTCAAACTACCCTATTTCTTTAAACACTTGGAGACCGAAAGAAATTGTGAAACAGCAAAATTTTGAAGGGGCTTACGGGAGAATTTTATAGAGAATCATGGGAAGCACTAAGAAAAATAGAAGGTAATAACGTGAAGTTTATTTTTGAAATTTTAGTATATATGAAATTTCCCGGAATTCAAAGTGAAAATTTTCAAAGGGTGTAAATTATGGAAGAATTAAAGAAATAATTAGAATTTTTAATATAAATATTATATCAAGTGTTGAAGATCAGCAACCGGGAGAAATTGCTGAGAGGAACGGGAAAGACAAGGAGGTGATCCACGAGTAGCGTAATCTAGATAAAAATAAAATATCTATTGATAATATTAAAATAAATTATTAGTTAAAGCTTTGGTGGTAGATGAAAAAATTGATTGATAGGTATGATAAGAATTTCGGACATGTAGAAAATTATTATGTAAGAAATAATAGTTTTGGAATAATAAGTTGATTTAATAATAAAAGCGATAAATGAAATTCTTGATGAGCTATGGTAGATGATTTGATGTGATTTATGATGAGAGAAAATTTATTGAATCTTGACAAGCTATGATGGATGATTTGATGTGATTTATGAGGAGAGAAATTTAGTGAAATTTCTTTCAATAATAAATTGAGAATAATCAGGATAGCTAATTTAAATATTTGAATTTATGTTTGTTTCTATGGTATTGTTCATATGCGTATTTCATATTATTGTTCATATGCATATGCATTAAATAAAAGAACCAGGAGGGGGCCGGTCTAAAGGAAAACCGTGACAGTCGGTATATGCTGGAAATAAAGGAAAACCGTGATAGTCAATGTATGCTGGAAATAAATGAAAACCGTGACCGCCGGTATATGCTGAAAATAAATACTGTGACAGCTGGTATATGCTGTAAATAAAAAACCGGGAGGGGGCCGATCTAAGATAAAAATATGTCGACATGTGGGAAGACTTTCCTTAATAATAATTCATGCATTGCATCTGTTTTAAATATTGATTGCATTACTGAAATCCTGAAGTGTTGTTTGTTATTGTGAATTTATTTATAGATGGATGAGTCTCATAGAGAGATAGTTATGGTGAGAAAGAAACATAGAAGTATGATATGATAAGAACCATCTAAATGGTAGGCTTTATGCTGTGAACCTCATTACGAGGTAATTATGAGTTAATTGATGGTCTTAAGGTGAACCAATAAATAAGAAGAAGAGATTGATAGAGAATGAGACTTAAGATTTATGTAGTGATAGTAGAATGCTATTATCAAGTTATGTGAGATATAACTGATTAAATATTGAAAGACCATTTATACATATTGAGTACTTCTAGTAAATTTAATTCATTGAGCTTGTGAAGCTCACCCCTCATTGTACAATGATTTCAGGTAGCAGACATGACAAATAGTTTGGTGAGTTGAGGTTCAGACAAAATCGTTATCTGTAAGCCACGTACGTGTCCACATCCTCAGACTAATGGGAAAATAAAATAAAAATTTATTTGTAAATATTCATGCATTTTAAGTTGTACATAATGATTAAGTCAAGATCAGAATGATGTATCTCCCCTGTTGAAGGTTGAGGATTGATGTAAAAATTTCTATTGGTGTTATTATTTTTATTGTTGCATATATGTGTCATGCTAGGATTTTCAAAATGTGATGACACCGTCTCGAGGGTGGCTAACCCGGGATTGGTTATTACAATTTTGGTATTAGAGCATTAAGTTTTATGATTCTGTAGACTGCATAAAAAGTAAGAAAGGGGAAAATTAAAATATATTATATTTTAATAGTTTTAGGATGACACGTGGACATGCTAGAGCTTAGGTTAGAGTTGTTGATTTGAGAGGGTGTGGTAGGCCCCCAATATTTTGACAAGTCGAGGTTGAGTCTGAATCTGTGGTTCCTAAAAGGGAATGTGCGGACTATATAATTAATATTAGTAAAGGTATGAGAAAATCTAAAGTTGAAAAAGATGAGCTAAGATAAGCCCTTACACATACTCTTGAGAAAATGAATGTAACAGATGATAGAATTGATAGCTTATAGCATAGACTTGATGAACAGGCTAGAGCAGTGCCTGAGGTTGTTAATCCAGTAATGATAGACATTTAAAAAGCAGGAAAAGTGAGTTTATGTATGAGATGCAGGGAGATTGTTAAGTTGAATGCTTTATTGTTTAAAGGATTTATAAACCCTTTTAAGCCTGAGTTATGGGTGAAACAGGTAGAGAGATTTTTTTTGATATTTTACCAATGACTGACGGGCAGAAGGTCGTCCTTGCTATGTTCAAGTTAGAGAGAAAGACCCGAGAATGGTGGGAGGATATTCTTCCCAAAGTAAGTATAAATATTAATTGACCCTTAACCTGGAATAGGTTTAAGGAGGTTTTCCTTGATAAATACTTTCCTTAGACCTTTAGAGCCCAACAAGATAGAGATTTTATTTATTTGAGGCAATTGGGTTGACTGTGGCTCAGTATGATAGGAGACTTGTGGCTTTGTCGAGGTTTGTACTGGAAATGGTAGACCTAGAGGAAAAGAAGTGTAGGAGGTTCATAAATGAACTATGTTTTAAGATTTGATCAAAACTATCTCACATGAGGCATATGAATTATGTTATGTTGGCAAATATAACACTTTAGATTGAGAAGGAGGTGATGGAATTTAGAGGTAAGAGGAATTGTCGGAAGAGGTCTAGATTTGAAGAACCCAAAAGTGGTACTAGTATGAGTGTGAAGGGTGGGAGACCACCCAGAGGAGGTGTTCCTTGTCATAGGGAACTGTAGTATGGAGTCAGAGGAAAGCAAGATCTGTTGCTTTTGTAGCTCAAAGTAATATTGGTCGGACCCCTAAGTTTGGGAGACAGGTTATGGGAACTAGGAGTTATGGCAGAGGAAGTAAGTATGCCACCAAGGGGAAGTGGTAATTTGATGTATGATTGGGTGATAGAAGTTTATCATAAATATATTCAGATAAGATATTTCTCACAGAATTTTCAAAAAATTTGAAGTACTTTGTATGTAGAGAAGGTGGACATATCAATGTTGGTTGATCTTGGTGCAACCCATTCTTTTGCATCCAATATTCATTTGAAGTCTATTGAAGTATGTATTAGTCCTTTGAAACAAAATATTTTGTTGAAGTTCCCACTAGAGATAGAGTGATAATCATAAATGCTTACAAGGATTATGTGATTCGTATCAGTGATAGAGAATCTAGAGCTGATTTATTATCTTTGAATATGATATAATTTCATTTAATTTTGAGAATGAATTGGTTGTCGACGTATTACGCTTGGGTTGATTATTTCAGAAAGAAGGTAGTGTTCAAGATATGAACATGGGGAGTTTAACTTTCAATGAGAACATAAGATATTCTCGAACTATCTCATTTTTCTCTGACCACTAGGAGATGGTTGAAAAAGGGTTGTGAGGAGTATTTGGCATGCACAATGGATTCTAAAAAGGAAAATAGGAAGTTAGAATAAATTTTAGTGGTGAAAGATTATTCTAATGTAATTCTTGATGAGTTATCTAGGTTGCCTCCAAGTAGGGAGATTAAACTCTCTATTGATGTGATACCAGGATCATCACATATATTTAATAGCACCATATGGAATGACGTCAGCTGAATTGAGAGAGTTGAATGTACCATTTAAATTTTTTTTGGATAAACAATTTATCAGACCTAATGTATTTGGGAAGCCCATGTGTTGTTCGTGAAGAAGAAAGATGGAATGATAAGAGTGTGTATAAACTACAGATAGTTGAATAAGAACAAATATCTTTTTCCAGGATAAATAAATTGTTTGAGCAGTGCAAGGAGTGAAAGTGGTTTTCTAAGATAAACCTGAGATCAAGTTATCACCATTTGTGGATAGAGAAGGGAGACGTGCTTAAGACTGCTTTTAGGACATGTTATGGTCATAAGCTTTTTGTGATGTCATTTGGATTAACTAATGTTCTAGAAAAATTCATGGACTTGATGAATAGAGTATTTAAATTATATCTTAACAAGTTTATGGTTATATTTGACTTTATGATAAAATCTAAGAAGGAAGAGCAACATATGAAACATTAGACAGTGTGTTGGAGATTATGAGGAGAGAGAAAGTATATGCAAATTTCTCTAAGTATGAGTGTTGGTTGAATGAAATAACTTTATTGAAACATGTAATATCGGGAAATGGTATAACAGTTGATCCACAAAAGGTAGAGGCAATGTTAAGTTGGGAGAGACCAATTAATGTGACTGAGATTAGAATCTTCTTGGGGTTAGATGGTTATTATAGAAGATTCTTTCAGAATTTTTTTATTATTGTAATACTGTTGAATAGACTGACCATGAAAGAGGTGAGATTTGTCTGGTGAGGGAAGTGTGAGAAAAGTTTTCCAATTACTAAAGGAGAAATTGACTACAACTCCAGTATTGGTGTTTCCTTCTAGTGAGGAAAGATTTATGGTGTATAGTGATGTTGCATCATTGATTGGGATATGTGTAACATAGGAAAGCTGTGGCCCATACTTCTAGGCAATTAAAGATTCATGATATAAATTTACCATACTCATGACTTGGAGTTGAATGCTATAGTGTTTACTTTAAAAATTGGAGATATCATCTCTATGGAGCCACTTGTGAGATATTCATGGGTTATAAGAGTTTAACATACTTACCTGCTCAGAGAGAGTTGAATTTGAGTCAAAGATGGTGGATGGAGATATGATTGTACAATTCACTATCGTCTAGAAAATGCGAAGGTGATAGTGATGCTTTGAGTAGAAAGTCTACAAGAAGGCTAACTGCTATGGGGAGTACTGATGTGAAATTGATGATAGATTTAGAGAGATAAGAATGAAATTGAATATCAGTGATAAAGGATCACGGTTAACGAATATGGTTGTACAGTCATCCATAGTGAATATGAGTTCAAAATTTGAAATGATGGTATCCTGATCTTAGAACATAGAAATAGTGTTCCCAATAATGTGGAGTTGAGAAAAGAGATAATGAGGGAGGCACATGATGATGTAAATTTGATGCAATCAAGTGACAATAAGATGTATAGAGGATTGAGACAGAATTTTTGGTGGTCAGGATTAAAGAAGGATATAGTTGAGATTGTGAGGTTGTATAGAGCACTATGAAGCATAGTGTCAAATAGAGATGTTAGATTTACATCTTGATTTTTGAAAGGCTTTTAGAAAGCCACGGGTACACAGTTGTAATTTAATAAAAAAAATTCATGCACAGACATAAATGATTATTAGAGTACTAGAGGATATGTTAAAGGCAAATGTGATGAGTGTTTCAGTAAGTTAGGATGCTTACATGCCATCGATTGAAATTGCTTATAATAATAAGTATCAAACTAGTATTGGGATGACACCCTTTGAGGCCTTATATTGTAGGAGGTGTAGAACTCCAGTATGATGGGAAGAAGTTGGAGAGAGAAAGATAGTTGGTCCACAAATTATTGAGTTAACAACTGAGAGGATCAAACTAGTTAGAGAAAACCGTACAGCAGCACAGAGTTGACCGAATAGCTATGCTGATAATAAAATAAGACCTCTTGAGTTTCAAGTAGGTGATTGGGTGTACTGAAAAATATTTCAATGAAAATGTGTATTGAGATTTAAACAAGAAAGGAAAGCTAAATACGAGGTATATGGGACCCTATGAGGTTGGTGAGAAAGTTGGGCTAGTTGTGAGTAGCTTGGATTTGCCTCCAGAAGTAAAATATTTATATAATGTATTTCATGTTTCACTTTAAAAAAAAGTGTTTACGTGATGAATATTATAATATTTCGAGCTAAGCTATAGAAATTCAGAAAGTTTGGGCTTATATACAAGTACCAGTGAGAATTTTAGACAAAAAGAACAAGTCTTGTGTAATAAAATAATTTCATTAGTTCAAGTTTTATGGCAGAATAAGGATGTTGAAGAGATTACGTGGAAGCGTGAGATAATTATGAAGAAATATTATTCACTTTTGTTTCTAGAGTTAGGTAAGGAAATTTCGAAGACAAAATTTTTATAAGGTGGGTAGATTTGTAATACCCGTAATCGTAAAGTAAGGGTAAAGAAGTAATTTAATAAATATAACATGAAATTAAAATAATATATATGTGAAAGATTTAGTATTGAATAAAATAATTATTTAAAAAAATAGATGCGTGGGGGCGTAATTACAAAGAAAATGGAAAAAAAAAAACTAGACAGGTCTAGCGTGAGAAGGAGGAAAAAGAAAAAGAAAAGTAAAAGTAAAATTAAAAAAAAAATGTGTGTGTATGTGTGTGTGTGTGTGTCTATATATATATATATATAATTTGTGTTTTGCTTTAAATTTTCCTTAGAAAATCTTTGGTTTTTTTCTTTCCTCAATTCAAACTACCATATTTCTTTAAACACTTGGGGACCGAAAGAAAGGTTGAAAGAGAAAAATTTTGAAGGGGTTTACAGGAGAATTTTATAGAGAACCACGGGAAGCACTAAGAAAAACAGAAGGTAATAACGTGAAGTTTATTTTTGAAATTTTAGTATACATGAAATTTCTCAGAATTCAAAGTGAGAATTTTCAAAGAGTGTAAATTATGGAAGAATTGAAGAAAAAATTAGAATTTTTAATATAAATATTATATCAGGTGTTGACGATCAGCAACCGGGGGAAATTACTAAGAGGAACGGGAAAGGTAAGGAGGTGATCTACGGGTAGCTCTAAGTGCTACGTGGTGAGTTAGATTTACTTTAGGTAATTCAGATAAAAATGAAATATCTAGTGATAATATTAAAATAAATTATTAGTTTAAGCTTTGGTGGTAGATGAAAAAATTGATTGATAGGAATTTTGGACATTAAGAAAATTATTATGTGAGAAATAATATTTTTGGAATAATAAGTTGATTTAATAATAAAAGTGATAAATGAAATTCTTGATAAGTTATGGTGGATGATTTGATGTGATTAATGAGGAGATGAAATTTAGTGGATCTTGACAAGCTATGATGAATGATTTGATGTGATTTATGAGAAGAGAAATTTAGTGAAATTTCTTTTAATAATAAATTGAGAATAATCAGGGTAACTAATTTATATATTTGAATTTATGTTTGTTTTTATGTTATTGTTCATATGCATATTTCATATCATTGTTCATATGCATATGCATTAAATAAAAGAACCGAGAGGGGGATGATCTAATTGAAAAACTGTGACAGCTGGTATATGTTGGAAATAAAGGAAAACCATGACAGCCGGTATATGCTGGAAATAAATAACCGGGAGGGGACCAGTCTAAGATAAAAATATGTCGACATGTGGGAAGACATTCCCTAATAATAATTCATGCATTGCATCTGTTTTAGATATTGATTACATTACTGAAATGCTGAAGTGTTGTTTGCTATTGTGAATTTATTTATAGATGAATAAGTCTCACAAAGAGACAGTTATGGTGAGAAAGAAACATAGAAGTATGATATGATAAGAACCATCTAAATGGTAGGCTTTATGCTGTGAATCTCATTACGAGGTAATTATGAGATAAATGATGGTCTTAAGGTGAACCAATAAATAAGAAGAAAAGATTGAGAGAGAATGAGACTTAAGATTTGTGTAGTGATAGTAGAATGTTATTATCAAGTTATGTGAGATATAATTGATTAAATATTGAAAGACCATTTATACAAATTGAGTACTTCTAGTAAATTTAATTCACTGAGCTTGTGAAGCTCACCCCTCATTGTACAATGATTTCAGGTAGCAGGCATGACAAATAGTTTGGTGAGTTGAGGTTCAGACGAAATTGTTATCTGTCAGCCACGTACGTGTCCACATCCTCAGACTAATGGGAAAATAAAATAAAAATTTATTTGTAAATATTCATGCATTTTACGTTGTATATAATGATTAAGTCAAGATCAGAGTGATGTACCTCCCTTGTTGAGGGTTGAGGATTGATGTAAAAAGTTTTATTGGTGTTATTATTTTTATTGTTGTATATATGTGTAGTGCTGAGATTTTCAAAATATGATGACACCGTCTCAGGGGTGGCCAACTCGGGATGAGTCATTACACCTATCGCCTCAAATTTTTTGGGAAAAAGGTCCAAGGGCTGAGATAGGTCGACCCTATTGTAATGACCCATCCGAGGTTGGCCACCTCCCAGACGATGTCGTCACGTTTTGAAATCACAGCAGAACACATATATCTCATATATTTTATCAATTTAATATCATCATAAAGTTCACATTATACAAACAATCAATAATAAAAAAAAATTTAATGTGTCATCCTTTCTATTTATCAATTATCAAAATTGTTTCATTATGATACTCATCTATCCATCAATCATTTAATAATCAAAACTAATTCTTTAGCATCTTAAGCATTAATAATAAATATTTAAAACAAATATAATGCATGAATTTAAATTTTCTTTCTTTCTTTCTCATCAGATCATTTCATATTATCATCTGGGAATGTTTTCCCACATGCTTACTTATTTCAGCCAGACCAGCTGCCTTATTGGTCTTCCTTTTTATGCATACGAGCAATAACATGCAAGCAAACATACATCAAAGCATTCAATTCAACTATCTAGCTCTTTCTCAAAATTATTATTTTTATCATATTTATTAAATTGTCTCCTCATATATCATATAAAATTTTCAATTATATTTTTCAGAAATTTCATATAAATTCTTAGCATATTTTTCATTAACCCGTCCTTTTTAAAATATAAAATCTTATATAATTAATTTTCAACATATTATTTAATCCCTAATCAGTAAATCAATCAATTATCATGCATAATAGAAAATACATCATCCAATCATTATAATTCAACAATTTATTCAGATATCATTAATTCATATTTTTATTGATCTCGATTACTTAAAGTAAATCTAACTCACCACGTAACACTTAAAGCTACTCATGGATCACCTCTTTACCTTTCCTGCTCCTTTCAGCAATTTCTTGAGATTGTTGATCACCAACATCTTATAAACTTTCATAAATCTTATTATTTCATAACTTAATTCAAACAATATAATTATTTAGTTATGAGTTTTATTGAAAAATTACCTCAAATATGATGAAATTTTGCTATTATAAATGGATTACTGTAACTATCTCTAATATTGGAGAAATTTTATTTATAACTTTTTGCTAAGAAATTTGAATTGAAGAAAGAAAGAAACCAAACAGGATTTGGAGAAAACAAAGTCTTTGAGCTTTCAGAGACTTATAAACTTATAATTTTTTTTTTCGTTGCTTCACCATTCAGAGACTTATAAACATTTTTTTTTCCTAGTCGCTTCACCGCTTTCACATGAAGCCTACAGTTTTTTGTAAATACAATTTACACATTTTCCATTGATTATTTATAATTCTACCATCATTTAAATTTATTGTTTTGTCATTACATAATTACTGTTTTGCCATTACATAGATAGATAATTACCTTCCAATTTTGTATTGTTCTTATATTATTACTCATTTATATAGATAGATAATTACATGCATAGTTAAATTAATTGGTATATGGTTTATTTATTTCTCTACACTTATATTTAAATAGATAATTAAATGCATAGTTAAATTAATTTTTATTGACCATTGTAATGTGCAGTCCCAGAAATTGGACAGAGATGTCACACCTATTGATGTGTTTAACAGGACCCCATAAACACTTGGGGAAAAATGAGTATGTTAATCGGAGGTCAAAGGAGACCGTTACATGTATATAAAGTATTTTTTACTTATGTGAAAAATAAATCTTGTTATTAATTTTGTTTAGAAGAAAATAGAATTATTAATCGTATGCATTAATTTGTATTTGTAACAACTAATCCTGGACGGGCCCACCTAAGCTGGAGTCGTCACGTTTCAGATCCAAGCACTACTTATATGAAACAACTATTACATTAATTATTCGAAAGTAATTACAATCATTAGCCACATCTCTTTTTTTAAAGGAGATACAACTCTTTTATTTATAGTACTTACAAAAATATACAATCATTGTCAACCATGCATGTACATGTATAGGACTAATACACAATGTTATAGATATTTTTATTTTTTCATTTCTTTATTTCTTTTCTTATCTTTCTTCCTTCATTTTCTTTCTTGTCTGAGGATGCCAACCACGAGAAATTATCTAGATACTTACTCTGAATCTCAAGTCAAGAATCTACCGGTCCTGCCCGCAACCTGAAATTTATTTAAATATTGGGGAATGAGTTTCACAAGCTCAATGAATCTCAATTAATTAGAAGTACTCGATTTGTATACTTCTAGTAATAATTTAACCACAATTTGCATAGATAATTCAAGGCTTTTATTCATTTATCACTTCTCATATATTTCAATTATCATACAAATATCATTTTTAATATAATTTCATATATTTCAATCAACTTATAAATATCATTTCTGTTATCATTTTCATTATCTCTTCATAATAATTACCTCACATGAGGTTCACATTCATTTCATCACAACATTTATAATCATCTTGTTCATAAGCTTGTCGTATATTTATATTTTCAACTATATCATGAATCATAGCTTTGTTTAATCATCCAATTAATACATATGTCACGTATTTAATCAAATAAAAAATATTCATATTATATTCAATATTTTTTTCTCATAATATTATTTATTTCAAGTTTTATGTATTTTTCTTATTCTTCTCGTTTACTAACAGTAAATCGAACTCACCATGTAGCATTAACACTATCCATGGATCACCTCATTACCTTTGGCCACTCCTCTCAGCAATACCTCCGGATTGCTCACCACCACCTAACCATAATAATCTTATCAATTTCACTATCTCATTATCCAATTTATACCCTGTACCGGGTTAATTTCATGAATATGTATGCATGTTCATCTTAACTCAAATTTAAAGTTTTAGTGAAAATCATTTTCTTTTAGTTTGAATCCAATTCTAATCCTTTTTAAGAAAGTACAAGAATTAAATCTCAAAATCGAAATCTCATATTAAAATTCTTAAAATTTACCTTTCCAAAGCCTTTTCCTCAAATTTGTTGAAATCTTTACATGATTTAATCAATTTCTAACACAGGATTGTGAAATCCTTGAAAACTTTAGTGTTTGGAGATATTTTCTAGAGAGAGAATAAGTTATGGAGAGGGAAAACTAAATTCAAAATGTACATAAATGATTTTGAACATCTCAAAGTCCTTTTATATGAAAAAAATTTGACTGACCAGTCGACCACCCAGCCGATTGATTGGTTACCAGTGCGTTTTAGGAAATTACAAGTAAAAACACCGAAACACTACCAGCTGAATAGACAGTCGATCGGTTGGGTTATCAACTAACCGATTGGTTGATCGGTCCACCCTACCAGTGGACCGCCAACATCCAAACTACTGGTTGACTAACCATCTGATCGGTCCACTCTACCAATTGGTCGATAAGCCGACTGGTTACCCCTACCAACCGATTGGTCAGTCGATTAGTCAACTGACCGATTAATTCATCAGTCGACCGACCATCCGACCGGTTAGTTCACCAATCGATTACCTATCATTCAAACCACTAGTCGACCGCCCAGTTGACCACCACCCTTACCTATCGACCTACCAGTTGATTGGTACTCCATTTTTGCATTGAAAAAATTTACTCTTTTTTACCTTTGAAATTTTCTAACCCTTTTTCTTCAATGTATTCAAATTCTTTCATAAAATTTTTTTAACTTCTTTCTGCAAAAAATGTCTCTAACTCAAGTTTCAAATCACATGTATGCATGATAATTATATGTAACTTTTTAAGTTACTATATTACCTTTTTATTAAGGGTACATGTCTTATAGTATTGTAAGAAACTTATGAGCAATGGATTTGAGAAAAAAAAAGTGGTGGCCAAACTGAAGCATCTTCACAACCTTAGATCGATCCCGATGAGTGATTGCAGGTATCTAATGGGATAAAGAATGGACAATTTTATGGCTTTAGAGGGATGATTGACGATCATCCATTTGCTTGCAACTCTCTATGGAGTAGCTCCTCATGCAGATCAACCGCATCACACTTCAAATTGTTAACTGATGTAAGAGCGATGAAACAAAAACTTGATGAAGAGAGGCAAAAAAGATAGAAACGGCATTCACGTATCCAAAATATGGAGGAGCAATAACAACAAATGCAGTAGATGATGCAACATTTTGGAGTAACATCTTCTGCACCACCCAGTGTAAGTAAATTGTTTTAAATGAAAGTTAATCACATAGAATGTTTTAAATGTAAGTTACCAATCGTGTGGGTTTTCGGGTCAAAACGTTCATAATTTAGTGGTTTTAAGGGTAGAACTATTAAATACTTGTCTAATGGATGATGAGGTGTTATCATCACGTCCGTTTGGCCAAATGTGACTACTAGAATAAATTGAATCCATTTTGGATCATCGATTACCAACCGTGTGGGTTTTCGAGTAAAAACGTTCATAACTTAGCAGTTTTGAGGGCAAAACTATAAAATTCTTATCTAATGGATGAGGCGAGGTTACTGTCACGTCTGTTTGGTCGAATGTGACTATTAGGAACAGACGAAATCCATTTCGGAGCACCAGTTACCAACCATGTGGGTTTTCGGGTAAAAACATTCATAACTTAGCGGTTTAAGGGCAAAATTGTAAAATACTTACCTAATGGATGAGTCAGGGTTATCCTCATGTCTATTTGGTCGAATGTGGCTAGTGGGAACAAATAAAATCCATTTCGGATCACTGGTTACTAACTGTGTGGGTTTTTGGGTAAAAATATTCATAACTTAGCAGTTTTAAAGGCAAAAATGTAAAATACTTGTCTAATGGATGATGCAGGGTTATCATCACGTTTGTTTAGTGGAATGTGACTAGTGGGAGCAAACGAAATCCATTTCGATCATCGGTTTCCAACTGTGTGGGTTTTTAGGTAAAAATATTCATAACTTAGTGGATTCAATGGAAAAACTGTAAAATACTTGTTTAATGGACGAGGCGGAGTTATCATCACGTCCGTTTGGTCGAATGTGGCCAGTGGGAACAAATGAAGTCCATTTCGGATTGCTATTTTCGATTTTTATATATTTTAACTGCTATATATAATGAATATATACTTGATCATGTAATTTGTTTTCTTTTATTCGATACAATTCAGAGGGATGATACTGAGCATTTGGAGGATGACGACACGGACCTGGCAGACTTGTGATTTGATTTTGAGACAATATTGTATTAAATTTATGTAAATTTTATTTTTAAATAATATTTTATTAATTTACAGTATATATTGTATTGTTGAATGAGTTTTGATTTATATTTTTTCAAATAAAATAAAAAAATGCATTTTGAATAGGAAAAAAAGGTTAAAATTAAAAAATATATATTACCGATAATAATAAATTTTTTGAAAATAATTATAAAATTTATTATTATCGAGTGAATTTTTTCTCTTGGTAATAATTAATTTTTTAATATTTTTATGTAAAACTGAGGAAAATTTTAATTTTTTAAAAATTATCATTGAAGGAATTTTGGTCTGTAATATCAATCCCCTTCGTGATAAATTTTCACTGAGGGATCTTGGGTTTGTTGGGACCGAAAAGTTTATCATTGAAGAAATCATCTTCGAGGGATTTTCTTTTATCACATACGTTTTCCTTCTAGTGACTCATTTTCGGTACTTTACTTTAAATCAGAAGATAACCTTAATACACTTTCATAATAAGACAAAATTCACTTCTCACATCTCTACTAATTGGTAACATTCGGCTATTGGAGTGATATGCTTCTCTTTTCTTTTTATTTTCTGTCATTTTATTTGCTAACTGCCTTCTGTGTTGCGTGACACAGTTGTTGATGCCGAAAAATTACTTACTGCTGACGTGGCCTTGGTACTGACGTGGCCTCGGTGCTGACGTAGCCTTGGTGCTGACGTAGCCTTGGCCTTGCACAGGTAACAGAGGTGAACTAAAACCTCGGAAGGAGAAGAGGGGAGACTTTTGAGGGGGCTCCGATGCTTAAGTTAGGACGAGGGCTTGAGAGGAGCCGAGGCCGAGAATTGAATCTAAAACAGGTTAAGTGCAAACAGATAAGTGTGAATGAATTATGAATTCCATACCTCCGTCTTCTTATAGTCCCCTGAGTAGGTATTGCCCACGTGGGAGGGGTATGGCCTTGCCTCTGCTTTCAGAGGTTAGGCCTTAATTGCGTGATCAGTGGATAGTGTGTGTCAAGGGTCGCGTGTTGCAGGAGGGTTAGGTCTGCTAACCATGCTTTGACGTGGCGGTCATATTACTTGGCCATTCCACATGTGTCATGTGGGTTAGACACGCGTCGTCTCCCCATTAGCCTTGCCAAGGTCCACGTGTTAGTGTTTTATTAGACGGGGGTTTTGCAGGACACATCACAAGCCCCCCACTTCTTCAGGCACTTGTGCCTCGAGGAAGTAAGATGTGATGTGTCGTGGCTGAGAGTTTATACTCGTGATTTTTGAGAGGTGAGATGGGGCCCTAGGGTTGGTGTATCTAGACTGAGTGTATGACAAGCAACTCATACTCTCGGACTTGGAGAAACTGGGCCGAGCATATAACGAACAGCTCATACGCTCGGTCTTGAAGCTATTAGGCCAAGAGCACGAGGAGCAATCCAGATGTTAGACCTTGGAGCTCTAGGTGTCCAATCCTGGGGAAATTGTGACTGATATGACACGTGGCACGAGTCAATCCTGTATTAAATGCAAGCAGCAGTTTTTGGAAAAATGGCGGCCCTTGGAAACGAGTTTTTGCCTTTAGGAAGTGAGAAGCCTCCTGGGGGAGTTGACCGGTGTCAAAGGGAATGAAACGTTCCTTAGGTGAGCGTGAGAGTGGCCTCTTTTTCTGTGTTTGCATTAAATGTCCTCGTTGGATGTGTTTTTTGCTCCTATATAAGGTGGTTTCTATTTCCTTTCTTTCTCACTTCAGATCAAAGTGACTTTGCTTTAAGAGAGAAAAGTTGAGAGCCTTCAGCCTCGTCCCTTTATTTCTGAGTTTTCATCCTCATACCCTGGTCCTTGAGAGTCTTAACGTTTTAGAACCTGAATCCCAAGGCTCGGAGGCCAACCGGACGGCAGTGGTCCTAGAGGGAGGGGAGCGCCGACAGTTTTTTGAGGGATTTATGGAAGCCAAGAGGAAGGCCGAGGTCACGTATCCAGAGATGGACTTCTAGGGCCTTGGTCTACGAAGTCTGAGGAGGAGGATGAGGAGCAGCCTGTTTTGGAGGGGGAGTAGCCCGAGGAGCAAGGACCTCATTCAGATTCCGAGCGGGGGCAACCGGTTGACCAAGAAGGACATCCAAGTGTAGGGCAGCCCGCCACAGGGGAAGAGCATCCAGGCTCAAGATGAGTGCAGCCCATAACAAGGGAGAGCCTCGAGACAGAAAGGCTGAGGCAGCAAGACAAAGAGGCTGAGGCAGCTCCTACCCTGGACTATCCTGGATTAGAATTGTTGGTTTTTTCTTTGTACTTCAAGACTGTTAGGGTCCTCTTTTGCTTGTACTTCGAGGTCGTTAGGGTTTTTGCTGTAATCCTTTTGATAAATTAATAAAATATCCCTCTTTCAAACTTTGCTTTCCATATACTATTTTCCTGCTTTTATACTTTGTCGTTTCTTCCTTCAAACAAGACGAGATCTCAAGCTTGGGGAGCCTAGACCGAGCGTATGCAAAGCAGTTCATATGCTTGGACTTGGAGAATATGGGCTGAGCGTATGACGAGCAGCTCATACGCTCGGTCTTGGCGAATCTTGGCCAAGAGTTTAAGGAACAGTTCAAACGCTCGGTCTTGGCGAATCTTGGCTGAGTGTTTGAGGAACAGTTCAAATGCTCTGTCTTGGTGAATCTTGGCCGAGCGTTTGAGGAACAGTTCAAACGCTCAGTCTTGGCAAAATCTGACCGAGCATATGCGAAGCAGTTCATACGCTCGGACTTGGAGAAATTTGGCCGAGCGTATGCAAAGCAGCTCATACACTCGGACTTGGAGAAATCTGGCCTAGCACATGACAAACAGCTCATACGCTCAGACTTAGAGAAATCAGGTCGAGCGTATGACAAACAACTCATACGCTCAGACTTAGAGAAATCAGGTCGAGCGTATGACAAGCAGCTTATACGCTCGGACTTGGAGAAATCAGGCCGAGTGTATGACAAGTAGCTCATACACTCGGACTTGGAGAAATGTGGCCTAGTGTGTGACAAGCAGCTCATACGCTCGAACTTGGAGAAATCTGGTCGAGTGTATGATAAGCAGCTCATACCCTCGAACTTGGAGAAATCAGGCCGAGCGTATGACAAACAGCTCATACACTCGGACTTGGAAAAATTTGGTCGAACGTATGACAAGCAGCTTATACGCTCGGACTTGGAGAAATCTAACCGAGCGTATGACAAGCAGCTCATACGCTCAGACTTGGAGAAATCTAATAGAGTGTATGACAAACAGCTCATACACTCGGACTTAGAGAAATCAGGCTGAGTGTATGACAAGCAGCTCATACGCTCAGACTTGGAGAAATAAGGCCGAGTGTATGACAAGCAGCTCATCTGCTCGGACTTGGAAAAATCTGACCGAGTGTATGACAAACAGTATGAATGCTCAAACTTGGAGAAATTTGGCAGAGTATATGCCAAGCAGCTCATACGCTTGGACTTGGAGAAATTTGGCCGAGCATATTCATATGCTCGGTCTTGAAGAGTTCATTCACGGGCTTATTCGTCTTGGGCCCACAGGTTTCTCTTTTATTCTTGGGCCATCGGCCTTTTGCGGGCGAAATAATTTATGATGATGGTGGTATCTTAAATGGTGACGCCTCAAGCATTGTGAAGATCACACTTTTATGATAGCTAGCATCGTGGGGAGTGGGAACAGTGCTTGGGTGACAACAAACGTCGCGTCTTTTCGTTTGCAGGGCTGAGTTAATGCTCCTCGTTTCTATTGCCACAACCTCTATAAAAGGGGATCCACCCTCACTTCACCCCTCACTTGCATTTTGAGAGATTTTGAGAGCACAAGGTTAGCAAGAAATAGTTTAAGAGCACTCAGTCTTCTTAGAAGTCACTCGGAGAGATTCCTTGGTGAGTAGGATATCTGACGGGAGTAAAGTTAGCGGGGATCTATCAAAGGTGCTGGAGGAAGCAATGGGTGTTTCCTCCAGTGATAAAGTCTCTTCCCTAGAGGTTGCCCTTTGGGATGGGGCCCTAGCTCTTGTGCTTTATTTCCCATAGAGAGGAGATGAAAATGAGGACGAGGATGGAAGGTCATTTAGAGAGGAGGATGTTCGGGCGTTGATGATCATTAGGGATGACGCCATAGATACTGAGAGGGAGGAGTGGACGTTCGAAGCGAACTCTATCTCAAACGTAGTGGAGGAGACTGAACTCATGGGGATGAGGATTAAGTATAGAATCCTCATGGAGTGCCACCTAAAGGCACCTGAAGGAGGAGAGAGGGCTTGCAATCCCCTCCTGAGCCAGGTGCCTTACAAGCTGTGCGTTTACGAACAACAGCTGAAGGTTGGGCTCAAGTTCCCTCTCCATCCATTCTTCTACTCGGTGCTTAGATACTTTGGTATCACACTGAGTTAGCTGGTACCCAACTCAATCCGGCTGATCCTGGCATTCATCGCCGTGTTCCAGGAGGTGGGAGGGGTAATGAACCTTAATGTGTTCAAAGCCCACTTCCAGCTAGCTCGGCTTGGTCATTCGGTTTGGGTTATCGTAAGCTCGAGGAGACAAAAGAGGGTATTAAAGAATAATCCTTCTTCCATAAAGAGGTGGAAGGGGGCTTTCTTCTTCATACGGAGTGCAGAGGGCTTTGACATCCCCCTCATTTGAAGCTTGAAGCATGTTGAAAAGTGCAAGAGGCCGCACCTCCTACACCGGGAGCAGAAGACGTTGAAGGCCATGCTGACCGCGCCCTTGGATATCAAGGTGCTTGGAGATAACGAAGAACTCCACAAATGCGGCCTTAGCCCTCCCACCGAATCTCGAGCACAGTAGCCCTTAGTCTTTTAGTATAACAATTCTGATTTTTTATTCCAAGTTATTAATGCTCGCTTTTTGTACAAAGATGGAGATAGCTGCCCAGGTGAGGGAGAGGTCCAGACGCATGGCCCGAGAGAGAAAGAGGGCTGCAGAGGCAGGCGACTTTGGACAGGAGCAGAAGAAGAAGGCCCGAGCCTCAACCCCAGTGCCCATTGTATTGGAGAGCCCTTCGAGGCCTCCAGTTTCCGGAGATGGTGGATCTTGCCTCACCCACTCTTCCCCCGGGATCATCTTCATCCAGGGAGGGGCCTAGGACAGCTACCACCTTCGTGCCACTGTGGGCACTGAGGGTTGATTATTCGGTGTTCACGCATTTAAAGGTTGCTCGCGAACGTCTTATCATGAGGATCCCTCCCCGTGATATATTGGAGATCTCAGTGAAGCCCTTCGAGGCGCTTTGCTCGGCCGCAGAGACCGCTCTCTCCCAGGTATGGTTTCTTTCCTTTGTCATAGTTCTTCAATTTGTTTGCTTTTCTTTTAACAATGCCTTTGTTTCAGGCTAGAGTCCTTGGTGGGGTCCTCGCTAGGCGAAGTACTGATATGGCCGAGCGCTTAGCAAAAATCGAGTACAAGCTAGAGTAGACTCGGGACCTAGTCCGGGCCCTGTCCTCCTCCCTAGAGGCTGCTGAAAGGGCCAAGGAGGATGCCATCTTTGAAAGGGATCATCGGCACAAGGCTGAGGATGCCCTCAGGAAGGAGAGGGACCTGATCCGTGCTAAGATAAAGGAGGTGGTTGCCAAGGCCGCCGAAAGAGAGGATGCCTTGCCGGAGGAGGTCGAGGCTCAGTTCTTGATGGGCTTTAATGAGGCCAAGAGGAAAGCTGAGTCCCTCTACCCGAAAGTCGATTTTTTTGGCCTTGACCTTGGGGCCCTCTCAGGGGAATCGAGTGCCGCTGCTGTCAAAGGGGATGCAGATGACACCGCTGCAGCTAGCATCTAGGAGGTTGCAGAGGGCAAGGCCCAAGAGGTTGAAGGGGGTGAGGACGAGGAGGTTACAGGGGGCAAGGACGAGGCCCATGAGGCCCCTACTTCTGAGGATAGACTTTGTTTTTGTCCTTTGTATCCGAGGCCGGTAGTGCCTAATTTTTGTACTTTGAATTTTAAGTTAATGAAATTCTGAACTTTTTCCTTCAAACTTGAGCTTTATTATTTATTTACTTTCTGCTATTACATTTCACTGATAGAATTTGCAGAGGTTCTCTGCATTCCAAGTATGAGAAATTGTCTTGCCATCTAATTCCTCGAGCTCGAAAGTGCCTGTCCGGCAAACTCTTCGGATTCTGTATGGGCCTTCCCATTTGGAACAAGCTTTCCCATGTACTGAGGACGAGACACTTCAATTTTTTGAAGGATGAGGTCGTGGAGCTTGAAGTCCTTGTTCCGAACTCTAGAGTTATAGTATCGAGCTGTCCTTTGTTGGTATGCAGCTAAACGAATTTGGGCTCTGTCCCGGGCCTCGTCAACCAAGTCTGCGTTCATCCGTAAGCCTTCTTCATTGTTACTAGGTTTAAAGAGTTGCACGCGTATCGATGGTACTCTGATTTGGAGGGGGATGATAGCTTCCGAACCGTACGTTATGAAGAATGGAGTTTCTCCCATTGGCGTACGTACAGTTGTGCGATAAGCCCAAAGAACATTGGGGAGCTTATCAGCCCATTGCTTATCCTCTTCGTCCAATCTTTTCTTGATTCCTTGGATGAGGGTTCTGTTGGTAACTTTGGCCTATGGATATCTAACGGATGAGAATTGATGCTCGATGCGGAGGTCTTCATAGAATGTTTTAAACCAGGAGCTATCGAACTACTTTCCGTTATAGGTAACCAACACCCGAGGAATCCCGAGCCGACACATGATCGATTTCTAAACAAAGTTTTGGGTTTAGTGATCCGTGATGCTGGCCAGTGGTTTTGCCTCGACCCACTTGGTGAAATAATCGATGGCCATAATGAGATGCTTCTTTTGTCCAGTTGTTGAGGTGAACGGGCCAAGAATATCCATCCCCCACATGGCCAAGGAGAGAGGGCTGGTGATCGAGGTGAAGGGGTTAGCGGGCTGGTGTGGCACTGGAGAGTACTGTTGATAGTTTCTGCATTTCTTGACCAAGTTAGCTGCATCTTCTTTCATTTTGGTTCAATAATACCCTCGACGAAGAACTTTGAAGGCGAGGGCTCGAGCTCTTAGGTGATTCCTACATATGCCTTCATGGACTTCTTGAAGAGCATAATCGGCCTCGACAAGGTTGAGGCATCTCAAGTAAGGTATAGCTAGAGCCTCTTATATATCTGTCCGTCTATAACCGTGTAGTAGGACACGCGGGAGATTAGTTTTCTCACTTCCCCCTTCTATTCGAGGACTTCTCCATTCCTCAAATATCAGAGGATCGGGTCCATCCATGTTTCTTCCCTTTCTACTGGTAGGACTGGGGCTTCATCTAAGCTAAGAATGGAGAGGGTTTCCAGGTAGACAGCTTGGGTTGTTTCCAAGTGCCGGGCGGAGGCCAGGTTGGCCAGAGCATCCACCTCGGAGTTTTCAACCCGCGGTATTTGAGTTATTTGGAAAGCCTTGAACTTTGTTGTGAGCTCTTTCACCTTTTGGAGATACCTCGAATTCCCATGTCATTGAATTATTACCAGTTGGGGGTCACTGAACACGTCCACTGCCTCGGCAACCAATGCTTTGGCCAATTTTAGGCCAGCTAACAGGGCTTCGTATTCTACCTCGTTGTTGGAAGTCTTGAATTCAAATCTCAAGGTGTACTCAACCATGAAGCCGTCGGGGCTGCGAAGGATGAGTCTTGCTCCGCTTCCTACCGCATTCAAAGATCCATCCACATGGAGGGTCCACCTAGGAGGGGGTTCATCGGATTCTGTTTCCATTGCTTCGCCCGAATCTGTGGATAGGGTCATCTCGATTATGAAGTCGACCAAGGCTTGGCCCTTTATTGCTTTCCATGGATGGTATCGGATACCGAATTCCCCTAGCTCCACCGCCCATTTTACCATTCTCCCAAAAACACTTGGGTTATGTAGGACCTGTCTCATAGGCTGATCAGTCAGGAGAATGATATTGTGCACCTGAAAATATGGTCAAAGTTTTCGTGCAGCTATCACCAGAGCATAAGCCATCTTCTCAATAGGGGGTACTTTATTTCTACTTCATGGAGGATCCTACTAACATAGTAGAAGGGTCTCTGAATGCCTTCTTTTTCTTGAATCAGGACAGAGGCCACAATGGTTTGCCCAGCTGACAAATACAGAAACAGTTCTTCACCCGAGAGTGGTTTGGTTAAGAGTGGGGGCGAGCACATATATTTTTTTAACTCTTAAAATGCTGCTTGGCAATCCTCTGTCTAAGAGAAATCTTTGGCCTTCCTGATGGCCTTGAAGAAGGGTTGGCATCTTTCCGCAAACTTGGACATGAAGCGACTTAGGGCGGCGATTCTCTCGGTGAGCCGCTATGCTTCTTTCACGGACTTAGGAGAGGCCATATCAAGAATGACCTTTATCTTTTCAGCATTGATTTCTATTCCCCTTTGGGTGACCATGAATCCAAGGAACTTTCCTTCTGTTACTCTGAACGCGCACTTCGCTAGTTTCAATCTCATGTTGTGTTTGCAGAGCACTCCAAATGCTTTTTTTTAAATCAGATCCGTGGTTTCGTGCCTCCATACTCTTAACCAGCATATTATCCACGTAGACCTCCATGTTTCGCCCTATCTACCCTTTGAAGATTTTGTTCTCCAGCCTTTGATAGGTTGCGCTGGCATTCTTGAGTCCGAAGGGCATGCCCTCGGTCAGTGATAAAGGTGGTCTTCATTCGGTCTGGCCCATATATGAAAATTTGATTGTAACCGGAGTACGCGTCCATAAAGGAGATGAGTTCATGCCTCGAAGTGGTGCCCACCAGCTGATCCACTCCCGAGAGAGGAAAGCTATCCTTTGGACAAGCTTTGTTTAGGTTGGTAAAGTCGATGCAGATCCGTCATTTACTATTGGCCTTCCGGACCATCACTACGTTCGACACCCACTCGGGGTATTTTACCTCTCGGATGAAACCAGCCTTAAGTAGTTTTTCTACCTCAACGTTGATGGCAACCTAGCATTCGAGGGTGAAAGTCATTTTCTTCTAGACGACTGGCTTGTACTTCGGGTCTACGATTAGGCGATGCTCAATGGTCCTGGGGTTAACCCCAGGTATGTCCGACGCGAACAAGTCCCGATTCTTCTGGAGAAGGGAGATGAGCTCTTCCCTATGTTTTTCAGAGAGGTTTGATCCTATCTGGACGGTTCGGGTGGGGTATTCTCCCAGGGGTACTGGAGTAGTCTCTTCTACTGGTCGCCTTCTTGGGGTCTTTATTTCATCCCTAAGGTCTTCCACCTCAAGGGGTAAGGCTTCCGTCTTCTTTCATTCTTTGATAGCATTCAGATAGTAGGATCGAGAGGCCCTCTGATCACCTCTGATTACTCCCACTCCCTCACTGGTGGGAAACTTGACCTTCAGATGGTACGTGGAGATAACGACTTTCAATTTATTGAGGGTGGGTCGCCTGATGATCATGTTGTAAGAGGAGGGTTGCTTTACCACCAAGAAAGTGGTTTGCACAGTGGATGTCCGTGGCATTGTCCCGACGGTAACATGGAAGATTATGCTTCCCTCGGAGACTACTGGAGATCTGTCGAAACCATAAAGGGGGGCCAGGGCTGGCTCTAGACACTCATCCTTAAGCTTTTTGCACTAGAAGGCATCATAGAAGAGAATTTTTGCCGAGTTTCCGTTATCAATCAGGACACATCGCACCTCGTGGTTGGCTACTAAGAGAGACCACTATTGCATCGTCATGAGGGGTCTATACATCCTCCAAGTTATCCTCTGTAAAAGATATCACTAGACCCGACTTCCTTAGCTTGTGGGGGCCGCTGACAGAGGCGATCGCTCAGGCGTATATTTTGATGCTCTTTCCCGAACCTCCTCCAGTGGCTGGTTCTCTGCAAATTGTCTTGATAATTTGGGTGGTAGTCGCCACCTCTTGTTTCTTATGATTGGACCCTTCCTGCTAGATCCTGAAGTCTCTCCGGGGATCCCTCCGCTCTTGCTATCGAGGGATGAGTAGCTCAAAGTCTCTTCTTGGCCGAGCAAGCTCCTCTCTTCTCTGGGTCCTAGTAAATTCCTTTAAGTGCCCTCGACTGATGAGGGCCTCGATTTGTTCCTTCAGGGCATGGCATTCTTTAGTATCATGGCTGTAGTTTTTGTGGAAACGACACCATTGTCTCCGATCCGCACCAAGGTGTGGTGTCCTGGGCGGCCATTGGAAGACTGACTTGTCTTGAAGCTGCATGAGGACATTGGTCCTAGATGCATTGAAGGGGGTGAAACCATTGAACTAGGGTGGGGCTTGTACCTGTTGTCTTGGTGGGGTCTCTTAGCTGCCCCTCTCTATGGATCGACATTCTTTCTCTTCTTCTCTGTTTCTCTTTCTCTTTCTCTTATGGATGCCTGATCATCTTCTGCCAGCATATACTTCTCTGCTCGGGCCAAAACCTCGTTCATGTTCTTGGGTGGGTGCCGAGTGAGCTTGGAGCTGAAAATCTCAGACCTCAGCCCATTCTTAAACTCCATCATCTGGACATTTGGGTCGAGGTATGGGATTTTCGGGTCGAGACGGCTGTGTTGAACCTGGATATATAGGCCTGAAGCCTCTCTCCAGGATGTTGGATAATGTTGAACAAGCTCTTGGAGGTCTTCTTTGGTCCCTTGCTGCTGAAGAAGTGTGAAGCAAAGGCATAGTTGAGTTCTCTGAAATTGCTAATGCTCCCCGCCCTTAGACGCAAATACCAAGTACCTGCGGCCTTCTCGAAGGTCAAGGGGAAAGCACGACACATAATAGGGTCGGAATGTCAGTGTAGAATCATGGTCGTCTTGTAATGCTGCAAATGGTCTAGGGGATCACCCGAACCGTCGTATATTCTGACCTATGGCATTCTAAAGTTAAGGGGGGGTGGGATCTCGAGAATATCTTCTATGAATGGGGGATCTTGGATGCTAAGCTCATCCAAGATACTGAGATTTTTGTGTTTCAGGGCCAAGTCTATCTTTTCTTCCATTTCTTCGAATCGTCTGTCTAGGTCGAAGTTGCTCTTCGAGGAGGAGCTTTCCTTAGACCGGCTGCAACGCAGCAAATGCTCGATAGGGGGCTGATTGTAGGTTGGATCATCTCTATCAGACGACTTTTCTTGCTCGGAAGCTTGGTGGGGAGAGAAAGAAGGTTGTTGACCTCTGCCCCAGACTTGGGCCGCCAAGTCGGCTATCATCCGGGAAAGTTCTTGGAATTAGGCTTGGGTCACAGGAGCGGCATCAAGATGCGCGATTGCTTCCTCGTAATCAGGAGAGTCGGTTCCGGAGAGAGAGAGGCGCTGCTCTCTAATGGGGGGCTGTCTGCTCGACCCGGGGGTTACATGCTAGGGGATTGCAGGAAATCTGGGTCTAGATTGTTGGCTGCGGGTGCTGCCCCAGATAGGAGTGGAGCATGCTGCTTCCTTGTTGGTCCTTCTCGTACTGCTTCTTTGTGGTATCGTAACAGATGAGTTCTTTTGTACTTCTTCGCTTTTGCTATAGCGAGAGATTGTGGTTTCCCACGGATGGCGCCAATCTGTTGATGCCGAAAAATTGCTTACTGCTGACGTGGCCTTGGCGCTGATGTGGCCTCGGTGCTGATGTAGCTTTGGTGCTGACATAGCCTTGGCCCTGCATAGGTAACAGAGGTGAACTAAACCCTTGGAAGGGGAGGAGAGGAGACTTCCGATGAGGCTCCGATGCTTAAGTTAGGACGAGGGCTTGAGAGGGGCCGAGGCCGAGAATTGAATCTAAAACGGCTTAAGAACAAACAAATAAGTGTGAATGAATTATGAATTCCATACTTCCATCTTCTTATAGTCCCCTGAGTAGGTATTGCCCACATGGGGGGATATGGCATTGCCCATGCCGTCTCTACTTTCAGAGGTTAGGCCTTAATTGCGTGATCAGCGGATGGCGTGTGTCAGGGGTCGCGTGTTGCAGGAGGGTTAGGTGTACTAACTATGCTTTGATGTGGCGGTCATATGACTTGACCGTTCCACATGTGTCATGCGGGTTAGACATGCGTCGTCTCCCCATTAGTCTTGCCAGGGTCCACGTGTTGGTATTTTATTAGATGGGGGTTTGTGGGCCACATCAACAGTGACCGTAATAGCTCACTGGAACCGCACCATCTAAGACGACTAAGAGTGGTGTTGAGAGAAATCAGTACCAAAAAATCAACCTTTAATAAAGAAGCTGTTGTTTCAAGCAAAATTTGAACAGTTTAATTTTAAGACAATTAGACGAGGAAGGGTAAATGGTTGCGGTGGCTGATATATTGTGTGGATTTGGCTGATATATTGTAATACACTGCTTTCTTTGTTGTATTTGGTTGAAGTGGAAGGGATATTGTAGTATATTTTTGTTGGGAATTTGGTTTGCACCCTCTATGTTTGTAAATAGGCTTGTAATCGTTTGCACTCTACGTGCTTGTTAAAAAGCTTGTGAGAATTATTACAATTCTTCTTTCTAACAAATTTTTGTCGCACGATATTTCTTTCAAGTGGGAAATTTCGATCATGGCTGAATCTTGCAGATTTGTAGAGAGAATTGACAAATCTAGTCATAAACTTTGGTTTGTTCCCTTCTCATTTTACTGTGAGTTTCGTTGTTCTTATGTTACCGTGTGGTCCATGTCTTTCGTTTTTTTATTTTTCTCCATTCGTCTTCTTTCCCTCTTCTCTTGTTCACAAAAAAAACAATCTTTTATTTAAACTGAACAATAGGTCATAACTTGTTTTAAGTAAAGTGTTGAAAATGTGTGGACACATGTCCACATAATAAGGTGATGGGTGAGGAGCGACGGATGCTGTCCCTAGCACGAGCGACGGATATATGATTATAAATCCACTATTTTGTGATCTAAGAGTACTGTCATCTAATCAGTCCAACTGCAAGAGTATCTTTAACCTTTCTCTTTCAGAATCTGACTACAAGTACAGGGATTTTTGCATTGCAGTTAACAAACCATTAACTGATAAAGATACGTACCAGTACTCCCACTTTCTTTATCCACTCCTGAACAAAGAAGTTACCCTATATTAAGGAGATCCAAGTTGCTTGTCAATAGCATTATGTCATAAAAGCTTTTAATAAATAAGCAACGTTGAGTTGCCACTTGACCAGTTACATCATGTTTATACATCATGTGAGTTGATGAAGGTACATTAACAAAATTAGAAGGAAAATGATAAATGTTGTTAAAGATATAATTTCATTTAATGTAAAATTTAATGGATTTAAAATGATTTTTGTTGATAAAGGATAAACTTACTTTGTTGGAATTTATTTTATTTTTTACATTGCATTTTGCTATATATTGTGTTGCATTTAAATTACATGATTAAAAAAGAAGATTAAGAAACCACTTTTTGAATTTATTCTTTCAAATAAAAATTATGGTTCGTATTTCAAAAATACATAAAACATATATCAATAATGGTTCATATTTGAAAAAGATAAAATTAAAGATTTTCAAAAATTTACATACTTTTAAAAGTCATGTATTTGATGTTATTTTGTGATGAGCTAACAATTTTGATTTAAGCTGAGAAATTTGTGATTAGTCATTTATCATTAAAGTAAAGTGATTCAAATAAGAAATAATATACCAAGATAAATTGCTTGAGTGAGATTTTGCCATCTAGTTAAAAGAGCTTTGTTTTAGTAAAAGAATCTTATAAGATAAGGATATTTTGATTATATAAATATTTGGTTCCTCTATTATTTCTTAAATGAATCATATAACATGAAACGCATGAAACAAATGTGTTTGATTGATAGCTAGAATGAAAATGATTTTGATTATATATCCTATGTCTAGCTAATCGTGAAAATCTTACACTTGCATAATTGATTTCCTACATTTCTAAATTTGATCTAAATTATCATAAACTCATTTTGATTACAAAATTTTTTGACAAAAATAATTTAAATTGATTTTTAACATGGTCAAAATGTTTGAAAACTAAAAAAAAATATTATTTTGGATTGACGTATTCGACTGGACCATTGAACCAGTCGACTGGAAAAAGGGTCAGAATGTTTCTACCATTGACTGAGTTGACTGGTCCAAAGATCTAGTCGACTGGATAAAGTTATCATTTCCAAAAATTCAAATTTTAAGTGACCTAGTCGACTAGACATGCAAAAATATTTTTTAAAATTTTGCACATATTTTCTAAAGGAATTTTTTTTTATGTTAAACTTGATAAAAATTTTAATTTTCAAAATAATAGGTTAAGTGTTTTGAAGACTATTTTGTGGTCTATTCGTGAAGATTTCAAACCACTCAAAATTAATTTTGAATCAATTGTTGACCATGAATCATCAAGCTTAAAAAAATTATTGGTTGATGAACTTGAGCAACATTAGCATCTAGCATGAGCTTATATCTATCTATTTAAGTTGCTTATATGTTTTTGCCTTTATAAAAAAAAAAAAAAAAAAATCATTTGTGGCTACTTTTATATGAATCTTAATCTCTTTTATGCTTGCTTATGTTTAACATAAACTATTTTCAAGTACATGTTTATGCAAAACATGTTCTTATATCCCTTATGTTAAATGCATAAGTTAAGAAGAAGCTCCATTCACTCCTATGATAAAAAAAGGAAGAAATCATATGAGTTGGGTTATGAACTATTTAAGTTGAATCATTGCTATAGCTTGAATTGGATGCTCTAAATTCTCTTGTGTTGCAGGGAGGAAAATATCCTAAAAACAGAGGAAACTTTGTCAAATTTTCTTTAGAAATCTAACATACTCTAGAAGTAGTTGAAAAGTACTTAGCATTACTTACATTTTTGTTCATCTACTAATGGAGTTTGTCGAGTCAATCCAAAAAGCTTTATGTAGGTTCATTATTCTCACAACTCAAATCTTAAATGATTTTTAAAGAAAGATAGAAATGAGAAGAATGAGAAGACATTTATGCTCATAAAATATATTAAGGGAGAAAGTATGATACAAATCTCTATCTCATACTCTTTTATTTTTTAAATATAAATTTAATAAATTCTCTTTGATTTTGCATTGGTTAAATCAAGTGATGAGCTTGAATTTAGATTTGAGAATTATCTTTGAGTTATTTATTTATCAAGCATGAGCTATATATGAAAATTTCTATTATATATACTTGAGTTTGAAAATAATAATTATCTTTGCATTGAATTGATAATCATCTATTTTTTTTTAATCTAACTTACCCTGAAAATAATCTTTTATTGATAATTGAAAATTATATTTTGGTGCATATATTTAGGGGGAGTAACCTTTTTTTTAAGTACTTATAGATCTTTCCAATTTGAACATATTTTTGAGTAGTTGATGAACTCTCTGTCTTGATTATTTAATCAATCACCTACCAATAAGGCTTGTTAAGTTTTATCAGAAATTTTTTTCTTTCTTTCTTAAAAGTTAAAAATAAATACTTCAAAATTTTTTAAGGGGAAAAAATTTGATTTCTTCATAAAAGAGAAAACCATTGGTAAAATTATTTTACTCAAATGAGTTTAAATACTTTGATATATTCTCTTTGATATGTTTTAGATTTGAATATTATATCTTGAGAATGTTATCTATCTTTGATCTATTGGTAAATCAATCAATAAGTTCAAACTCTTTTCCTTTGTTAATTAAGTGTAAGATTCTCTAAGCATTGTGATTATTTTGAATCTTGAAGATTTATAATGCTTGAGAATTATTTTAGATCATGTGGGATTTGAATTCATTCTTTTGTTGGAAGTTGGCTACACTTATTTTATCTTTATGTGCAGAAGAAAATATTGGAAAAATAAAGGAAACCTTGTCCTATTTTCTATAAAATTTCAGCACTTAAGTCTCTTTGAACCCAACTCCTGCAAAAGCTTTATGTTACTTAGCATCTTGTAAAAAAAATTCTTTGTTAACATGTTTTATCAAAATATTTTCCATAGCATAATTTGAGGGGGGAGCCCTTCTTTGAAATACACATTTTTTATGATGATAAAAATGGGGAGAAAAATAAGAAATTAGAGATCCTCTTAGAGACATTTTTCTTAAATTAAAATATATATCTTGAACTTATATGAAAAATACATTGGTATATATACATTTATTGAAAGAAGATTGAAATTGAGATAAATTGCTTTGGAAAGTATTTCTGTTATGTTTGATTTTCTGCAAGAGGTCAATAAACAGAAATACAAGGAGACTATGTCAGATTTTTTGCAAAATTCTAATCCCTTCATTTTTTTTTCAATTTATCTTCTTTAATCTCTAATTAAGATTTTTGTCACCATCAAAAAGGGGGAGATTGTTGATCAAGTGTCTATTGAGCTTGAATGATTTTGGTAGTGACAAAAATCTTAATTAAGCACTAATGAATACTACTTAGGTGATACAGATTGTTAATAATGCTTATATATCGAATGAGATCAAGATTGTAGAAATTGGTGAATCAAAGATGATGATCTCAAAAGTCAAGAAGCTCTCCAAAAGATCAAATTCAATGAGAATAATTTAAATGCAACTTAAAAGACAAAAAGGCTAAATTATTGGTTTGAATCCTAAGATACACTTTGTAAGCATTTCAATTTTTAGGAGCTAAGTAAATTTGCATTGCATTTTATTATATAGTCTTAATTAATTGAATATATAAAATCTCTACGTGATTTTATTAAATGCAAATATTAAAATCTTTGGGCTCAATACTTAACATGCTTTAATTGAACTTAAGAAGAATTTATGTTGACTTAGAAAATTATTTGAGTATTTGTAATATATCATTCTTAATATATATCTTGTACACATATTATGCTTAAATTTGTAATATGTTTTGTCATCATAAAAAATACTGATGCTATTTGTCTAAGGTTTAAACATGGTTTAAACAAGGTTAATGTCTAAACCAAGGTTGGAAGAATAAATTTCAGCATGTTAAAGAAGTGCACACAAGTGTGCGCGGCACCTTGGAGCAAGGCAAAGGTAGGCACACTACTGTGTGCGCCTAAGCACACAAGCTGGAAAATATGTGCATCAGGTCAGGCCGTGGCCTAGCTTTGTCCAAGCCACAATGCACAGCAAGGAGGAATGCTGGAGGAAGGCAAGGCCGCGGCGCATCCTACTCTAGGCCGCGGCTCATAGAGTGGCAGTAAGTGTGCCCTGTTTCAGGCCGCACCTTGAAGGCACATATAGTCCATTTGATTCAGCCTTTGTTAAGTGTGTGGAGACATGTCCAAAATGCATAGGATCACTAAGGATTGATCAAGGGCCATGGTTGAGTAGTCATCAAGATCTAAGGGTGGAAATTGACTCTCAAAATTGGACAAGAAGTTGGTGCACTATATAAAGGGTCACCTAGCTTTATTCTCATTAACATTGTGACATAATTTGAGATTAATTGTAAAGAGCGACAGACATACAAGAGAGAATTGTGTGAGAGTGCAAAGACACAAAACATAAGAGGGACTCATTGTAGTGAGGCTGGTTGTAAAGAGAGAGTAGTATAGATTTGATAGAGAGCATTGTAATAGTTCTTATCATCTTCTTTCTTCTCTTCTTGGTTTCTTCAAGAACTTGAGGTTTCTTGAAGAGGGTTGCTGGATTGTAAAGAACCATTGATTTAGTGCAGAGAGTTCAGAAGAACTCACAGGGATGTAGGCTATTGCCGAACCTCGATAACAATTGCTTGTCTTCTTTTCTTTCTTGCTTTGGCTGCTATATCTTTTCTTTACAAGTCATTCTAGACTTCGGTGTTTAGAAGATCACCACTTGGGCATCTTGTCAAGGTGATTTCCAACAGTGGTATCAGAGCTTGCACAGCTGGGTATCAGAGCAAGAACAAGAAGGTGATGGAGTCAAGACTCCAAGAATCAAATATCAACTTCTTGGGTGATTCAAGAACGGAGTAAAGATCAAGATCAGATCGTGTTCTTGAGAGTGATTCAAGAATGGTGTTAAGATCCATCTTCAATCATATTCTTGAGGTTGAAGAAAGCATTTGTAGGTATTGCATAAATCTGGGATCTTGTCCGCAAAGATGGCTTCAAATTTCGTTGTTGAGAAGTTTGATGGAAAAGGAGATTTTTCCGTATGGAAGCGGAAGATCAAGGCTGTTCTTATGCAACAGAAAGTGGACTTGGCTATTGGAGAAGATGGTGCTTTTCCAGTAAGTATCACGGAGGACCAGCGGGTTGAGATGAAGAAGATGGCTTATAGCATCATTTTCTTGCACATGTCGGATAGTGTCACAAGGGAGTGCGGAAACTCGAAAGATTCGGCTGTCATATGGAAGAAACTAGATGAGTTGTTTCTTACCAAAACTCTCTCTAAAAAGATTTATCTTCTTAAAAAAAATCTTTGCTTTTAAAATGGATCTTAATAAAGAGTTGCAAGATAATCTTGATGTCTTAATAAACTAGTTCAAGATTTGGCTAGTTGTAGTATTAAATTCCCGAATGAACAATTGGCTGTTATTTTGTTAAACTCTCTTCTTGATTGCTTTGATAATTTGATTAATGCTATTTAGTATGGAAGAGATACTTTAATCAAGGAGTTTGTGATCAATGCCATAAGGGCTTATGATTTCAAAGCCAAGATGAGGGAGGCATCAAGTGGAGAAGGGTTGTTCATAAGAGGAAGGCCAGTAACTCGGAATAGTAGTAGCACTCATGGCAACTACCGGGAGAAATCAAGAGGTAGAGGGTAGAACCATGGGAGATCTCATTCCAAGACAAGACTTGGAGGAGGAAAGAGATGCTTCTACTGCAACGAAGAGGGCCATTTCAAAAAAAATTGCAAGAAGAAGATGTGGGATGAGAGAAGAAGCCATACCAACAATGGAGGTGCTTCAGTTGCCAAAGGAGAACAGTAAGATGATGTGCTTTTTGTGTGCTCAAATGTGAGCAGAAGGCAAGGCAGTGAGAAGTGGATTCTAGATTCCAGGTGCACTTATCACATATGCCTTCACAAGGAATGGTTCAAGAATTTCAAGGAGATCAATGATGGAAGGGTCTTCTTGGGGAATGATAATTCAATTCCAAGTGAGGGGGATAGAAGACATCCAGTTGAGGATGTTTAATGGAGTCATAAGGCTGTTGCGAAATGTGAGGTATCTTCCAGATTTGAAGAGAAATTTGATCTCATTGGGGCAGTTGGATTCTTTGGGGTATACATGCAAAGTAGAGGGAGGAAAGATCAAGGTGACCAAGGGATCTTTGATAGTGATCAAGGCAGCAATAAAAGATGGACTTTATGAGATGATCGATGAAACAGAAATCAAGGATCAAGTAGCAAGCTTGATGGTTGAGATGGATAGGGCAGCCCTTTGGCATACTCGCTTGGGACATATGAGCGAAAATGGCCTGCAAATTCTTAAGAAGGATGGTCTACTTGGAGGAGACAAAGTAAAGAAATTGGATTTCTGTGAGTGTTGCATTCTTCGGAAGCAACACCGGGTCAACTTCAACACCGGAATACACAAGTCTAAGGGCTTTCTTAACTACATTCATTCAGAACTTTGGGGACTAGCAAGAACACCAACACAGGGAGGTAATTTTTATTTTCTGTCTTTAATTGATGATTATTCAAGAAAAGTGTGGGTTTATTTGCTTAGAAATAAATCAGATGCATTGAATAAATTTGTTGTGTGGAAGAAGTTGCTGGAGACTTAAACGGGTAGAGTAGTTAAGGCTTTACGAACCAATAATGGCTTAGAATTTTGTAATAAGGATTTTAATAAATTCTGTGAATTAAATGGCATTTTAAGGCATAGAACGGTTGTAAAAACACCTCTGCAAAATGGAGTTGCTGAGAGGATGAATAGAACCCTTGTGGAAAAAGGTTAGGTGCATGTTAATAGGATCCGGTTTACCAAAATATTTTTGGGGAGAAGCTGTGGCTACTGCTGCATACTTGGTAAATAGATCACCCTCTAGAGCTTTAAAGCTCAAGACTCCTATAGAGATGTGGAGTGGGAAACCCCCTGAATTAAGCAACCTTGGGACTTTTGGGTGTGCTGCATATGCACATCAAAAGGATGATAAAATTAGCCCAAGGTCTAGAAAATTTGTATTTCTAGGATATGGTGATGGGGTTAAGGGATATAGGTTGTGGTCCTTAGAAAAGAAAGGCATGAAACTCATTATAAGTATGGATGTTATTTTTAATGAATTATTATTTCCCTAATTGGAGAAAACTAACCCTGCAGGGGCTAGTGAGCAAACCAGTCCGGAATTTGTGAAGCATCGCATCAAGGAGAATTCGGTTCAGGTAAAGCAAGGGAGACAAGAGGGTTCGGACCAGGTAGAGCCTATTAATGAAGGCCATGCTCAAGGCACTCAAGAGGAGGCTGAACTAGAAGAGGTTGATGCAATAAGGGGCTGGGAAAGGAGGATTGTTAGACCACCTTTGAAATATGGGTTTGTGGATGCTAATGTAGCAGCTTCTTGGATAGAATGAGAGGTTGAACCAGAAACTTACACAGATTCCATGGAGTGTAAGGATTCGTCAAAGTGGCAGCTGGCTATGGAGGAAGAAATTGATTCTTTGATGAAGAACAACTTTTAGGAGTTGGTGCCCAAACCAGAAAACAGAGAGTTGTGGATTGTAGATGGATCTACAAGATCAAAGAAGGGAATACTCTAGGGGATGAAGTCCGGTATAAAGCTAGGCTGGTGGCGAAGGGGTTCACACAAAAAGAAGGCATAGATTTCACCGAAATCTTCTCACCGGTTGTGAAGGACAAGACGATACGGATAGTGTTAGCATTGGTGGTCCAATTTGATTGGGAAATCGAGCAAATGGATGTGAGGACAACGTTCTTACATGGTGAGCTCGATGAGACCATTTATATGAGGCAATCCGAAGGCTGTGAGGAAGGAAGGCAGGGAGAGTTGGTGTGCAAATTGAAGAAATCTCTTTATGGCCTGAAGCAATCACCTTGGCAATGGAATAAGAGGTTTGATTCATTTGTAATCAGCTTGGGTTTCATGAGGAGCTACTATGATTCATGCTTGTACCATAAGGGGCTGAAGGTTGAGGAAGTGGTGATCATCCTCATCTATGTTGATGATATGTTGCTGGTTGGGAGCAGCATGGAGAGAATAAGAAAATTGAAGGCTCAACTCAGTTAGGAGTTTGAGATGAAGGATTTTGGCCATATATAGAAGATCCTTGGGATGTGTATTATCCGAGAAAGGAAGAGAAACAAATTGAAGATCTCTCAAACTTCCTACATAGAGAAGATGATATCTAAGTTCTCTATAGAAGATAGCAAACCAGTGAAGGTTCCCCTTGCTGATCATTTCAAGTTCTCCAGCGATCAATGTCCGAGATCGGAGGTGGAGAAGAAGAAAATGGAAAAGGCCCCCTACTCTAGTGCGGTTGGTTTTGTAATGTTCACCATGGTAAGCACTAGACCTGATATTGCTATGCAATAAGTGTTCTCAGTAGGTTTATGAGTAATCCCAAAAAGGAGCATTAGCTTGGGATGAAGTGGTTGCTGAGGTACTTGAAGAGAAGCCCAGAAGTGGGGCTAATTTATGAGAAGAGGGGTAAGTCTTTATGTCTTGAGGGTTATGCGGATTCGGACTATGGAGCAGACCGGGATAAAAGGAAATCGATTACCTCCTACTTCTTCAACTTAAATGGATGTTGTATAAGTTGAAAGGCTCAGTTGCAGCCAGTGGTAGCACTCTCAACAACCGAGGCTGAGTACATAGCGGCAATGGAAGCTATTAAGGAAGCTATGTGGTGCAAAGGGTTGTTGGAAGAGTTGAAGGTACTAGAGGAGCAGGTTATGGTGTTTTCAGATAGTCAAAGTGCATTGCACTTGTGCAAAAATTCGGTGTTCCATGAGAGGACAACGCACATGGATGTTCAGTACCATTTCATTCAAGAAAATGTTACGAAATGATGCATCCATGTGGACAAGGTTGCCATGGAAGAAAACCCTGCGGATTTAGGTACTAAAGTTCTACCTCTAAGTAAGTTCAATCATTGCCTTAGACTACTTAGGATTGGAGTCGGTTGATTGATGACTCAAGATGAGTTTGGATCCTGAAGTTCTCTGCACAATGGTTTAGGTTTAAAAACTTAGACAAAGGTAGAGATTGTTGATATTTGTCTAAGGTTTAAACATGGTTTAAACAAGGTTAATGTCTAAACGAAGGTTGGAAGAATAAATTTAAGCATGTTAAAGAAGTGCACAAAAGTGTGCGCGACACCTTGGAGCAAGGCAAAGGTAGGCACACTAGTATGTGTGCCTAAGCACACAAGCTGGAAAATATATGCATCAGGTCAAGCCGCGGCCTAGTGCATAGCATGGAGGAATGCTGGAGGAAGGCCAGGCCACGGTGCACCCTACCCCAGGCCGCGGCTCACAGAGTGGCAGCAAGTGTGCCCTATTTCAGGCCACACCTTGCCTTGTTTCAAGCAGCACCTTGCCCTGTTTCAGGCCGCACCTTGAAGGCACACATATTCCATTTGATTCAGCCTTTGTTAAGTGCGTGGAGACATGTCCAAAATGCATAGAATCACTAAGGATTGATCAAGGGCCATGGTTGAGTGGTCATCAAGATCTAAGGGTGGAGATTGACTCTCAAGATTGGACAAGAAGTTGGTGCACTATAAAAAGAGCCACCTAGCTTTATTCTCATTAACATTGTCACATAATTTGAGATCAATTGTAAAGAGTGACAGACATACAAGAGAGAATTGTGTGAGAGTGCAAAGACACAAAATACAAGAGGGACTTATTGTAGTGAGGCTGGTTGTAAAGAGAGAGTAGTAAAGATTTAATAGAGAGCATTGTAATAGTTCTTATCATATTCTTTCTTCTCTTCTTGGTTTCTTCAAGAACTTGAGGTTTCTTTAAGAAGGTTGCTGGATTGTAAAGAACCATTGATTTAGTGCAGAGAGTTCAGAGGAACTCACGGGGACGTAGGCTATTGCCAAACCTTGATAACGATTGCTTTTCTTCTTTTCTTTCTTGCTTTGGTTACTGTATCTTTTCTTTACAAGTCATTCTAAACTTGGGTGTTTGGAAGATCACTACCTGGGTATCTTATCAAGGTGATTTCCAACAAATGCCTCAATCAAGAAATTGATTAGATTAATTTTGATGATAACAAAACACTTTTGAAGTGTTTAACTAGTGTGTTTAATGTGCAAGAAAGTTTGATTCAATTGGGAGATTTTTCGGAACTCAAAAATCCAAAAAGAATGAAGAAATATGAAGAAAATTGATGTGGAAAACGCTGTTCATCCTGAAAACATTGTAGCAGTGCACAAAAACTGACCCTACCCAGTCGACTGAGTGAATAGTACCAATAGACTGGGTGCTTGAAAAATCAGTTTTTGCACCGGTTATGAAGGACAATCGACTGCCATAAGTGGACAGTTAATTAGGCAAGTTACAACAGTTATATTTTTGAATTTAAAACGCTATAAACTTGTGCTCTATTTTGTCTCCAATGGCTAGAAGACTTCAAGACACTATAAATAGAGCCTCAAAGGTCATTTGGAAGACAAGAGAAACATTCTACAACAAAGGATGAAAGCAAAATCTTTCTTCTCTTCTTCTTGAGCCAAAAACTCCAGTGTCAAGCTATAACCTTTGAGAGAGAAAATATTGAGTTGTAATCTTCATTGATAAATCTCTCTCTTGTTTGTTTGTTTCAAATTTTCCTTTCATTATCTTGTTAAAAGAGTTAGTGTAACTCTTGTGAGAGTTTGTAAGTGAGCTAGTGAGTGTTAGGCATATACACTTGGTAGCAAACTTAGGATTCTTGTGAAAATGGTTGAAGCAACACCCTTGAAGTTTCTTGTTTGTATTCGGTTTGAGCAACACCATGAAGTTGCTTGTTTTAGTGAAAGGTTTCAAGGAGGTTCCTTGAAGAGAGTGGACGTTGGGTCGGAAGGATTCCAATATTGCCGAACCACTATAAATTGAGTTTGCATCTCTCTAACTCTATCTCCTTAATTACTTGCTTATAATTATTTATTATTCAAGTAAATGAGATTGATTGCTTAATTATTTTATAATTTAATTATATTTTCTATATTAAGGAATAAACTCTCTCATCTTTGTGCTAGTAATTTAGAAAGATTGATTTGATTTAATTTCGCATATATTTTGATATTTGAGATTGCAAAAAGAATTTAAAAAAAATTTAATACCCAATTCACCCCTCTTGGGTATTGACATAGTATATTTTGGACTAACAATAAAGTTTTAACCGTGTAAAAACAGAAGTTCCGCCTAGAATGAACCAAAGACCCACACAAAACTCTATGCATTTAGCTTCCCAGAAGACGTAGCCAAATTCACATATAGGTTATGGATTTTGTAGACTCTTAACAGTAGAGAATAAAAGAAGTAAATAAGTGGTAGCAATTTTTCTAGTGTACTTGGTCTGTCAAAAATCAAAATTGTGGCAAACGACATCAAACACACCTTACAAACTAACATATAAAGACAACTAACCAATGCAGGTAGCTTTATATTCAGATATAAACTCATCAGGTAAATAAATTTCACAAAGTACCAAGCTGATCAATTAATACTTAATCAATCCCTATTTCTCAAATCAATCATTCTCATGAGATACGCATGAACCCATAAGAATGTCTCATTCTTGCACCTTAACCAATGGCTAAGTTATCATCCAACTACATACGCAGATTTGTAGGCTCATTCAAACTGCCAGTTATGGTAACAAACATTATCACCATGTTTGGTTTATGAGAATTTGCTAGAAAATAAACAACCTACACTTCCAAAAATGACTTCAAATACACACTTTCAAAATGTTGATCCCAGGATTTCTTGTGGGAGAGATGCTACTAATTTGAAAACTAACAAGACCATAAGTACATACTAATAAAATGTCAAATTACACATATTTGAATTAAATCTAGAAAGAGAGGAAATTTTCTCAGTAATTGAAATAATCCTTGTACCCAAAATATATAAATAAATAAATATGCATTATTTTTACCAAAAATCAAAATCAAAATCAAAATCAAAATCAAAATCAAAATCAAACCGATCGATCAAAATAAAAATAATGGGATAGCAAATCGATCAAGAGTTCCATTTCTAAACAAACCGATTAAAAAGAAAGCATATCAGATACACGGATTTCACCACTTAGGTCGCAAATTGAGACTTCTTCAAATGGGTACTGTGAAGAAATCTATAAACACGAACAAAAAAAATGATAAAAGTGAGCACATGGAAAAAGTTAGGGAGATTTCAAAAGAAAATGAAGTGGATTTACCTTGTTTAGGTTTTGGTTTCTCTTGAAGCTTTGTCCAAGTCGTGAGTTCTGAGGAAGGTGAAGAGAGGCCTGATTCTGAGAAATGACGGAGAAAGAAAGAAAAAGAAAGGAAATAGGGAAAGAAGGGCAAAAAAGTTGCAGAGAGGGAGAGGAATGATGGCAAGAAAAAGTTTGGAAGAAGATAAAGAGGAAGTGCGTCATAAGTGAGAGAAGAGAAAATAAAATCTGTGGGTCTTTTTTGAAAATTAATCCTGAAAACACCAAAAACGGGTTTTCAAAAAATAGTGTTTGAAAAGAATTTTTTTTAAAAGAATCTTACAAAACTATGTTTGAAAATGGTTATTAGATAAATTTTATTTCATTTGTAATACTGATGTGACAATTATTATTCAAAATTTGTCTATCTTCGTCCAGGGTTAAATACTCATGATTGCAAGATTTTCGTCTAATCCTAACTCTTTCTACCCAAATAAAAAGAAAAAAAGAAAAAGATAAGACTGGGTAAGTTATGGCTAATGAAGCCACTTCAAGATGGGATTCAGCTTTCTAAGAATGGGCTTGTAAGCATTTTAATAGGCCACAACTAAGACCCGGCCGATCTTCCTTTCAATTGGCATATGATTATTTTTTCTAGGATTGTTAAAAATTTGTGCTTGCTATTTGTTTTATCTTATCATCTTCTCCTCCTTTATCTTCCATGTTTCTTCAATCTATGTAGAACCTTTTCCTTTTTTTAGTTTTTCAAATCTGGCAAACAAAGAACTCTCTCTTTACATCCACACACAGTGAACACAAGTATCCTTGTCAGGGAAGAGATTTTGATCCAATCTGAGATTCCTTTCTGTCCAAATATGGTAAACATTAGGTCTCCAAGCCGGTTCAAGGATAATTATGGCTAGCTTTTGGCCCAACTCTACTCCCATCTCCAATTATCAGCAAATGTATTCATTCCAGCTTTGAAGTCCAGAGAATACCCAGTTTCTTTACCTTTTGTTGAGAATCCCCACTCTGCATAGAATTATCATATATGACTCTCCCCTACCATAGGTATCTAGCGAGGACCAAAAGGATGCCATGACTGTATGTTGGTTTAATTCCCAACTAACAATAAGTTTTTCTTTTTTTAAAATATTACTTTTGAGTCCCTAAAGCAAAAGTAAAAGTTAAACAAAACGAGTCCTTAGTACTTACACAGGTCTTAGAGTAATCTTCTCAAATTTCCAAAGCTTTTCTCCAAACCCAGCATGACCGTATCTTTTTTTTTCCTCATTTATTGAGCTGTTTCACAGCATTAATTCATACTTTTAGTCAAAGGAATTTTGGAAACCTAACTGTGTGTCCACCCGTTTATAAAACAAGAATGAAGATAGGATTGTTCCCAGAGAATATAGCGTAGTGGTAAGTTCAGTTTTTGAGATGACGATTTTTTCGTAAGGTCTCGAGTTTGAGTCCGATCACTACGCTGCACATCCTGCGATTTACATACTCCATAGAGTTCTAAAGCAAAAATTGTGGAGGCGGTCGTAATGATCCGTTATAAAAATAAAAAAAAATGAAGATAAGATTCCATGTTAACACTGATTTAAGAAAAATCAATGAGACTTGACAAGAAAATTAAAAAAATATTTTCATAAACCAAAAATATAATATAAAAGGGATTAAAAAAGGGGTTCGGGGATTAAATGCGTCAGAGAGTACCAACCCAATACTTGGCCCCGCTGGGGATTTGTTATCACCCCATCCCACGGATAAAACCTCTCCCAAACCCGGTCTCATTGGGTTAGAAAATCCGAGTCCCACCAGGGCGGGCACTGTTCCATCCCTAGTAACAAGGGTGTAAATAAACTTTGAAAACTAAACACTTGTTTTTACAATAACACACTGTACCCTCACTGTTATCACATATCAGGTAAATCCTAGTAGCAATCTGGTTTATAGATATCAAGTTAACAACTTGCTATGATGGCTTTCAAACTCCAGAGAATAATGCAAGATGATTCACCATCATGCAATTTCTAACTAAATGGAATGAAACAACAAGATAATTTATTTATACAATCATAATAGTACAACAGCATTCATATATTACAGTACCAAAGAACATAGTTTTGACTAAAATTTTACTAGTAAAGAAAAATACAAGTAACAGATGCAAAAGCATTTTGGATTAATCATAGTAATTGGAAAGAAAGACTATACAAACCAATCAGGCTTCAAAGAATTAACCACCTGAGCCTGTAACAAGTTTAAATGTTTTAATTTATCCATGACATGTCTTGCCGAAAAGATACAGATCTAGCAGCTCCTAGAACACCCCTTTCAGAAGTTTGAGGACAGTCTTCTACAGCCAACAAATCTAATTTACATGATCCCACAAGTGGCTTTAAACCATCATCCGAAACCCCCAAGCACTTAGTTAACCTTAAGACACACAAATGGGGAAACTGGCTTACAAATTGCAGGCCATCATCACTAATTTCTTGGCATCTGACAAGCTCCAAGGTTTCAAGATACTGAGCTGAACATAGAGCTTCCATCCCAATATCATTGAAGGAGTACACATTGTCAAGGGCAAGTTCCCGAATTGGGCACATTTCAATCAAAGTAAGAATTCCATTTAAAGTAAATGAAGAAAATGAAGGGAACTCTCCATCAGAAAAAGATATCCTGACTGATTCAAGCATGAAACAATTTTGAGCGATGGCTTTCAGACTCTCATCAGTTAATCTCAATGGATTGGTCATCAAAAGAGGTAGTGAAAAATCTGAAGGTACTCGGAGAGAGATGGACCGAAGATTAATTGATTTTTGGGCCAAGCCTACAATGTCTGAGTCCTTAACCCCAACACACATATCCAAGTGAATCTTCTCCAAGTTCTTACACTTTCCCAATACACAAGCAAGCCCTCTCCCAGGGCTGATAATGCAATTCACCAAGCTAAGCTCCAGCATATTTTCACATGGGACCAACTGCTTTTGCCATCGATCTACAGCCAACCTATCATAAACCTTCATATATCTGTAATTAGCATCCACCTCAAACTGTAACCGTTTTAGCTTCTGCCAAGTAGGTCCTAGATTAATCAAATCACCTTCCCCAATTGCTCTACAATTTTTAATAGAAAGATCTTCAAGAGTTTCAAGCTTTCCAAGATATTCTAGCCACTCAACACTGGTAACATTTAGGCATCGGATAAGATGGAGAACACTGAGGTTTTTGCAACCCACCACAAGGGATAGTATGCCACAACCAGTGATTCTTGGGGTGAAGTTCAACTTTAAGGCTGAAAGCTTGATGCAAGAAGCCAAATAATGAAGACCCACATCAGTGATGAATGTGCAGTAGCTTAAAGTGAGATCAGTCAAAGCAGGGCAATTGTTAGAAAGAATGAAAAGCCCATGGTCATCCAATTGTTTTCCTAGTTTGGACATCCAACCCGAGTAAGTTATTTCTACTTTAGTTAAGTTGGGAAACCTATTGCAGAGGGAAGTCAAAGCTTCATTTGCAGGGTATAAACCACAACCAACCCGAAGAGAATGTCTCTGTTCATTATCCATCTCATAAAGACGTTTACATGCTAGTGAAGCAGAGTTTCTGTCTGCAGTCTTCTGAATCCTACATAAAATCTCCCAAACTACCTGGTCTGGCAACTCATCCATTGTGACTAGATATTCCTTGAGCTTAATAGAGGCACATTTGCAGCCCCCTACAACAAACCCTGAAAAATAAAATAGTTCTTTTAAAAAGAAAGAAAAAAATCTAGACCATCTTATAATCATGAAAGGATTATAGGATAATTCAACACTTTCTTTTCTTTCTTTTTTTTTTTAAAAAAAGAAGAAAAATGATAAATAAATAAAGAACAAAAGAACAATTATTTGTAATTTCAAGTCATAACCACTGTTGGGTTTTCAATCACCAATTAATCTCTTCTTTATTTTATGAAATAAAAAAGAAAAGAAATGCTAGCCACTCTTCAAAGCAACAATCGACTGATAATATATAAAACCATCCCCTTTATTTGAAACTAAAATTCAAAGAACTAGGTCTATAGAAACACATGAAACTTGCTTCACGTAAAACAATCAATTCCCAAATTAAGGCACATCCATCACAACCAACCCCTACACCCCCCCCCCCCCCCCCCCCACCCCCCATCCCCCGAACATATAATTTATAGTTCAATAATTATCTAACAAAAACATGATAAGGATCCGTTCAATACGAAATTGATGTTATAAAACACTTCATATGAAATGATTTTAAGTTTTTAACAGAACATTTTATCCAAATCTCAAAAGAGAAGTATTATTTTTTACAAATCTATAAACAACATCCATACCATACAAAGAAACTTTTTTCTCTTACAAGATCAAACATCAATTATATTAAGCAGGAAGCCAGATACATTACTAACCAATGAAGGAAGATAAAAATTAAAAGCCCCATAAAAATGAAAAAAATGATGTAGCAGTAAAGACGATTTCATCAAAATGAAGGAGCCCGTTTAACAATTGATCCCGAAACAACACTTATTGGCACCGAATGTAAAATTTTCATAAAACCTTAAGCTATTTACTTCCTAAAATTGCAAATCTAATAATCTAAATGATGAATTCCGCGACATAAATGATATCTCGCAAACAAATACAACATAACCCAGAAAAAAAATTATTCCAAGGTGCTTAATTTACAGATTCGAGAATAATAAACAGATAATTTTTGATAACTTTACCTACTGGGTTCACAAGAAAGACTTAGATGACGCTGAGGAAAGTGTTTAAACTTGGGAGTTCTTTGCATCCTATGAAAGATTTCTCAAAAGAAAATGTATCTTATGTAGTGGTTGCAAACGGTGGCAAACGGGTAAGGTGGGTCATTTTAATCTCTCGTTATATTTGGTCTCGGTTATTTTGGATCGGATCGAGTTGGTTTGAGTTATTTTGAATTTGAGTGTATTGGTTATCGAGTTATCTCGAGTCAGATCAATAAAATACATACTTAAATTTAATTAAAAAATATTTTATTTACATATAATAAAACTAAATAAGTTAAATTGTCAAATCCGTAAAAGTTAATTAATAATAAATTAATATTTAATTTTTTAAATAATATATTTAATTTTTGAATGCAATATGTAATGTTATGATTAAATTTCACATAATCACTTCATTCAATTCTTTTTTTACAAGACAACTAAAAATAAAATTTTATTGTAACTTTAAGAACAATGCAAAATTTACTAGTTTTCTCGATTTTTCATTTGAAATTAATGAGATTAATCATATTAATAGAATGTTGAACCATGCACATCAACTCATGTGAATTAAAAATTAATTAATAATGATATAATGTATTTTATTTGACAAGTAGTAAATTAACAATTATCATAGTTTTAGAAAGTAAAATGTTTTTTTATAAAAAAAATTATATTTTCAAGTTATTTCGAGTTGGGTCATTTCGGGTTTGGGTAATTTCAGGTTTCTGGGTCATTTTGGGTTCAGGTCGAATCGGGTTCGAGTCATTTTAGATTTTAAGTCACTCGGGTTAGGTTCGGGTCATATTATTTTCAAACACTTTCGGATCGGATCAGGTCGGGTCAAATTTTTCCACTCCAATCTTACGAAAGATTCCTTTGTATTTTTATTGTAAGTCCTTTTATTGTTTCCATATTTTTAATTTTAAAAGAATACTACTAGTATATTATAGAAGTGCCCACAGTCATGTGTGCAAATCAGTGTTTTCAAAGGTAAGGGCGTTGGGCGAAATGTTTTGCCTCAATGAGGCGAGACATAAGTCCCGAGGCATTAGGGCATAAGCCTGTTGAAACATTGGGACGTTTCAAAATTTTAATAAAATGATATTAATTAATTAATTATAATAATAAAATAAAAATAATTTTAATTAACTAATTTTTATCAAAGTTTAATACTTTACTAACTCTTTATAGTGTGATAATTATAATTTTATAATTATTTATATATAAATAATATGAAGTATAATTTATATTTCTATATTGTTGTAATTTGTAAGTGGTTAATTAAATAATTTATAATTATTATTAAACTAGATAACATGTATTATATATTTAAGAATACTTTTGCTCCAGGATTCACGCCCTGTGGTGTTTTTGCCCAAAAACGCCTCGGGCGCGCCCAGATTTACCTTTCATAACACTGGTGCAAATAACCAGTCTTCTTTTAAAAAAAATAAAAGCATAAGCATGTGCTATTGTAATTAACTAAACAACTTGTTTGGATAAAGGTAATTGACGGGAATGGAATCGAAAGTAATAGTAGGTATGGTACCTCCCATTGTTTGAGAGAATTTTTTAATGATGGGAGTGAAAATGGGTTATTTGGACACTTTCTTTAACCTCTAAAACTTTGTTTTTGAAGTTCCCTAATTTGATTTTTTTTTGGAGGTACTGTAATCTTCATTTAATAACTTGGACTTGAAATACAAAAACAATCCTTATTTAGTTTTTTAAAAATAAATATTAGTGATGAAAATATCTTTAAAAAAACACATCAACTACTAACAAGTCAGTCACTAATAATAAAAACTAAAAAAAAATTCCATATCAATGAGGGATTTATTACTTATCAGCAACGAATTAAATCCCTATTAAGATAGCACCGTCTAAAAAGGATGCATTGGAGGCCTGCCCCCACTCATTTACCCAAAACCTTGATATTTTATATATTATTTATGAATTTATAAAAATGTCCCCATTAGTTCTTTAATTTTGCCCCCCTTCAATGATAATCAATAAAAAAACTTACTTGAAGTTGTTCTCAAACCTCAATATTGGACTTGTAAGAATGGTATATTGTTAAAGAGTTTTGTATTTACATGTAAAGATGACGTAAAGGGTTTTATACTTATATGTAAAGATGACTTTTGTTATAGTTGATTTTGTATATGAAAATATTTATATTAATTACATAAAATATTTTCAAATATCTGTTTTATAAAAGTATCTATATTTTCTCTCAAATTACAAATAAATATGCTCTAATAGCTTCTCCATAAGTGATCAAAAATTCTGGATTTGTCCCTTCCCCCAATATTTCTTCTTCTTCTTCCATTTTCCCACACTCTCTAAAAATATTCTCTGTCTCTCTCTCTTTCTCTCTCTCTTCCTTCCTCATCTTTCTCTCTCCTTTCTCTTCTTCTTCTCTCTCCTTTCTTTTTTCTCCTTTCTCCTTTCTTCTTTCTCTCACTCTCCTTTCTTCCTCCTCTCTTTCCACCGCCGTCGTCGCTGCTCAGCCTACACCTCAGTGGGTAAGACCATCTCACTAGTTTTTTTATTGATTCCTTAATGCATTTTTTTTTTGTTTTTAAATATGTTTTACAATATTTTAAATGCTTGCAACATGAGATTTGGGGTTGGGTAATGTAAAATTTATGGGTTTTAGGGTTTCTTTTAATCTATGGGTTATGAATTTTAGGGTTTTTTAATTTATAGGTTATGTAAAATTTATGAGTTTTAGTTTTTTTTTTTTTTAATTTAAAGGTTATGGCTTTTAGGTTCTCTTTTCTTTAAATTTTTTTTTTACGTATTATGTCATTTAGTGTATGTAAAGTTTATGTTTTTAGGGCTATGTAAAATTTATGGGGGTTTTTTCTTTTTCAATTTGTGACTTATGAAAATTTTGGTTAATTAGTTAAAATATATATGAGAATATTGTTGAATCAAGGCATAACTTTGTAGAATAGGTATATTGTAGAGAGAAAAAAATAACTGGAAGAAATGAGGTTTGTACACGTAATTGACTTTAAAGACTTGATAAAATTAATTAGTTAGTTTTAGGGTTTGGGGTTTTTGGTTTTCATTAATTAGTCTAATTTGTAAGTAATTATAGGAAAATTATTTCTTTTAAGTTAATTATAGTTCTTGAATTCAAATAATCAATCACTTATGTTGATTGAATTCTTGGTGGATGGAAAAATAAATTACTTGAAATAAAATTTCATATTAGTTATATGAATTGTATGAAAATTTTAAATTTCTATCGATTTTATTAATATTTTTTGTTTTTATGTAAAACAACATGCTTAGAGATAGGAGACGTCTCCGAATAGAGGAACTATTTGAATAAAGGCATTTTATAAACTTTTGAATATGACTTTTAACTCAAAAGCTTATATGTTTTTACTCGTACGCTTCTTTCAGTTGTGCAATAGCTCATCAAGACTTCCAAGAATGGCTTGAGCAGTTTAAACATACATTTAATTTACAAAGTTATGAATTGGTATTCATATTATTAGACTAGTGTTTAAGAGTATTCATTTTTAATATGAATGAGTATGATTTAATAGTTAGTCAAAGAGTTTTCATTTTACCATGGTTGACTTTATGAAAAATGGACTGAGGTTTGTATCCTTGAGATTATTTCAATTACTATGTCTTGAGTATGAATTGTTTCTTGTTATTTGTACGAGTTTTAAATAATTTGTATCAATTGTATTCATATTTGCGGTTTTTATGCAAAACTGGATGGCACCAAGAGGTAGGGGACTTAGGGAAGGTAGGGGCAGTGGGAGGGATCCTCTCGAGAGCGGAGCAGGGCTACCCATTGAGGATAAGCCTGAAGCCTTGACAGGTAGCTAATTTTTTTCTTTTCTATTATAAATTACTACCACTCCCTTTGTTAATTTTTTTTGTTAAAATTGTCTATTAATATGTCATGATACATCCTCCGTTGCAAGTACAACAGATGTCCAAGTGAAGGGTTCTTTTGGGGGTCTTTTAGCGAGGTGTTGTGGGAGAGGGTGCAATAAGGAAGAGCCTTTTCCTGCGACCCATTAAGAGAAGACTTTGTTCACTAATTTTTCCTTTAGGCGTCGTATATTTATTTATAACATACCAAGATGGGTATGATTTTTTTTATTCTTTTTAATTAATATAAAAATAATAGTATAAATTATAATTGTTATATTTTTGTAGCTCTTTTCGAGACTGCAAGAAGGTGGCTAGATACATCCTTAACATAGTCAAGAAGTACATGAATGAACCTTATAACAAATATTCAGAATTCGACCGGTTGTGGATACCACACCCTACACCGCCCTTTGTAAATTAGTATGGGGAGCTCCCACGAAAGAGTGCTCTTTTAGGTGGGGGTACATTTCCCACATTGGCCTTATATCCCCCAAATATGATGTACAAATGACGGGTAAAGAGCCGCTATTTGATCTTGAAGAGGGCTAAATCCCTTGTCATTAGTCTATATGCGAGATTATGGGTTAGGAAGATTTGGGTACAAGAAAAGGAAGAATTAGAGCTCCCTCTCTCATCTAAACCAAAGTCTAGCCCTTAGTATTTTAGATAAAATACTTAAGTTTGAACTTAAATTAAGAGGCCATACACTAACATACAAATCAAACACTTATGATTTCATTTCAAACAAGTAATTATATCAAGCATCACATATGAAAGAAGAGTGTGTATATCTAGGAGATTATTGACCCAAATGATTGGTTAGACAACATTATCATCATAATGGCGATAGGCTCTTTTGATCATACACTTGGAAAAAAATAATTTATATAGCAAAATAAAATTGGATTCAAATATAGAAGCAAATAAAGTACATTTTAATACTAAGGAAGCAAATTAACGGGATTTAACTATGTACAAAAGAAGCACCAACATGAGTATAACATTTATGGATCTATACAGGAAGATTTAAAACAATTTTTCCATCTCTTCTAGGTAACTACCAATCTTGTTTAGGGGCTCAAGATCGGCAGGAGGAATCTCGCGATTAGTACTATTGATGTACTGATCCGTTCTTTCATATCAGTAACAAGATTTTTATAACAAAAATGTAACAATATCCCACGAGACATAAGTTTACTACAAATATGAATATAAAACTATGAGATTTTCATAAAATTGTTTTGTTTTGAAGAAGAGCCAATTAAAAATCCAGTCTAAGGCCCAAAAATCCCAAAACCAACTGAACTAAGCCTAAAACTTGTGCTAAAATCTGAAAACCTAACCCAAAAACTGTATAGATTCATTGAACCAATCAGCTTAGAGCTTAGGTCTATCGGTTCGGTCAATAGGCCGATCTAAACTGAACCAACTGGCTCGCTGACCGACCTAATCGGCCTGAAGCCGTTACGAGATAGAAACTTTATTCAAAACTCTATTCTTACGATTCTGTCTTTGACCTTAGACCAAAAAATTTACATAATTAATTCTGTAATGTTTCAAAAAAAAAATTTAATCTCTTGTACACCACTGTTCCCCTAATCAACCTTATAATACCCTTTTCATCTTCTGCCTTTTGGACCCACAACTTTCCACTTTCACCTTGCTGAAACTAGAACAAAATTCTTCTGCAAAATCACACACTTGGGTACCTTTTTAGGGTTTAGTAGAATTGTAATACGTTGAGATTCTAAAACATTATACCCTTATAATCACCATATTGGCCAAAGTTTGTCATCCTTTGTAATTGGTCACTCATCTTCTCGAAGAACAAGTCTAAAGTCCTCAAGTTCGTCCAATTCGAAAAAGTAACATTATATCTTTGAGGGATGTATCACACCATATATGGTTATTTCCTAAGTGATACAAAAGGTTAGTAACAATTATCTTTTCATTTCAACCATAATTGTTCATTGAAGTCATTGAAAAAATGATAGTTAGTAGGATATTTAAAGTATTTTGAAAATATGAAAACATATTGTATGTTACTTACTAGGATTTAAATCTTATTATGCATGATAAAATATGAACATTCTTGAAAGATTTTATTGGAGTGCATGAAGTATATTAAGTGTTGTAAATTGTTGTAGTTTTTTGCACTTGGTACAACAAGACCAATTGGTCCCCCATCGGGATTGATCATCCCAAGAGTTGAACCGATTGGCCCACGCTCTGTTTTGCTAGAAACTTTCCTCTGTTCTTCTCTATTTTTAACAAACATGTTTCCTCTAGTTAATTATTGTTCTTAGCATGTTAAAATGATTTCAGTGATTATGTTTAGGCTTTTCTTTATTTATTAGATCAATGCAATTTATTTTTTATAATTAATTTAAAAATTGTTCGTTGAAAAAGCAATTGGAGGAAATCAAGTTCATTGTTGTTGGAAGGACAACGTTGTCCAATAAAATGAATCTTGGGTTAGTCATCTCCAAAGTATACATATTTTTCCTTCATATGTGATTATTTGTTAAATTACTACTTTGAATGATTTTCTTGTGATTGTGTGCCTTGTATGCTAGTGTGTGGTAGTATTAAATTTATTTAAAATTTAAGCATTTGTCTTAGAATATAAAGGGCTAGGCTTCGGCTTAAGTGGGAGAAGGTGCTCTAATTTCTCTTTTTTCTATACTTGAATCTCCTTGCCTAGTTATCTTATATGTAAGACCGGTGAAAAGGGATTTGACCACCTTCAAGGTCAAATGGTGATGCTTTACCTGCCATCTTTTCTCCATGCTTGGGTGACATAAGTCTTGTAGACCGAGGTACAAACCCAATATGGGGGTGAATTAGGTTTTAAAAACTTTTTCCAATTAACACAAGTTTTTTTAACAATTTAATCGAATAAGGCACACAACAAATAAGATGCTTGAAATTAAAGGAGTAAAGGAAGAGAATATGCAAACTCCGTTTATAGTGGTTCGGCAATATCAGAATCTCTCCGACCCTACGTCAACTCTCTTTAAGGAATCTCTTTAAAGTAATCCACTAATTACAGTCGAGTAACTTTACGAGTGTTGCACAAACCTTATAACCACTCTCTTCTACAAAGATGTTATAAGGAAGTGTTTAATCCTAAACACTCTAAGAGTTATACCAACTCTTTCTCTTTACAATGATTGATATTGAATGTAAAGGAAAAAAAGAGAGATAGCAATAAATGTTTTACAAGATGAAGATGATCTCTCTTTTAAGAACAAAGCTTGATAAATGGCTTAAAGGAATTTTTCAAAGCTTCCAAGAGTATTAATGAGCTTGTTTTTAAATTTAATGTTCTTTCTTGTTCTTTGGATGCTCATTGATAAGGGGTTTTTATAGCCCTGGCCTTATATGGCCGTTAGACACACATTTGATTGATTTAGAGCATTAATTGCTTAAATCCTGCATCCGGATTTTGAAAACTAGCCCTTTTTCTCAACAGGACAGTCGACTATGGAAAATTAAAAGTCGACTGTCCTTTCTTGAATTTGAAATTTTAGGCCTAAAATGATTTGGACAATCGACTGGCTAAATGGGCAGTCGATTGTGAAACTCTCTATCTCTTTCACAATCAATTGCCCTTGATCTACAGTCGACTATCCATTTTAGTACTTAAAAAATGGTCAGTGCAGAGACTTGACAGTCGACTGTCGAAGAGTCACAGTCGAATGTCCATTTATAAAACTTAAACTTTTAAGTAAGTTTTTTTTGACAGAAATGAGTTTTTAATTGACCAAAACATTTTTGAAAATAGTTTTTGACGCAAGATCAAGCGAAGAAACCAAAGGGGAGATTTATATATGAAGGTAAACTACCTTAGGATCTAAACTTAGTCTTCGATCTTCTTTTGAGTGTCACTCAAGTGAATTCTCTTCCTCTTTCTGCTTGACTTACGTACTATATGTGAGTTGGATGCTTAAGCTTAATGAAAAAAATTAGATAAAACTATAAGCACAATTAAAGTACTGATTTATCATTATTAAAATCAAATAAGGGTCAACAATCTTCCACTTTTTGATAATGACAAAACTAAGGTGAGAAAAACAGTTTGAAAAACTAAGTGTTGGGTTTTTTTTAAAAACAAATGGATAGAGTCTCCTCTATTTTTAGAATAAAACAAACTTGTAAAAAGCATTAAAAAGAACATCCAACCAAGCATTGTGTATGAACTTGTAAAAATGGAGCAAGACTCCCCCTAAATCTATGCATACAGCTAGTTCTTATCGTCTTGTTCTTTTTGTCTACCTTCTAGCTTCTACCTTCTTTATTCTCTACTTTTTTATGTTTTCCCCTTTTTGTTATCAACATAAAATGGGCGAATAGATAAACAAAGGTAAATACATAAGTTCAAAGATAAACAGAGTGTAAAGCTAGAAAGTAAGACAAGGCATTATAGCTCATCAAATAGTAGTTTCTAAAAAATATGTGCTGTGAGCTTATGTAACTGCTATAAGCAATAGAATAAGCTTATCCATCCCAACGAATAGATAGAGTGTGCTAAAACAAACCTGCATGTAGAATGTTAGCCTAAAACATATACCGAAAAAATTCCCGCTAAGAATCAGAAAACTGATATATGAGCTAAGGTAAATAAGAGTCATGCAATGTCAGAATAAAGAGCTAGGTTATCAAATTATATCTAATAAATGAAGATAAACAACTAAGGTTCCCATGAACCCAGCAAATAAACATAATGTATCATGTCATGTGGTAAAATGCATGAAAAAGAAGGAAAAATACATGTCCTTGCTAAGTTTGCAACAAAGTTCTACAGGAAAGCATAAGGAAAGAAATCTATAGTGCATGAGAGGGTCGATGATTTGAGGGCCTAGAATACCAACAAGCTCAAAAGTTGATTTTCTAGAATACCATAAACCTAGATTTTGAGGGCCTTGCAAATATTTTAGGATTCTTTTCACAGAAACAATATGAGATTCCTTAGGATTAGCTTGGAATCTAGCACACATGCTTACACTAAACATTATATCGGTTCTACTTCCAGTTAGATATAGTAAAGCTCCAATCATGCTTCTATAAGTTTTAGTATCTACACACTTACCTCTTCAATAGGTCCTTGGTGTATTTAGATTGATTGATGAAAATGTATCTTTTCAATTGTTTGATTTGAAGTCCAAGGAAGTAGGTAAGCTCTCATATCATGTTTATATCAAATTCACCTTGCATACACTTAGCAAAATCTTGACATATGGATTCATTAGAGGCACCAAATATAATATCATCAACATATATTTGGACTAGAAATATTTCATGTTTATGAGTTTTTGTAAAGATTTTTGTATCTATTTTTCCTTTTATAAAACCATTTTCAAGTAAAAACTTACTTAACTTTTCATACCATGCTCTTGGAGCTTGCTTCAACCCGTAGGAAGCTTTAGAAAGCTTATAAACATGATTTGGAAGATTAGAATTTTCAAAACCAAGAGATTGCTCCACATAAATCTCTTCTTCTATAAAACCATTTAAAAATGCACTTTTCACATTCATTTAAAATAGTTTAAACTTATTAAAGCATGCAAAAGCTAGTAACATACCAATGGTTTCTAATCTAGCTACGGGAGCACAGGTTTCATCAAAGTTTATTTCTTCTTCTTGATTGTAACCCTGAGCAACTAGTCTAGCCTTGTTCTTAGTTACTATCCCATTTTCATCCATTTTGTTTCTATATACCCATTTAGTACCTATGATGGTATGATTCTTTGGTCTAGGAACTAGAGTCCATACTTTATTTCTCTTAAATTGATTTAATTCTTTTTGCATAGGGTTTATCCAATCGACATCTTTTTCAGCCTCTACAAAACTCTTATGTTCTACTTGGGATAAAAAAGCTACAAAATTGCAAATATTTCTCATTTAAGATCGAGTTCTTACCCCATATGAAGGATCACCAATCACTTGATCGATTGGATGATAATTCACATACCTCAAATCTTTGGGAAGTCCATCTCCTTGTTGACTTGTAGAAGATTGATCGACATTGGGATAATCTACCTCTTGATTTGTTTGAGGTTGACTTTTCTTAGGGTCAACAATGGGAGTAGGTGCATCTACTCTTGGAGTAAAACCTGCATCATCATCAAGGGATACTATTCTACTACTAATTGGATTAGATTCATCAAAAGCAACATGTACAGATTTTTCAACCACTAAAGTTCTTTTGATAAAGACTCTATAAGCTTTACTAGAGGTTGAATATCCTAAGAAAATCTCTTCATCGGTCCTAGACGAAAATAAGAAATATTAGGCTTTCTACCTTTCCATAGTTCATATGGAGTTTTATTAAGCATTGACCTAATTAATACTCTATTTAATACATAGCAAGAAGTATTTACGACTTCCGACAAAAAGTATTTTGGTAAATTATTTTCACAAAGTATGGTTCTAGCAATTTCTTCTAGAACTCTATTTTTTCTCTCAACAACACCATTTTGTTGAGGAGTTCTAGGGGCTGAAAAATTGTGATCAATTTCATTTTCATCACAAAATTTTGAAAAACTTTGGTTTTCAAATTCTTTTCCATGGTCACTTCTAATACCTGAGATAGAAATTCATTTTTCATTTTGAACATTCTTACGAAAGTTTACAAAACCTTTATAAGCTTCATCCTTATAAGCAATAAAAACAATAAAGGTATATCTTGAATAATCATCAACAATAACAAGAGCATATTGAAGGCCACCTAGACTAATGGTACTTATTGGACCGAACAAGTCCATATGAAGAAGTTATAATGGTTTAGAGGTTGAGATTACCCTTTTAGATTTAAAAGATACTCTAGTTTGTTTTTTCATTTGACAAGTATCACAAACTTTGTCTTTTTCAAATTTGATTTTGGGAAGCCCAATAACTAAATCTTTTCTTGAAATGATTTTGAGCAAATCTATGTTCACATGCCCAAGTCTTCTATGCCATAGCCATGGATTTTCACTAAAAGCGAGAAAACATTTTTCATTTTCCGAATGTAAAGATTTTAAATTAACTAGATAGACATTATCATGTCTATGGCCAACAAACTTGATCTTGTTACTCTTGATGTCTATTACTAGACGATGAGAGGATTCATATATAACTTTTTTTGCCTTTGTCACATAAATGACTAATACTAAATAAATTTGGCTTAAGGCCTTGCACATATAAAATATGGTCAATGGTTGAGGAATCTTTACCCACTTTGCCATGCCTGATAATCTTTATCTTAGTGTTATCTCCAATGGTGACATGTCCACCATCCCTTAGAGTTAGTTCTTTGAACTTACTTTGATCACCGGTCATGTGCTTTGAGCATACACTATCAATGTACCAATAGTTACCTTTTTATTTGGTGTGGAGACACATCTACATCACACATGGATATAAAATTGCACTTTTAGGTACCAAAAATTTCTTAGGTCCTTTAGGGTTAGTCCTAGAAAATAAAGCTCCTTTAGGGACCCATACTTTCTTAACATTAGAGGGTGCTATATAATTGTAGACATGTTAATGATGCATGATCGTAGGATGATAGTTATTGAAGTTTCTAGGATGTCTTGAATATGTATGCCTATTATTCCATGGATAAGCATTCCTAGGATATACATTTCTAGCATGAGAGTTATGAACATACATGTTATTTCTAGGATATGCATTATGGTAATTTCTAGGATGTGCATTCCTAGCATGTGCATGCCTTGAATGTGTATTCCTAGCATTTGGTTAATTGATCTTGGTCGTTTAAATCCAAAGGTTAAATTGATTTAATTATACCTTATAAACAATTCACTCAAATTGGGTAGGATTAAGTAACACTATCTTTGGTTTGATTAAATCGATTTGGTATAATTAAATTTTTTTCATAACCTAGATCAAACCCTCTAAACTCAATCAAGAAGATTTTTTTTATACCACCTAAAAAAGGGCTAAGTAGAAAACTTGAAAACTTTTTCAAAAAAAGAATTTTTTTTTCATCAATTCACATGAATTTAGATTGATCCCTAAATTCAGATCTAGGAGATTAATCTTGGTCAACATAATTTCAAAAATCAAATTCTCTTAACCAAACAGTCTTCAATGACTTTTCAAAATAAAAAAAAAAATCAGAAAGGGCTAAATCCCTTCCTTTTGCTTTCTCACCTCGATTATGGTCGATTTAAAGAATCTAATCAAAGATATTCATGACTAAAATTAATTTTTAAGGCCTAACTAAAATAATTTTCTTTTTATTGATTCAAATAAGTTTTGAAAAGCAAAGAAAGAAGCTCAAACCTTTATTTTTATGAAATTCTTAAATTTTTTCCATATTCAATAAAAAAACTAACTCATGGAATTCTTAAAAGAATTCTTCCATTAGTAGTGATTAAGGAGAGAATAAGAGAATTTTAAATTTAAAAAACAATTCAGAATTGTGATTTATTTTTTTATTTTTGTCTTAAAAGAAAAATTTCCAAACTTATGCCCTCAATTAATAAGAACTAACTCATGAAATATTTGAATTTAATTCTAGGACTTACACTCCAAGACTTAAATAAAAAAAATATTCTTCCATTAGTTTCCATTAAGGAATGCATATTTTTTCTTTTAAAATTTAAACAAATTCAAAATTTCAAGTTTTCAAATCAATTGGGAATAAGAAAATTCTCAAATTTAGAAATAATTTGAAATTCAAATCAAGAGGGTGTAGGCCAAAAATCATGTTATCAAACAATCAAAATAATGAGTGCCAAATATTGCATATTTTAGCACCTTAATTTACATTTGCTAGCTTAGGAATTTGTTACTTTGAGTTGTTTTTCGTTGTTTTACAGGTTTACAAGCACTTGGAAAGGAGTTTCACTATATTGCCAAAATTGCATGTATAGATCAGTCATCTTTGTGGATTAAACTGTATTGATTCAGGAAGAACCAGAAGATGAGCAATATATTTTTGGAAAGATCCGGATGTCTATTTTTTGAGGAATTTTACAGCTCGTAAATATGATTTTTCTAGAGAAATTTATGCTAGTTTTAGTAGACAAAGTCAAGCTGTGCGTGATTTCAGCGTGGCAGAAGTGATTTTTACAGATTTAAACTATAATGATTCAGGAAGAACCAGGAGATGAGCCATATATGCTTGGAAATATCGAGATGTCTGTTTTCTGGAGAATTTTACGGTTCTTAAATATGATTTTTTTAGAGAAAGTTATGGCAGTTTTAGTAGACAAAGATCAGACTGTGCGGGATTTCAGCGTGGGCAGAAGTTTTGAAGGGCATGTGAAGGCTTAAATCCCACATTCCACATCGATTGAACACACATTCTATATCCCACATCCCACATCGGATTGGAAACACATTGCTCTCATGGAGTTTCCCTATGAAAGCCCCACCTCACTGAAGCAATCGATGTGCAATCTAGATGACTTCTGCTAGCATTCTGGTGGATCTCGAAGGCTTTGCTACCAAGAGGGGAAGCTCCGCACGACAGTTGCGAGTGGAATCTTTCTATTCATGTATTGTTAGTTTTAATTTATTTTAAGTTTTAAAGTTTAAATGTTTAGCACTGTAATTGTGAAAATTATGTTCATAATTATGCGAGGCTAAAATCTTCATGTAAGGTTGAAGATGAAGTCTCACCATTGTTTAGCATTATATTTTCAGATATGTTCATACAATTATGATATTTTTAGTATAAATGTTCTATATCAATTATTTGAGTAAACTCTTATAATTGCTTGTTTTTAAATTGTTAAATTGGATATTCCTTGTGTTTCATTTGCTGGATATGGTGGATCATTCAAATTAGATTGGATATCCATTGTGATTTGTGAATTAAACGGATACATTGGATGGTTTTGATTTAGTTTGGGTATTCGCCATGATTTGTATAATGGTGTATTCATGGAATGATTTGATAGATTATTTTTATATAGAATATGAAGATATATGCTTTACTTTGGTGGGATGGATTCAAAAAACCTTGGTGTTTTCATCAGTTTTTTTTTTAAATCAATTTAGTTTAGTTTATATTTGTTTGTAAGATACAATCCAAAATTTGAAACTAGGTTAAAATAGGGTTAGTTTAGATAAAAATATATTTTCACAACGCAATTCCCTGTGGATTCGACTTTGCACTTGCACAAAACTATATTGCAACTGACTCATACGCTTGCGAGTAATTTAAAACTCACAACAAGTTTTTGGTGCTGTTGCTGAGGAGTTGTTTGGTTTGTGAAAATTAAATTTTTTGTCTGAATTGATTTTATTTTTCTATTAGTTTAGTTAGCATTTTTGTTTTATTTTTATTTTTGTTTATTTATTTCTATTTGCAATTGCCTATAAATATATAAAAATAATAAATAAATAAATAATAAAAATTTGCCAACTTTTGTTGGCCCATTTTATGGGTATTGCATTTGCTGTTTTTGCATTTATTTTATTTTATTCTGTTGTTTCTGCTAGTTAGTTTATTTCATTGTTTTCTGTTTGGTGTATGCTTGGTCAGAGATCCCTGAATTTAGAATTGACACCTTTAGATCTCGACTTAGAAAGAACTCTTAGGAGACAGAAGAGAGCACTTGTTGAAAGAGAGACAATTGAGATGGGAGAAAATTTTAGGAATGCAAATCAACCGGAGCATGTAGAGCAACCTAGAGCTTGGAACGCGGACTCCACTACATCCCTTAGGGATTTGTTCGCACCCGTTGCGACTACCTCATCTTCTTGCATAGTGTTGCCACCAACCAATGCCACCCATTTTGATTTAAAGCCACATGTCATCCAACTCCTACCCTCATTTCATGTCTTAGATCTTGAAAATCATTACAGTCATATGAAGAAGTTCAAAGATATTTGTGCCACATTCAAGTTCCAGAACTTCTCTGAGGAGTTAGTCCATCTTCGAATTTTCCCTTTTTCTCTTCACGATAGAGCTAGGGCATGGTTGGATTCCAACACGCCCGGGTCTATTACATCTTGGGAAAATTTGCTGAGTAAATTTTATAACAAGTTTTTCCCAATGTCTAGAGTGAATGAGTTCCGAAAGGAGATTAGTTCTTTCACTCAGGATGAGGACGAGAAGTTTTCTGAGAGCTAGGAGTGCTTCAAAGAGTTACTGATTAGATGCCCTTCACATGGATATGAAAGTGGAGACTTGTTCAGTTCTTCTACCAAGGGTTGACTCAACCCAACCGTAGCATGATCGAGTCTATGAATGGGGGGCATTCTTAAGTCTGACGGGAGATGAAGCTTACAAAGCATTTGACAAGTTGTCCGACAACTCGCAGCAGTGGGATTTTTCAAGCTGTCGGGACAAGTCCACTCGTGTTCCTAAGAAAGGAGGCATCTATGAGATTAAGAAGGACACTGACTTGAGGATAAAGCTAGATGCTCTCACTAAGAAGATTGAGGCTCTCACTGTAGGCCAGTCCATCAATGCTGCCAACACATTCAATGTTGATAGCTATTCCATATGTGCTAGTCCTATGCATTTAGCACAGAATTGTCCATCAATGCCGGCTTTTGCCGAGTATCCTATGGAATAAGTGAACGCTTTCAATGACTATCGAAGGCAATCAAATGGATCTTACTCCGAGACTTACAATCCAGGGTGGCGGAACCACCCTAATCTTTCATGGAAGCAGAACCAACCAATGAATCAGGGAGGAGCCCCTTATCATGCTCATAATTAATACCCTCCTGGATTTCCTTCACTAATTCCCAGTCATAGTTGCTTAGCCTATCTAGCACCATCACCTGCTTACCAAGCTCCCATTCAAGCGCTAGCGCCGGTTTCACAGTCTCTAGAGGACACCCTTAAGAAGTTCATGAAGATAACCGGCAAATCTATCAGTGAAGTGAGGAGTGCAACAATGGTAAACACCCAAGCAATTACCAAGCTAGAGAGTCAAATAGGGCAAATCATAAGTCACTTGGGTGAAAGAGAGAAGGGAAAGTTCCCCAGTCAGCCCGTGCCCAACCTGAAGGGACAATTTATGATTGGAAATTCATTAACTCCTACGCACAGGGAGGAACAAGCGTAATCGATTGTCACATTAAGGTCTGGGAGACAAGTGGACAATCGAGTGGAAGAGAACCTTGCTATGCAGCAAGTGCAAGAAAGTGGCAACAAGGAGAAGAGAGATGCTGAGCCATCTACAGCCACTCCTACTGTTAAGGATCCTCTTAATTCTTTTGTACCTAAAGTGCCTTACCCTGAAAGATTACAAGCGCTCAAGAAAGGAGGGAAGTATGAGGACATTCTGGAGGTTCAAGCACATCCAAATCAATATCCCATTTTTGGACGCCATCTAGTAAGTGCCGTCTTATGCTAAGTTCTTAAAGGACGTGATCACTATCAAGAGAATGACGAATGTCCCGAAGAATGTGTTTTTGACCTAGTAGGTTAGTTTAATCCTTTAGTGCAAGCTACCCATCAAGTATAAGGACTCGGGGTGTCCTACCATCTATTGCACGCTGGGAGTCAGCCAGATCGAGAGGCCGCTCTTGGATCTAGGAGCAAGTGTGAATCTTTTCCCCTACTCAGTCTATTTGTAGTTGGGGTTAGGAGAACTAAAGCCCACATTCATGACGCTTCAATTGGTTGAAAAGTCAGTGAAAATACCACGGGAAGTAGTTGAGGACGTTTTGATAAAAGTGGATAAGTTATATTTCCCTATGGATTTTATTGTACTTAACACAGAACTGGTTCAAAATGTAGGGATTCAGATATCGGTTATTCTAGGGCGATCATTCTTAGCCACAGCTAATGCCCTAATAAATTGTAGGATAAGAGTGATGAAGATTTCCTTCGGAAATATGACAATGGAGTTGAATATCTTTGATATCAGTAAGCAACCACTGAAATATGATGAAGTGAGAAATGTATGCTTGATAGAGGAGATTCTTGAGGAGACTATGGATGAATCAAGCATTGAGGATCCCCTAGAGGCATGCTTTGCCCAGTTTGGAGAGGATTTCGATTTAGATAAGTTACTTGAGTAAGCGAATGCCATTTTAGAGTCTGATCCTCAAGAAAACAATGCGACAGAGGAGACCGCAGCATTTGAGCCCCCCAAGAAGGAACTTAAGCCTTTACCGAACAATCTTAAGTATAAGTTCCTAGTTCCAGCAGATTCTTTGCCTATGATTATAGCTTCAGATCTGGTTGAGGCTCAAGAGGAGAAATTATTAGAAGTTTTAAGAGAGCACAAGGAAGTTATCGGCTAGACTATTGAGGATATCAAGGGAATCAGCCACTCGGTGGTGATGCACAAGATACATTTAGAGGAGAATGCTAAGCCATCGAGAGAGCCACAAAGAAGGCTCAACCCAGTTATGCAAGAGGTTGTGAGGACTGAAACTGTTGGATGCAAGGATCATTTATCCAATCTCTGATAGTAAGTGGGTGAGCCCGATTCATGTCGTGCCCAAGCGAGCTGGATTGACGGTAGTAAAAAAATAAGGATGACAAGTTAGTGCCAACTCGTGTTCAGTCAGGATGGAGAGTGTGTATAGACTACTGTAAGTTGAATGCTACCACAAAGAAGGATCAATTTCCACTCCCATTTATTGATCAGATGGTGGAGCGCTTGGTTGGGCACGATTACTATTGCTTCTTGGATGGTTATTCTGGATATAATCAGGTCCCTATAGACCCCAAAGGTTAGGAGAAGACGACATTCACCTGTCCTTTTGGGACATTCGCCTATCGTCGCATACCCTTTGGGTTATGCAATGCACCCGCTACTTTTCAGCGGTGCATGGTCAACATATTCTCTGACATGGTAGAGTGTTTCTTAGAGATTTTCATGGATGACTTCTCCGTCTTCGGTTCATCATTTGAGGAGTGTATGCACCATCTCACTTCGGTGTTAGTGCGGTGCAAGGAGAAAAACCTGGTGCTTGATGGGGAGAAGTGCCATTTTATGGTCAAGCAAGGTATTGTACTAGGGCATGTCGTATCTCATCGGGGGATTGAGTTCAACAAAGCGAAGGTGGACCTGATTTCCAACCTTCCACCCCCACGTACGGTGAATGAGGTTCATTCTTTTCTGGGCCATGCAGGCTTCTACAGGTGATTTATCTAGGATTTCAGCAAGATCACCCGACCCTTGTGCAAATTGTTATTGAAAGATGCCCTATTTATATTTGATGAGGACTGTAAGAAAGCATTTGGGGATCTGAAGAAGATTCTGACGTCCACACCCATTATTCAGCCACCTAACTGGGGTGTGCCTTTTGAGATTATGTGAGATGCATCAGATTATATTATTGGAGTTATTTTGGAGCAGTGTGTTGATAAACTCCCCCATGTCATCTACTATGCAAGTAGAACTCTAAACGACGCACAACTCAATTACTCTACCACTGAGAAGGAGTTGCTAGCAGTCGTTTTTGCATTGGACAAGTTCAGATCTTACTTATTAGGATTGAAAGTCATTATCTACTCGGATCATGCAAAATTGAAATATCTTTTCTCTAAAAAAGATTCTAAATCTCATCTTATCCGATGGATCTTGTTACTTCAAGAGTTTGACATAGAGATTCGGGATAAGAAAGGTTCCAAAAATGTGGTGGCAGACCATTTGTCTAGGTTGATAGTGGATTTCACTGAGGCCGCCACTCCTATTTTTGAGACCTTTCTTGATGAGAAATTGATGCACATTGCTCATAATCCTACACCATGGTTTACCGATATAGTGAACTATCTTGTCACCAGTCAAATGCCTTTACATTGGGGGCGACAAGATAGATCAAAGTTTTTGGCCATGGTAAAATATTTTTCTGGGATGATCCTTACTTGTTCAAGTATTGTCCCGATCAAATCATTAGAAGATATATTCTTGAGCATGACCAATCTAATGTCATCACTTTTTGTCATGATCATGCTTGTGAAGGCCATTTCAGTGCTAAGAAGACCGCTGTGAAGATTTTGCAATGTGGATTTTATTGGCCTACCTTATTCCGAGACTCTCACACCTACTGTGTATTTTGTGATCGTTGCCAAAAGCTAAGGAGTCTTTCTAGGAGGAATATGATGCCCCTCAACCCCATTCTGATTGTTGAGATTTTTGACGTGTGGGGCATTGATTTTATGGGACCTTTTCCAAACTCCTTTGGATATCTGTATATTCTGGTTGCTGTGGACTATCTGTCCAAATGAGTGGAGGCCGTTGCATGTAAGACCAATGACCACAGAGTTGTGGTCCAGTTTTTGAAGTATACTATCTTTGCTCGTTTTGGTACGTTTCGAGCAATCATAAGTGATGGAGGTAAGCACCTCTGTAATCGGATTTTTGAGTAGTTGATGAAGAAGTATTTCATCACACATAAGGTTGCCACCCTGTATCACCCATAGACGAGTGGACAAGTGGAAATTTCTAATCGCGAGATCAAACACATTTTGGAGAAGATTGTGAACCCTAATAGAAAGGATTGGTCTCTTCGGTTGACTGATGCACTGTGGGCATATCGGATAGCTTTCAAGACGCCCATTTGCATGTCTCCTTATCGTATTGTGTACGAAAAAGCATGTCACCTTCCAGTAGAATTAGAGTATCGAGCGTATTGGGCTATCAAGTAGCTGAACTTCAATCTTTCAAAGGCTGGCTCACAAAGGAAGCTCCAACTTAATGAATTAGAGGAGCTGTGGAATGATGCATATGATTGTTCGCGGTCGTACAAGGCACAAATGAAGAAGAATCATGACCATAATATTTTGAGACGAGCTTTTGAGCCTGGTCAAAAAGTCATTATTTACAATTCATGCTTGCATCTTTTTCCAGACAAGCTAAAATCTCGATGGACAGGCCCATTTATTATTCGGACGGTTTTTCCTCATGGGGCCATCGAGATTGAGGATCCAAAGAATGGTAACACTTTCAAGGTGAATGGACAGAGGCTAAAACCATTCTTGGAGCTGAGGAGTCCGGACATTGAGACAATATTGTTGGAGGATCCTAGTTACTCAGATTGAGTGTCGTCTACTATAGAGAATCTGGCTGAAAACTTTAAACTTAGTGCTCATAGGAGGCACCCCACAACGTATCCTTTCTATTTATTTATTATTTTATATATTTATGGTTACTGTTTATTTCTAGTGTTTTCCAGTCTTTACTTTTGAGGGACAACGCATACTTCAGTTCAAGTTTGGGGGTATGCTATGAGTCATGCCAGTCCAGCTAGTTCCCTATCTCCCAGGTCAGCTCTTTCCATATAATTCACATATTGGGGTCAATGTGTAATTTAAGTTTAGGGGTATGGGAGACACATTACACACATTTTGTCCTAATTTGTTGTTGTTTTTCTTCATTTTTTTTTAAAAAAAAGAAAGAAGGAAAATGCATGCTCATGTTATTTTGAAATTTTAGTTGATCTAAACAAATACTATGGTGTGATGTCATTGGTGAGCTTAAAATTTTGAACACATGATCTGATGATAAAGTTTTAAAATTTAGTTACTTACTTTAGGCATTTGAGAATTCACATGTTTGATCTAATCTGACACGAGCACATAATTGTGTGAGGTATGACATGTGATTTTAATGTGTATGTGTCCATGACTTAGCTAACTGGATGACTTGTTGGATAAATACTTTGGCATAGAAAAAAAAATATGTATATATATATATAAAATAATCATCAATAAACTTTTCACTAAGTAACTGTACCTCTTGGCTCAGTAAATAGTGAGTGTTCATGTCAAAAGGTGGGAATTCTATTCATAATGATCATTGAGAAACTTTTTGCTGAGTAACTGGACCTCTTGCCTCAGTAAGCAGTGAGTGTTCACCTCAAAAGGTGGGAAGTTTGCTTGGTAGCAGTAAGGTTAGTTTAGTTTCGTAGCCTTTTTGACTCGAGTTAGTAAGTCCTTAGGGGTGTCTTTACACCTAATGCCCTAAAACCATCTGGTTAGGGAGTCATTGACTCAACACTCGCTATATGGGTAAATTAGAAAGCTTAAGGGAACTAAACATAGTAGAGCCTTATAATAAAAAAATAAAAAAGAAGAAAATAAACTATGCCATTTTTGTTCATTCTGATGGGAAATTCGGTGAATCTTGAGATATGGAGACATTACACATTGAAGTTATTTGGAAGCTTCATTTTTATATGCTAATTCACTTTACACTGAGCCAGACTTGTGATGCTTTAGCCTGCTTTTTGTAAGTAATTAGATTTTAACATTTCTATTCATTGCGAAGATGGGTTTATCTTTTTAAGCTTGCTCATGAATGAATATCATGGTTTTGTGTGCTACTTAAATTTTTGGATACCATGAGTGATGAACTTATCTTTATGCTTTTTGTTTGTTATTTAGTTTTTATTTTGTTTTGCTAAGAGACTAGCAAAATGTAAGTTTGGGAGAATTTGATGAGTGCCAAATATTGCATATTTTGGCCCCTTAATTTACATTTTTTAACTTAGGAATTTGTTACTTTGAGTTGTTTTTCGTTATTTTACAGGTTTACAAGCACTTGGAAAGAAGTTTCACTAAATTACCAGAATTGCCTGTACAGATCAGTCATCTTTGCGGATTAAACTGTATTGATTCAGGAAGAACCAAGAGATGAGCAATATATGCTTGGAAAGATTTTGATGTCTATTTTCTGGAGAATTTTATGGCTCGTAAGTATGATTTTTCTAGCAAACATTATGGCAGTTTTAGTAGACAAAGGTCAAGCTATGCGTGATTTCAGCGTGTCAGAAGTGATTTTTGCGGATTTAAACTGTAATGATTCAGGAAGAACTAGGATATGAGCCATATATGCTTGGAAAGATCCAGATGTCTATTTTCTAGGGAATTTCATAGCTTGTAAATATGATTTTTCTAGAGAAAGTTATGGTAGTTTTAGTAGACAAAGGTCAGGCTGTGTGGGATTTCAGCGTGGGTAGAAGTTTTGAAGGGCATGTGAAGGTTTAAATCCCACATCCCACATCGGTTGAAAACACATTCTATATCCCACATCCCACATCAGATTGGAAACACATTGAACTCATGGAGTTTCCGCATGAAAGCCCCACCTCACTGAAGCAATTGATATGCAATCTGGAGGACTTCTGCATTCTGGAGGATCTCGAAGGCTTTGCTACCAATAGAGGAAGCGCTGCACGACGGCTGCGAGTGGAATCTCTCTATCCATATATTGTTAGTTTAAATTTATTTTAAGTTTTAAAGTTTAAATTTTTAGCACTGTAATTGTGAAAATTATGTTCATAATTATGCGAGGCTAAAATCTTAATGTAAGGTTGAAGATAAAGCCTCGCCATTGTTTAGCATTATATTTTCAGATATGTTCATACAATTATGATATTTTTAGTATAAATGTTCTATTTCAATTGTTTGAGTAAACCTTATGATTGATTGTTTTTAAATTATTAAATTGGATATTCCATGTTTTTCATCTGCCGGATATGGCGGATCATTCAAATTAGATTAGATATCCATTGTGATTTGTGAATTAAACGGATACATTGGATGGTTTTGGTTTTGTTTAGGTATTCACCGTGATTTGTGTAATAGTGTATTCATGGAATGATTTGATAGATTATTTTTATATAGAACATGAAGATATATGCTTTACTTTGGTAGGGTGGATTCAGAAAACCCTGATGTTTTTATCAGTTGTTTTTAAATCAATTTAGTTTAGTTTATATTTGTTTGCAAGATACAATCCAAAATTCAAACTAGGTTAAAATAGGGTTAGTTTAGATAAAAATATATTTTCACAACGCAATTCCCTATGGATTCGACCTCGCACTTGCACCACACTATATTGCAAACGACTCGTGCGCTTACGAGTAATTTAAAACTCACAATACAAAACATCATGTTATGAAACAATGGAGATATATCAACCGCATGCGATTCACATACAAGCATAAGGTCCACAAAGAGGAATGTTTATAGGGTTTTTAAGTGATTGGTTTCGACTTGTAACTTTGGTAGGCTCAAGGGCACTCTATGACTAGAAGGACACTTTATGCTCCTTAAGTGGCCTAATAGGTGGTCTATAAGAGTACAAATGTGGCAACAAACCTTCGTTACATTGACATAGATTAAGTGGATCTTGTCACACACCAAGGGTTAGCGTTAGCAAATTAAGGTCACACCAAGATACTAGGTGGATATTAGACCCCTAATTCACTCCATCGTGAGTAAAGGTAACTGCTAGTGTGCGAAGTGAAGTATGGTAAAATAACATAAATTTAAAATTAAAAATTTTCTCAAAAATATTTAATATTAAAATCTTCTTAGTGGAGTTGCCAAACTATGGGTACCATGCCCTACATCACCCTTTATCAATTAGTAAGGAGACTCCCACGAATGAGAGCTCTTTTAGATTGGGAAACATTTTCCACATTGGTCGTATATCACCTAAAGGGGGTTAAATCCCTTGTCATTAGTCTATGCGCAAGATCCTCGAGTAGGGAGATTTGGGTATGAGATAAAGAGGAATTAGAGCTACATTTCTCATATAGACTGAATTCAAGCCATTTTTGTTTTAGAGAAAATATTTAAGTTTTAACTTAAATTAAACTAAAATACTAAGCAAACATGTACGATTTAAATTCAAACAAGTAATTATATCAAACATCACATAAGAAAGAAGAGCGTGTATACCTAGGAGATTACTAACCAACATGATTAGTTGGATAGCACTGTCCTCCTACAGAGAGGCTCTTTCTATCATACGCTTCGCAAACAACGATTTATATATCAAAATAAAATTGGATTCAAATATATAAACAAATGAAGTACATTTTTATACTAGGGAAGCAAATTAACAGGATTTAACTACATACAAAATAAGAACCAGCATGTGCATAGCATTCATGGATCTAAACAACAATATTTAAAACAAGTTTTCCATCTCTGCTAAGTAACCACCAATCGTGTCCAAGGGGCTCACGATTGACTGAAGGAATATCACGATAGGAACCATTGGGGTATTGATCAGTTCTCTCATATCAGTAATAAGATTTTAATAACAAAAATGCAACAATATCACACGAGATATAAGTTTACTACAACCATGAATATAAAGCTTTGAGATTCTCACAAAAAAGAACTTGCAATCTAAATGCTTTTCTACTTGCAAATTCAAACAAGTAGAACAAACCTTATTTTTTATAATGCTTGGTACTTGATGTAGTTGGAATATCATAAAAGAGATCTTATTCATATTGGTCCTGATGTCCTGTAATTTAGGACATCTTAACATAGTTTATTTGCCAACAAGAATGACCTTGTTATTGAATTGGGTATACGTAGGCATTACATATGAACTCAACTACATATATTTGAAGTATGCACTAGAGGAAATTATGCATGTGTGGATATTTTTATGGTGGTTTAAACATGAAATGAGGCAATTCTATTTTCTTTTAAAAAAAGTTCTAGAAGAAATAGAATCAAACAAGCTAACCTTTTATGCAAAGATTTCCCTTGTGTGGTTACTGCCCTCAAAAGTCCTTTTTGCTCTTAAGGATTTGATGAAGTCAAGTAACCTTGTTTGTTCTTGAAAGTAAAAAACCAATTATAAGAGATGAAATAAATTTGGCTAGTGCATATGTAGATGAAGAAAGTGTTTTGTTACTTGAAAAATTATAAGTTTATCCACCCAAGTAGCCTAGAGGATTTGTGGAGAAAAATGGGTATAATTTAGGTAATCTTTACAAGGGGTTTTTGCTTTTCAAGTACGAAGAGGAGTGGGTATTTATAGGTGATTTTTGGAGACAAAGTTGTAATGGAGGGGACAAAGGGTGTACTGGGGTATATAGTTTACTGGCTGAGGTCAATGAGCTCAGATTCATAAAGGTTCTGACCTTAATTGAAGGCCAAATCGCGGGGATGGAGCTATGCTTTTAAGAACTAGATTTTATAACATAAGTACCAATCGGTGTAGACACTAAATTTCATTATAAATTTTAGAATGGACTATGTGTGAAGCCCGAAGAATTTGGCCCCAAAAATGCTCAGGTTTGAAAAACCGAGGATCAAGACTTTTTTTTTGAGGAAGAACCAATTACAAACCGAATATTAGGCCCAAGAAGCCCAACTAAGCCAATCACCAGCCCAACTAAACCTAAAACCCGCACAGAATTCGGTAAACCTGACCTAAAAAATTGTCTAGGTTCACTGAGCCAATCATCCCAAGGTTTGAGCTGATCGACTTGATCAATGGACCAATCAGCTATTGACCGAACCAATCGGCTTGCAAATTTATCTAGACAAAAAATTTAACCTTGAGCTTCATATTCGTGATCATGAGTCCATTTCAAATAAAACAATTACAAAATCAACCAACAATCCATTTAACACCCTTTAATCCTATTTACATCGTTGTCCCTCAAAATCACCCTATAAATACCTTTTTCACTTTCACATTTAATAGACCTTCTTCACCCCTCTTTAGCTGAAATTATAGGAAAATTATCTTTGCAAATCTTATACACTCAGGTACATTTTGTGTTAGTTATTTTCTAATAGGTTGGGTACCAAAAAAACACCACACCCTTACATTCGACTACACTAGCCAAGTTCGAGTATTCTATTGTAATTGGTTCACCATCTTAAAAATAAGTTGAAGTTCTCAAGTTCACTCAATTTAGAGAAGCATACTGGATCTTTGAGGGCTGCACCATAATCACACGTGGACTATTCTAAGCGTTATAAAATGGTTGGGATATTTTTATTTATTTTCTTTCGTCTTGCAATCATAGTTGTTTGCACTGACTTTGGAATGAGGAAAATGTTACTTGCATGATGTTAAAGAGGAATAATTTTGCATTAATTAATGCAATATTTCATTTAACTTAGACTGAAATTTATTGATATAAAATAACCCAAATGCCATGCAATTTAGGTTATCACTCATAGATGTCTTTCGAATCAAACTACTATAAAAATGTAGCTTTGAGTCACATTTTATAGCCTTATTTAAATGTTGTGCGCTTCTATGTAAAGTTTTTGCACCTGAACATGTCAGGGCTGATTGGTGCCCCATGAGACCTGATTAGCTTGTGAACTGAGGCAATCGGCCCATCCACTGGACTGATCAATCCAAGATCTGTTTAGGCATAAACTTTTGCTCTCTTTCCCCTATTTTCAACCAATTTGATCATCTTTAGTTAATCGCCACTTATAAGTTGATAAAGATTATTTTCTAACATGTGTTCACTCTTTTCTAATTTACTTTGGTATTTCTTTTTTATTTATATTTAAACTTGATTTATTAATTTTTGCGTGGAAAACAATCGAGCGAGTCAAGCTCATTGTCCTTGTGAGGACAATCTGTCCAACAAATGAATGTTAGGTCACTAATCTCCCAAGTATACATGCTTCTCTATCAATTGTGATATTTGATTTAAATTATTTGTTTGGTTGAATTAAATTATATTTGTATGTGTTGAATTCTAGTGTGTGGTAGAATGTCTTTACCTAAGTTTTAAACATTTTTCCTAGAACATAAAGGGATAAGCTTTGGTCTAGATGGAAGATGGAGCTTTAATTCCTCTTTCCACCATACCAAAATCTTATTGCCTAGTTACTCTCTCACACATAAACCATTGAAAAGGGATTTGGCTCCCTTCAAGATCAAACGGAGACTCATCTCCCATCATTCTTACTCTGTAATTGGGTGACATAAGTCTAAAATGTCTAAAAGAGTTGTCCTCGGGGGAAACCCTTTACTAATCGACAAAGGGTGGTGTAGGGTGTAGTTTCCAAATTCGAAGCACATTGCTACTAATCGGGACTTGTGTTTCATGCAGGCTTTTGGTGTTGGGCTTTGGCCCGAAGCAGATTTAAATAGTTTTGACGGGTCCAAAACAGGTAGAAAATGAGTTTAAGTTATTTTGGGTTGTCTTTTGGGTTTGGTTGGGTTAATTTGGATCATCTAAAATATTGGTTTGGGTTTGCAATTAGTTTTATTTCAAAATTAGGCATAGTCTCTCATGTTCATCAAATTCGAGCATCTTGGGACCGAGTTCTTGTCATAAGGCCACACACATGACCTATTCCATTATTTGGAACGAAATTGGGTGTCTACACCTATTAGCGAGCGATTCATTCTTTCAAGAATTTTTGGTATAATTATTTTATTTTCTGTTATATGTTCATAAGATGTGTTTTATATAAATTATTTGCAAGTAACTCTGCTTTGGTTGTTTTTCAAGCACGTTATAGGTTTGCAACCCCAAAGGATTATGAGCAGGCAAGTGTGATCATGCTTAAATTGCTATGAACTACTGCCACAACAGGTTGTACAAGATTTGATTAGATAATATAAAAGAGAGGGGTGATGACAATATGCCAATCGGATGGAGAAGCAAAAGGGAGGACAATGACCATAGGATAAGACAGGACCATTGGGATCAGTTGGTCCAACGGTGGGCAGGAGATAAATGGACTCACCATTTTGAGCTGCATCTCAAAACAGGCTGGAAAGAGATGAGGTAGTACAATATGTTATTGGGTCCATTAGTATAGATGCTCACGGGGAGGTTATGGTATTATTTATCTCTTTCCATATCTATATCTATGTAACTTCAATTAGTTGGCCTAATTAGGATTGATATATAGCTAAATTAATTCAATACGTTAAATATGGATATAATAATTAAAATCATGTTCTGTTTTTGTAAGCTTGTTATTTTTTTTTTGTTTTTTTTTTAAAATAAAATATATATGGTTACAATGTTAAATTCACTTTTATTGACAAATTGCATTACCATTTGCAGACTTAGCAGCTGGGAAGATACCTAACCTTGTGTGAGTTATTTGACAAGACCCACAAGTGGAAGACAGGCAAATATGTTGATCAGAGGTCATAACAAACCACTGTATATATAATTAGTATGTCATTTATTAATATTCTTTTAGGGGATAAAGTTATTAATCAAATGCATTAATTTCTACTGTAAGAATGCTATGATAAGAGCATATGAGAGAAATATGGTGAGGATATGGTACATCCTCACTGCCTAAATTGGACACCATGGAATGGGTGGCAACTGTCGGTGGAATAAAAAAAGGATGGTTCTACTGCTATGCCGGGATAATGGACAGTTATAGTATTCTTAGCGACTTCATAGAATGCAATGCATTCTCCTTTTCGACGAGGCCAGCATAAGGGAGTATGTTCGGTAGCAGCAACAACTCTAGGCCAAGCGACAACAACTTGAGGTCGAGTTGCAAGAGGCGCAACAATAACTGTAGATTCAGGTTGAGCGACAACTGTTACAGTAAGAGATGATCAAAACTATACAATAGGTGATGTAACAGTTTCGTCATTAGTTAGAGGTGTCACCTCCTCTTGATATACGTATCCACCTCCACCTTCATCATCCACCGTAAGTAAACACTTTTAAATGAAATTTTATTTTCTTTATATATGTACTAATATTAAATTTTCCTTTTAGAGGTATTGAATAACTTCTTCTATTGGTTTTTCTAATTAAGAAATCTGTGAAATAATTAGTTTCTAATTTCCATAGCAACGATGTGGGTTTAGGCTAAAAACACTTAATAGTTTTAGAGACAAAAAATATAAAACACTTATCTAATGGACAAGCTTAGGTTACTAAATCATCCGTGGGGTCAAATTTGACTCGTGAGATCAAACAGAATCCATTTTGGATCATTGGTTAGTAAATGTATGATTTTATGCTAAAACACTTCAACATTTAGTGGTTTTACGAGCAAAAATGTTAAATACTTTTCCAATAGATGAGCTGGGGGTACCAACACGTTCGTGGGGTTGAATGTGACTTGTGGAATTAAACAAAATCCATTTTGGATCACTGGTTAACAAAAGTATGGGTTTTAGGCTAAAAACGTTAGCACTTAACAATTTTAGGCGTGAAAAATATAAAATACTTATCCAATGGACAATTCGGGACTACCGACACGTCCTGGAGTCAAATGTGACTTATGAGATCAAACATAATCTATTTTGGATCATCGATTAATTAGCAAAACTGTCGATTTTAGGATTAAAACGTTTAACACTAAGCTATTTTATGGGAAAAATGCAAAATGATTATCTAAAGGACGAGTCGGGGGTACCAACATGTTCGTGGGGTTGAATGTAAGTACTTATGGGATCAAATAGAATCCATTTTGGATCACTGGTTAGCAAAAGTATGGGTTTTAAGCTAAAAACATATAACACTTGTTGAGAGTCCTAATAGGATTCTTAATGAGTATCCTAGTAGGTGTTGTGCAAAAATCTACCTAAATTAATAATCAAATAATTGAACATTTTACTTGCAAGTGCACAAGGTCAATATAGTAGTATAGTGTGCAAGTGCGAGATTATTTCCACGGAGATTAGTAAATTTTGATTAAAAATTAACTTCGTAGTATAAAACGAGAGAAAGAATAAATGAGTTTGTTTCAATAATGATAAAAGCGTAGGGACTTGATATCCACCACTAATCATGCTTTCACAATAAAACAATATGCCAATGCTTTAATCACGCCACGAATACTTAATGTTGTCAACCTAAGGGCATGGTGTATACTTCTTAAGCTATTGATTTCCCTAAGCAACGAGTTAGGCATGGTGTATATTCGAACTATTTTTTTTCTTAAAGGATTTAGCATGGTGTATACTAAGTTGTTCCTTAAGAAAGCATAGTATCTGTAGAAATCGACAAACACACGAGGCCTAGGGCATGGTATATACTCCTAGTTTTCCATGTTGATTAACCCCAAAACCCAGCGTGGATTTCTTTTGTTACTATTGTTAAACCTAGGACTCGGTCATACAAATTGATTTAACTAACTAGTCCATACCACCTGTATATGTTGATCAGGCAAACACATATGAGGAATTCAAGAAAACATGAATTAATCAAGTTAAGCATCATAATATAACTATTGCAAAGGCGCCAATATTGAATTATTGAGTAAACATAATCAGGGCTTCAATCAAGCCCTACTAAGAGTTTAGTTACATATGAGTTTGATGTTAAACATCTTCAAAAAGTAAATAAAGAGGAAAGAATAAACCCAGAAGAGCTTCCTTGAAGAGTCGTCAATTCTTCTGAAAAATCTCTCCTAGACTCCCCTCCCTCTATTTCTATGTTTACAGGCCTATTTATAGAGTTTAGGAACATCTAGAAACCCTAAAACTCGTAAAACAAAACCCTACATTTTTTTTTCCAAAATAGGAACAACCGTTTTAATATTCACTGAAGCACGTGTGCACTCGAGCCTTCTTCTTGCGCGGGCGAGCATAGGTGCGCTCGATCCTTTGCTTGGGCACTTGAGCACTGTTGTGCTCGATTGCAAGTCTCTGTGCTAAATCGCACTAGGCAGACTCTAGCTTTTCCAGATTTTCTCTTTAAGCCAGATAATTCCATAATGCTTCATTTTCTCCAAAAACCTAGAAAAACACATAAAGGAAATAAAATAGGATGAAAGAACACAAACTAGGAACTTAACAAATGTAAATTAAGGGGCTTAAATATGAATATTTAAGCACTTATCAGTAGGCTTAGATCATATTTATCTTATCTAATTATTGTATCATATTCCTATTAGAATTAGTATTCACAAGTCTATATATTGGGTCAATTGTATTCTTTTCATTAAAGTAATAAACAAGAATTTATTTTCCAATCTTTTCTTTATTTCAATATGGTATTAGAGCAAGATTTCCCTTGGGATTCTGAATAAATTTTTATTATTTCTTCAAAAAAAATCGGGACTGTTCACTCGGCACTGTCCATTGGTACTGTTCATCCAGAACTGTTCATCTGTACTGTTTTTAGATTTTTTTGGTTAACCTTTTTTAAGGAATTCACCATGGAATCCAAGACTATCTCTAGTGTGTTTCCTCATCTAAGTCATCATATTATTACTACTTGAAAGTTGAATAGTAGTAATTATGTTCAATGGTCCAAGGTAGTATATAAGTATGTCACTGGTCAGGACAAGCAAAAATTTCTTACTGATGATCTGCCTACTGATCCGAAATTTTTTGATACATGGGAATAAGAGGATTCCTTACTCACCACTTTATTATGGAATTCCATAGAACCCCAAATTTCTGACTTAGGTACACATCTTGAAACTTGTAAGGAAGTTTAGGAATATGTTTGTTTTTTATATTCTAGCAATCTTAATCGAATGTATGATGTGAATGCCTAGTTCTTTCATGGCCAACAAGGTGATCAAGAAGTTGCTGAATATTTTGCTGATATGAAGAGAATGTCTTTAGAATTATATAATTTGATGCCTATTTCAGCTGATGCAAAGGCTATGCAAAAATTCCAAAAGCAAGTTGAGGTACTCATATTCTTGGCCGGCCTCAAACCTGAGTACGAACCAATTTGATCCCAAATACTAGGATAAGCAGAACTTCTTACATGTTGTGAGACTTATGCTCATGTTGTACGTTCAGTTTCTCAAACTAGTAGTAATGGATCTTTGGTTAATAAATCTGCCTTGGTTTCTCAGGCTTGGCATGATGATTGAGCGAATGATACTAATACTAGTAAAGGGTGTGTTTCTGATTACATAAGTAGTCGTGATGGAAGAGGAGGAGGTCGTGGTTCATTTAGTTGTAGTGGTGATCAAGGTTCACTTCATCAATGTACGTACTGACATTGTTCTGGGCATACTCGGGACATATGTTTGAAATTAGTTGGTCGTCTAATAGTTGCTAATGTTATGACTTCTGGTTATGTTGAGTATGGATCTACCTCAAATTTCATTCCCTCAACTTCTATGATGATTTCCAAAGATGAGCATGATGAACTCTACAATATAACACAACCAATCAGACATCTTCCTCGACTGCCTTTTCCACTAAAAAAGGTACACCAAAATGCTTGTCTTTCATCTAGTAACTCTTCATATAGACCTTGGGTCCCTGACTCTACAACTACTAATCATTTGTTAGAAATAACTGATGTTTTCTCTAGTTTTTATCAAACTTCGTATTTGCCTAATATTACTCTTGTAGATGGATCTAAAACCACTGCTAGTGGCATTGACACCATGCACACTAGTTTTCTATGTCTTTATCATATGTCCTCTATGATCCATTTTCTCAGTATAATTTTATATATGTTAGTCAGCTTAAAAAATGTCTTAATTGTTATGTTACCTTTCTTCTTGATTCTGTTCTTATCCATATTTGAAGACAAGGAAGATAATTGGTGGAAGGCATGAATTGAATGAACTGTAATACTTTAATTCTATCCCATCACCTATTGCTTTCTCGATTAGCGTGTCCCCACTTTAGGCACATTTTCGTTTTGGTAATCCATCCTCAGAGAAGCTGAAAAATTTAGTTCCTACTTTGAGTTAGGTTTCATCTTTAGAATGTGAGTCATGGTAATTAGGTAAGCATCATCGTGTGTCGTTTCCTTCCCGATTTAATAATCATGTGTCTAGCCCTTTTATGTTAGTACATTCTGATATTTAGGGTCTAAGTCGTGTGACTTCTAAACTTGAATTTTTGTATTTTGTTACCTTTGTGGATGATTATTCCATGCTTACATGGCTTTATTTAACGAGGATCGTTCTAAGTTGTTTTCTATTTTTTGTGCCTTTTGTACTGAGATAAAAACCTAATTTGACGTATCCATTAAGATCTCTATAGTGACAATGCTTATTAATATTTTTCTGAGCCTTTTACAACATTTATAACTAAATCTGATATTATTCATCAGTCATCTTGCTCTCATAGATCCCAATAAAATGGGGTTGTGGAGTGAAAAAATGGTCATCCTATGGATACTGCTCGTACTCTCTTATTTTGTATACATGCCTCCAAATTGTTTTGGACTGAGGCCGTTATGACTGCATGTTACTTAATTAATTGTATGCCATCCTCTATCATTAATGGTCAATCCCTCCACTCCGTGCTCTTTCCTAGAGATGTTACCTTCCACTTACATCCTCGTATTTTTGGGTCCGTTTGTTTTGTTCATCAACTTCTTCTAGGAGTTAACAAACTTGACCCACACTCTATTAAATGTATTTTCTTAGGCTATTCTCATACATAGAAAGGTTATTGGTGTTATAGTCTATCACTACAAAAGCATTTATTTATGCTGATGTTACATTCTTTGAGTCTACGCCATATTACTCTGAGTTTCATTCTATCTCAGATCTGGCTGGTTCATTTCCTTGTCCATTACATGTTCCCATAAACCTTACATAATCAGATCCTCTTCTGTTAGTCTCTCCGTCATCTGCTCCTTTATTGCAAGTTTACTCCTATCGTCCGTAATATTCCGCCTCTATTACTCCACAAATTGTTCCCTTGTTGACAGATCTCAATCCTCCTTCATCATCTGAGGATAATCGTCCTGTTGCTTTTCATAAAGGTAAGTGTTTTTGTATTGCTCATCCGATTGCTAATTTTTTGTCTTATGATAATTTATCTCCTTAATATGCTTCGTTTGTTGCTTTGATCTCTTTTGTCTCTATTCTAAAGTCTATTACAGAAGCTTTGTCTCATTCTGGGTGGAAAACAGCTATGGATGAAGAGATACATACCTTGAGTACTAATGATACATGGGACTTAGTTCCTCTTCCATCTGGGAAATCTATTGTTGGTTGTCACTGGGTCTATACTGTAAAGTTTCATCCTAATAGTACTATTGATAGATTAAAAGCTCTCCTAGTAGTAAAAGGGTATACATAAGTCTATGGTATTGACTATGCTGAGACATTGTCTCCGGTGGCGATGATTACATCTATTCGTGTATTTATCTCTTTAGTCGTTACTTTTAATTGGCCTCAACATCAATTGGATGTGAAAAATGCATTTCTAAATAGTGATTTGCAAGAAGAAGTATACATGGAGCAACCACCTGGATTTGTTGCTCAGGGGGAGTCTAGGTTAGTATGTCGATTAAAGAAATCTCTATATGGCTTGAAACAATCTCCTCAAGCGTAGTTTGGTCAGTTTAGTAAAGGAGTAAGTAATTTTGGCCTCAGTATATGTGGTGTAGATCATTTTGTATTTTATAAACACAGTGAGGCAGGTAGAATATTGTTAATTGTATAATGAATGATATTGTGATCACAAGAGATGACAAAGAATGGATTCTAGAACGAAAACAATTCTTGAGTACTAAATTTCAGACAAAGGATTTAGGGCAATTAAGATACTTATTGGGTATCGAGGTTGCTAGATCTCGTCATGGTGTTTCTCTATCTCAGCACAAATATGTTCTTGATTTATTAATTGATACTGGAATGTTAAGGTGTAAGCCTATGGATCCTAATACAAAACTTATAGTTAATCAATTTGACTTATTATCTTATCTAGGGCAATATGGGCATTTGGTTGGAAAATTGAATTATTTAACTATTACCAGACTTGATATTTCATTTGCAATCAGTGTGGTTAGTCAATTTTTAGATGCTCCATGAATTAGTCATTGGGATGTTGTTATTCGAATTTGAAGATATCTTAACAATGCTCATGGTCTTAGTTTACTTTATCAAAATTATGGTCATGCTCAAATTGAAGGTTATACTGATACATATTTGCCCGACTCTCTATTTGAAAGAAGGTCCACTACTGGATATTGTGTATTTGTTGGAGGTAATTTAGTATCATGGAAATGTAAGAAGCAAATTATGGTTGCTAGGTCGAGTGCTGAATCCGAATATAGAGCAATGACACATACTACCTGTGAGACGCTTTGGCTAAAGTAGTTGTTAGTAGAACTTGGGGTTAACTAGTCAAGTCCTATGAGCTTGGTGTGTGACAATCAAGAAGTTATTCACATTGCAAATAATCCAGTATTTCATGAGAGAACTAAACATATTGAAGTTGATTGTCATGTTGTTCGAGAAAATCTTCTACAAAATGTGATTCGTACTAGACATGTGAAGTCGACAGATCAGTTAGCAGATTTATTTACTAAACCATTGGATGGTTCTCGAGTTCGATTTATTTGCACAAGTTAGGTACATATGATATCTATGCTCTAACTTGAAGGGGAGCGTTGAGAGTCCTAATAGGATTCTTAATGAGTATCATAGTAGGCTTAGATCATAAGTCTATGTATTGGGTCCATTGTATTCTTTTCATTCAATCAATATACTAGAATTTCTTTTCTAATCTTTTCCTTATTTCAACAACACTTATGGTTTTAGGGATGAAAAATTAACATAATTATCCAATGGTTCAGTTAGAGGTATCGACACATAGGTGGAGTTGAATGTGACTCGTTGGATTAAATAGAATTCGTTTTGAGCACTGGTTAGAAAAACTGTGGCTTTTAAGCTAAAAAATTTAACTCTTAGCTGTTTCAAATGTAAAATACTTATCCAATGGATGAGCTGGGGTACCAACACGTCCTTTGAGTCGAATGTAACTCGTGGGAACAAATAGAATCCATTTTGGATCACTAGTTTGGATTCCATAGCAAATTTTTATAACTTTGAAATGATGCTAATTAATTTCATTTTCTTTTAGATGTAATGAATATATATCTTACAGCTTCTATTTTGTTCTACAAAATCATGTAGGCTCGGTTGAAGTAGACCAAGATGATTTTCTGGTAGACGATGGCGAAGATCAAGACCTTGTGGATCTTTGATCCTTTTTTTAGTGAGAACATTGTATCATATTAACTTTATTTCTAAAATAGTTTTTATTTGATGATTGAGAATTGCATTTTTTTAAAACATATTTTATTAATATAATTAACATTTGATTATTTGGGTTATTGAACTTTGTTTTTTTATATTTTAATTATGAAGAAAGTTAAAAAATAATAGAAAATTAGAATACAAGTGACTAACTCACAAAAATTGTTGAGTGCCTTCAAAATGGCATTAAAACCAACGAAAAAGTTTGAAGAACATCAAATTCACAGTTTAAAGATCCAAATACATTAAACAAAAAGTTATAAATTCACAATTTTTTTTACTATTAATTGTATAACGGTCGCCATCATTATTGCTATTTTCACCATATCATAACCATCACTGTCACTACTATTTTTCTAGTTATATTATACTTTAGAGTTGTCTAATGTAGTACTAGGTTGGCATGACAATGTATGGGGTGAGGTTTTCAAATTTCTAATTTTATCTATTCCTATTTTTTAATATATATATATATATATAGACCAAGGATCTATTGACACCAGTTGCAAGAATAATGTATCTTACATCAATCCATAATTTTTTGTATAATATATATTTTGCAAAACTGATCATTGGATTTAATCTTATTTTTGTATAAATCATACACGTAAAATTTTACATTGATCATATATTCCTAGGTATTTATTTATGCTGCTAAAATTGAACAAAGTTAAAAGGTTCAATTGAATGAGCTATATAGCTAAAATACTTATACATTTTTTATTGATGTGAAATTTTGCATGTATGACCTACGTGAATAGGTGAGTAAATCAAATGGTTGGTTTTAAAAAACAAATGATTCAAAAAAAATTTGCAAAGATGAAAGATATTGTTATTCTTACACCTAGTGTTAATTGATCCTGACTCTCTCTCTCTCTCTCTCTCTCTATATATATATATATGTGTGTGTGTGTGTGTGTGTGTGTGTGTGTGTGTGTGGAGAATGATAACTTTCCCTATTTAAAGCATAAGTTAGTATTGTGCCCTAACTATTTTGGACAAAAATAGTTAAAATGCTTATATGATGATTTAATGCATCAAAACAACAACACATGCAAAGGGCTCCAATCTGATCCTCCTCAATTCTATTTTCTTCTTCTTTTTCTTTGCATGGAATATATGATGATAATGCATCATAAATAATTAAAATGCTTATGTCCAGAATTTAAGGTTTGCACATGAGTGAACCTTTTAATTTTAATATATTATGAGAATGTCAATTTAATTATTGATTATGTAGTTATTTAATAATAAAGGTGACTTTAAATTAAAAAGTGACCCTAAAATTAAACAATGTAATTTATTAGCAAAACTTTGACATAATAGTGTACTCCAAAACTATAAATGAGTACATTAACCTAGATTTCAAACTCATTATCATAAAACTCCTTTGGGCCGAATACATGATATGTGCTCTAAAAACCCATACATAAGAATGGCTATGAGAATCTATCTTTATCTATGCAATAATACCACCTTTGGGTGAATAGACCATTAGGACAAATCACTTCTCAACAATATACTTTCATGTGTAATCCTCTAACTCTAATAACAATCACCACCTTTGGGTGAATGAAGGTATACTCAAATCAGAGACATCCCTAAAGCATATGGGACAGAAATTTCACAAAATCCAATTGAAAAGCCACTTTGGTGGCTACAATTCAACTAGACTCGTGAAAATCTCTCATAACAAGATTTATTTTATATTATTCACACCATAATTCCTTAGTATGCTCATAACTTTAGAAACATAGGGCAAATAGTTGTCTACAAGATTATAGTTACTGTATAACATTACCTTATGCGAAGTAAAAATTAATTCACCTTTCTTCGTTGTCTTTAATTATGCTATTATATTGTCTATTTAAATTTAATTCATTTTTAGATTGTTTTAGTTTAATTTAGGGATCAATTAGAACTTCAAAATCCGAAAACGGACGAAGAACGAAATTTTTTATAAATCTAGTCTACTGAGATTAGCCTTTGTCCCAATATAAATGCTTTTTCTCAATGCAATCGATTGGACCACAAACCAGTTGATTGGAGAAACTTTCTAGCCAAAATTTGATTTGATCACACTTGAAACAATCGACTAGGGTTAGGACTAACCCTAGTCACTTGGGGATACAATCCCTTTTTTTCCCAGCATTTAATCCACAGACCCAATTTCAACTTTCACAACTTTTATAATTGGGATTTGGTTTTATACTATGAAATTGCTTTACACGTGTAAAAAAGTATTGAAGTACAATCATTGTCCATGAAATATCTTTTGTAGGTTGAATTCATCCTTATTTATGCAACTTTTGTTTCTTTTTTTTTATTGCTGTTAGAAAATGACATGTACACAAGAGCTTTAATTTCTTTATTTCATGAAAAAATTGAAAATTTAGAATTTTTTTTTAAAGATTTCATACATTCTAAAACTTTATGAACCTATTATATTCAATTAATCTATTATTTTAATTTAGTTCAAACAAAAATTAATTAATTGAACAATTATCATCAAGAACCTTAAATATGTTTCTATAACTATATATCTATTTGATTAATACAGTCATACAATTGGAACTTTATAATCGCAAGAATATAACATATAATTCAACAAACTTTATTACTAAGATCAATTATAAAACTAACTTTATTTATAATTCAAACCCTAGCAAGATTTTCAATTAATCAATCAAAAACTTTAATTTGGGTTCTAAACCCAAGTTATAGTTGCTATGATACCACATTTAAGAATTGTCATAAAACCAAAGATCTTCCATAACAGGAATGTAGAACACCCAATATGATATGATTGATAAATAAACTTTATGAGTGTATCTGATTTGGACTCCATGATGAATCGTGCAGTGGAAATCATAGATCTTCATGTAGTCATACGAAACGAGAACGTTGAATCCTGAAACAATTAGTAAAAAAAATAAACTTAATCTTTCCCCTTTTTTTTCCTCTTCCTAAATAGCTTCTTGATGAGATAGAAGTATTCTATAGGTTTTTTTTTTAAAAATAAAAGGATGAGACTTAGCCATAAACCTTTATATAGTATCCTAGGGGGCTGCTCATCAAAACCCTAATGGCCTAGTACGGCCCACACTAGCGAGTCCACGCTTAACACATGCATAGGAGCTAGGCCCAATAATCAGATCATCCTATATGGGCTCTCTTTAAGTCTTACCAATAGACCAATCTCTTAGTCTATTTTAATAAAACCCAAAGTCCACAAATAATGTAAGCCCACCTTTATAGGAAAATTCCAACAAGGTCTTCTTCATTATCATCTACGGCGCCCAATTGGTGCTCTAGTATGATTGCGAGCCTTTTTATAACAACATGACCTCTCGCTTAGCATAATATTTTTTGCTTTGGCATACATGGCCTCATGACTTTAAAATATATTGTGCAAGTGGAGTTGACAATCACTTATAAACAGCCAAGTTGTTAGAGTTGGTGCATATTTCAAAGGGTCTAGATCTGGAGAACCCCCGACGACCATGGGGGTTCTGCTCCCCGATGAGTTATCGCTATATACTCTGCTTTATGGATGAAAGAGCAACAACACTTTGCATCTTTCTCATCCAACTCACCGCCCCACCAAAAAAATTAAACACAGATTGAACACTTAGTCATAATGTATCTTTTAATGAATCTGTTATTCTTAACCTGAAGAAAGAGGAGTTTGTTGCTTGTGATTTTGAATAGGGTAAGAGTAACACACAACAGGCAGAGTTAGGAAGTTTTGATTCAAATCCTATTCAGAACATTTTCACACAACTTGTTTCTTAATAGAGTGAAAATTTGGGTGAGGAACAAACTTAACAGATTCAAGATGAACCTTACAACATTGCCAAATATAGGTCGATAAAAGAGACTAGAATACCATTGAGGTATAGTAATATTGTTTTGTATAATAATACTGACGCTATTGCCTATGCTTTGTCAGTTGCGTAAGAAACCAGTGATGCAGGTGAACCTTTTACATATAAAGAAGCCATTGTTTGTGCAAATTCTTCAAAGTGGCTAGTATCTATGCATGAAGAGATGGAGTCTCTTGAGGAGAATTAGACTTGGAAATTGGTAAAACCACCGATGGGTAAAAGAATAGTTGGATGCAAATGGTTATTCAAGAAAAGAAAGGCATCTCAAGAATTTAAAATGTAAGGCATAAAGTACGTTTGGTTGCTAAGGAATATAGACAAGTTGCAAGATTTGATTTTAATTATGTATTCTCTCTAGTTGTGAAGCATAGTTCCATTCGTGTTCTCCTATCATTGGTTGCAATACTGAATTTGGAATTAGAACAGCTTAATGTTAAAACAACATTTTTGCATGGTAAACTTAAAGAGAAAATCTACATACATCAACTTAAGGGCTTTGTTATTGGATCATGATCCTCTCAATTTGAAAACTGAAACGGAGTCAAGTTTATGGTAAGATTAAATGCCACATCATTAAATGCTGAATATTCAAATTCAAATTTGTCAATGTAGCATTCAATCTCACTATGAACTTGATATCCATTTCAATTCTTAAATGGAGAGGATCATGGTCCTTTGTTATTAAGGGAAATGATGACTATGTTTGTTTGTTAAAGAAGTCCCTATGGTTTGAAGCGGTCTCCTCATCAGTGGTACAAGCGGTTTGACTCATTCATAGTAAGTAATGTGTATTCGAGAAGCAAATATGATAGTTGTGTGTGTCTTAGAAAGCTTGCAGATGGTTCGTTTATTTATTTGTTGCTTTATGTGCATGATATGCTCATTGCTTATAAAAGTAATCTAAGATTGCTAGTTTGAAAGCACTACTCAACAATGTATTTAAGATGAAAGATTTGAGTCCAACTAAGAAGATTTTTGGTATGGAGATCAAAAGAGATAAAAGTACGAGTTTGTTATATTTGACATAAAAGAAGTACATTGAAAAAGTTTTATAATGTTTGGCATGAAGAATGCCAAACTCGTTAACTCCTCTTGCTGCTCACTTTAGACTTTCAGCTGCTTTGTCTCCACAGGCAAATGAAGACAAAGAATATGTGTAACATGTTCCTTATTCTAGTGTAGTTGGGAGTCTTATGTATGTTATGGTTTGCACCCGTCCAGATATTGCACAGGTTGTCAATGTGGTTAGCAGGTATATGGGCAATCCCAGAAATGAGCATTGTATAGCTGTTAAGTGGATACTTCAGTATCTTAAAGTTACTTCAGACGTATGTTTGAAGTTTGGAAGCCACAAGAGCAATGTTGTTGGTTATATTGATTCAGAATTTGCAGGCAATCTTGACAAAAGAAGATCTAATACAAGTTATGTATTTACTCTTGGTGAATGCATTGTTAGTTGGAAGGCAACTCTACAACCAATTGTTGTTTTGTCGACTACATACAAGTATATAGCTATAACAGAAGCTATCAAGGAAGTTGTTTGGTTAAGATGATTGTTTAGTGAATTATGTTGGGTTCATGATGATACTGTTGTCCATTGTGATAGTCAAAGTGTCTTTCACTTAACTATGGTTCAAATGCTCCATGAGATAACAAAGCTTATTGATGTTCGTTACCACTTTGTTCGAGACATAGTTGATAGTGGTGAGGTTGTTGTGAAGAAAATTGGGACAACAGATAATCCAGTAGACATGTTGACTAAACCACTTCTAGTATCTAAGTTCAAGCATTGTTTGGACTTAATTGGTGTTACTTATAATGTTTGAATTATGCCCGGGTGGGGCCTTTGTGGAGATGATGAAGAGTATTTTATTATTTTTGAAAGTTCAAGACAAGGTGGGTTTTTGTTAGGTATGACTTGTAATTATGAAGTAAAAGCCGACACATTCTTCTTCTAATTGACACATCATCATGCAAGAGTGCAAACTGCCGTAGGAAATGCAAGAATTAAAAAGGGTGGGCTGTTTTAGTGCTAGTAGGACAAGGAATACAAAATTGAATAGAATAATGATTTTCCTTGACCTTGCCTATATATATGTGTCTATTTCTCTTCTTTCAACAATAAAGAGAAAGCTGAAAAGACAGAGCTGTACAACAAACAGATTCGTGTGAGTGGTTAAAACTTCTTTTCTTCTATGCAATTTTATTTTTCTAACTAAATTTGTGGTAGCCTAGATTTAGGTGTATTTGGAATTTGGGCTTAGTGAGTTTTATCTCTCTTGATTTGTACTATAATTTTGATTATAGTGGAATCTCTTACCATCACCTGTGGACGTAAGAATTTTAGCTACGAACTACATAATTTTTTTGTATCTATTTATTTTTGTGCTGCTTTACTCCTAACAAGTTTCATATTTTTTTCTTTTGCAGTTTCATGGTCCAATTTTTGCTATATTATTTATAGATTTTGCTCTTTGATCAATCTCATAACCATCAACAATCAAAGGGTTGAGAGATAGAAAATAAAACTGACAACTTAATGCTTGGATACAAAATCGCTTGAATACATATATAATGCATAAATCAAACTAATTATAAAGTGAGGAAGAGAAAAAAGTTGGAGTAGAGAGAGATAATTTCTTTTAGAAGGTATTCAAAATTGTGGGCTGCATTCGCAATTCTAGAGTAGCTTACTATATACTATGTAAGAAAAAATATGGATAGCCATCAAACTAAATTACGTGTCAAACATGAAATAAAAAAAATCTAATTATATTTTTTTATAAAATATGTTTTTTTTTCATTATATATATATATATGTTAGAATTTCACATGTGAGTTATTACACATTTTAAAGAAATAAAAAAATAAGAATAACTTGTATACATGTGACTTACATACATGGTTTTGACTTAAGATTTATGAGTTTAAGTGTTTGAGTGCGACCATCCATATCTATCAAATCCGTATTCATGTGATTTCCCATGTGTGAAATAATTCAGATCTTAACACTCATATATATGAATATGTTTAATCCACACTTGTAATAAAAAAAATATATATTCTTAATCCCTACATGGTGCCCAAGGGGGTTACGCTAGTAACAATATGCAACAATCATCACTTTGAAATTTTAGCACTTACCAATCAATCCAATTAAATATAGTACTAAATTTTTAACTCCACGATTTCAACATTTATACTTTATACATAGTAATGATTAAAATCATAAGTTTTAGTTTCTTAAACAATAATTTCATAATATAACAAAAAATAAGTCTTATAAAGAAATTATTAATCTCTAATCTCCATAATTTGAGAATTAATCTGATATTTCAAATTTAAATCAAACCAGAAATGAAATCTATAAGTTCGTACATAACGGACTTGCTGGTAAGACTGCATTAATGTAACATTTATCTTTCCTTTTTCACCAACCGATTTAAAGGTTTGTTTTACACTTCCACCGCTTAGCACAATGTAACATCCAAATATTATTACTTTTAAGAGTACTAGAATTATTTTCGGATGTATGTTGAACGTGATAAATAATGCAAAATGTATATGTGTGCTACAATGATAAGTTACATATGATGAACCTTTTATTATCTTTTATATTTAATTTAAAAGTAATTGGAAATAGTATGATATGATTTTGATAAAAATGAAATAAAAAGAAATTATAAAAAAATTATATATTAAAAAACATTAACTTGCTTTTAATGTAAACAAAATCTAATATAGTAATGAATTTATTAATATGATAAAAATCTGACTAAATATATAATTAGATAACAAATATTCTAATCTAACTCTTATTAATTTTTTGGGTTAATTTAATGTATCTAATCACATAGTAATATACTTTTTGTAAGAAACTTATTTATTTAATACTGATACATATATTTTTTTAATTTTTTTTAAAATAACTTGATTATATAGAGTATTTAAACTTTATAAATTAAGAAACATTGATATTGATAAATTTATAATGCAACTAAAATCTAATCAAATATTGAAATAAATGCAAAATCGTTTATTGTATGATCCGTAATTTTGTTCATCGTTGATAGATTCTCTCCACCAAAAAAAAATATCTAAAAGTTATCGATTTCATTTGTTTTACTACAGAAAGAGAGACGTAGACAGAAATAAGAAATTGTTATTAAATTACTCATCCTTATCTATATTTTTTTTATTGAATCACATTTAAAAAAGTATTTTTGTCCAAAATAATTTTGACGCAATTTTAACTTATGACTTAAGTGAGATAAATTAACATTCTTCATATATATATATATATATATATATATATATATATATATATATAAAAGTCCATGTTGTAAGCACAAGTTAATTCAGTATCCAAATTTATTTAAGTCAAAACTATCACTGTCACATCAGTTTAATTAGGATATTTAAGTAATTTTGAAATAAAAAATTGAACATTTACTCCACAAGATGGTTTTCTCTTCTCTCTACTTTTCCGACTTCTTCTTCTTCTTATTAACTTCCCCGGTTACAAATTCTCTCTCCACCGTTAATTAAATCTCTTGGTGGAATCCATTCCTTGCTTGTGACAGGCTACCAGCAATTTAGTTTTCTCTATGTTTCTTCTTAACTCTCTCTCTCTCTAAAATATTACAAAATTAAATCAAATTGCAGTAACTGAAATAAAAATTAATCTAATTAAAGGATTGATTGTGAAATTATTTATGTTGTACTTTTTGTTTCGGTTATTATTATGATTTGCTTGAGATGATATACTATTGTGCTAGTTACTTTAAGGATTTACCATCATATATGTGTAATATCGCAGAGATTGAACCCCTTGAAACCTTAAAATCTTTATCAATGGTGGAACCAGAGTTGCAATGTGGAGAATGGGTGAGGGACAGAAGACAGAGAGAGAGACAAGTGAAACAGAGAGGAGTTAGGGATAAAAGAGAAAGTTGGGCAAAAGTTTGAGAGATGAGTATGGTGAAATCTGGTAAAATCGTGAGAGAGGAGGAGAGGAAATGAGATGAAGTGTGAATTACCAATCTTTCCTTTAACCTAAATCTACGAGGGTAGTTTTTGTCTACACAAATTTGGACATAATGTTAACTTGTGTATGAAGTGTGACAAGTTAGTATTATATATATATATATATATATATATATATATATATATATATATATATATATAAAAGGGGTTGGCTAATTTATCTTACTAAAGAAGTAGGATAGCATTGTGTCCCAACATAATTATACACTAAAACATTGTTTTACAGAAATGAATTTGAAAATTCAAAAATTCAAAATATAGGGACAAAACCCATTCGTGGATGTCAAAGTTCGTCAGAGAGTGTGTTTCACCCTGACTCTTTTCGGTGGCAGTTTACCGTCAAAATTTACAAGTAAGTTGAAAATTCAATTTTTCGACCCGATAGTGGTGTTACATTATGGTAAAAGTCACCAAAAAGTGTTAGATCTAAAAAAACACCATCTTAGGATAACTGACGGCGTGTGGGGGCGGTACTTGTTGTTTGAAGGTGCTTCCATATATCATTTTATAGATCTCAATGATAGCATTTCATCGGTACCCGGAAGTACACTTTTCCGACCATTGGTTGAATCGATATCTCCATAAACCCCAGAGGTGGAAAAAATTAAATAGGTGTATTTATTGAATTAGCTTATTACCTTTGTATTTGTGTCATTCAAATTTAAATTATTGAAGGTATTTTGATCCACAAAAGTTGTGATACATTGCTAACTTACTTCTACAATGAGATAAATTAGCAAACTCTTATAACTATTATGGAAGATAATAAGAGGGTACATGTAATTTTTTTTTTCTTTTCAAAAAATAATATTTTAATTGATTAGATTCTTTACTTTTGATTTTTATTAATTAAAATTTATTATTGGGTCTTTAATTATAAGCTTATAGGTTTCATTTTATATAGCTCAAATAAATGTCAAACCAAAACTACACCGTTTTGATTGAGAAAAAATAAAATAAGACACATGGTAGCACTTGAACACTCTCGCTTCTTAAAGAAATCTTCTGTAATAAATTTTTTTTTTTTAAAAGAAACCTTCTGTAGTAGTTATACTTACAGATTTATAGATTGGCTTAACATTATATTTTTCCTTCCTCGTGCCAAACAATTTTGTTTAAACTAGGTTTTCACCAAGCACAATGAAAATCCCTAAAGTACCCTATAAAAGCGTTGCCCATTGATGTGTGATTTTTTTTTTTTTTTTTTGAAAGGCAGTGATGTGTGAAAATTGGCAAGCTATGATGAAGTTTCTGCCGAGGTTCATTTATGGCAACCTCAACAATTTCCTTTTATTTTTTTCCTATTTCTCATGGTGGACAATTAATGCATATGATTTTGTTTCCATATTCTTTAAGTTCGTTTGAATCACCAGAGGAACTGTGAGAAAGCCGTCATTAAAGCAAAGATAGTTTTTTTTTTTTCTGTATTTGAACTCTTTTCTCTTTCTTTTATTATTTAATAAAACTGTTAACTATGCACGAGCACAGAAAAACAGTGTTCATCACAAGAATAGAAAATAAATTACAGATATATTTTATCTGTCTCGGTTTCGGTGTATACATTTACTAACCCTAAGGTGTATAACCTATTCAAGTCCGGGACATATCTCTTCTTGCTCTTGTTGATGTATGTGTTTTTTTCTTTTTTTATCTTAAATATGTTTCGATTTTCTTAATTTAGTGACTTTTGCATCCCTATATATGATTGTCTTACGCTATTTGATTTTGATCAATTTACTGCTTTCGTTATAACAGATCTTGTAATAATCTCTTAGTTGATAAGAATCTTATTTATTTCTTCCCGAAAGATAAAGGGAGTCACCAGATAAATTTGGGCCAGTTGACTTTTGGTTTCTTTTTCATTTTATTTATTTTGTAGCATAACATCTAGATATTTTTATGTGTAAAATTAACAGATCTGTAATTTTCCTCACCTTTGTTCTAATAAAGGTGCACAATCTTCTTGTGGTTTACAAGTGAAGGATGACATCGAAGAAAAATATGATTCCAGTTAGTACAAGAAAGTCTGAAAGACTTGAGAAACTGCGTGCAACAACTGCTCAAGTTGCAGGGAAGTCAAAGAGAGTTGAGAAGCAGAATATGCTGAGTCCTTTGATGAGGTCTGAGAGGCTTAAGAAGCTCTCATCATCCAGCTCTTCAAGATCAAATAAGTCTGATATTAAACAGAAAATAGAGAGAAAAAAGAAAAGTGTGGAAGCTAAAGATCAGGTTAACAAAAGTGAGAAAGCTGTTAGGGTGGACAAGAAGAGAATGGATGCTCCTGCATCAAAGGCATTGTTTAAGCGACAACCAAAGAAGGTTAAACCATCAGGTAGTTGAATTCCTCTTTCGCTGCCTTCAATTTTCTTATCTGCTGCTTATTCTTTCTTTGCTTTTTTTTGCTTGGCTTCCACAGATCATCCTGAGGAGCTGGACATGATGGATAAGTTATCACAAGTATGTGGCAGCAATCGCAGAGGCAGTGGTTCCAAGAAAGTTGATGACTTGAAAGAAACATGTACTGAGATTGCTTGTGAAGGCACTTTGAAGGGATCTAATTTGGGTGCAAGTGAATTTGCAGAAGAAAATGTTAGAGTAGAACTATTTCACTCTATTTATAAGCATAAAGAGGAAGCAAATGATTCTGAACATGGGGAAGGTTTGGAAGTTTCTATGTATGGTGCCATAGCCAGAGAAACAAGTGATGGTGATGAAAATACACTGCTGGATTGCTCTGCACATAAGTATATGCAAACACAATCGGTAGATAGTGAAACTGGTTTGGAAACGGTTGACCAAAAGGTAGAAGAGAATGATAATAAGAATGATGATATTTTCAAAAATGCTGCTGCTGCTGGTCTTACTGTTGCTGAATATTTAACCAATGAATTTGATTATGTTGATACAACTATCAATATTATTGCTACTACTGCTGATGAAAATGAAGGTCTCAGTATCAATGATTATTCAATTACTGAGCTATTGTACGTGGAAAGTTTGATATTAATTCTATGATAATTTTAGTTTTTTAATCTATGGGGATTTAAATATTCTAATTAGATGATTATGTTGTTTTCTTGATTAATAAATACTTTTTATTCATTTTATTATCATCATTTGTAGTTATTTTTCATCATTGTTCATTGATAGATTGAATAAGGTCATTTGTTTATGTGGAAATGACACTATCAACAAAGTACGCTTTGCAAGCTCTACCTGCAGGAGCGAAATATTTTCTTTAAATCAAACACTATTATGCTTCAAGTTTGAGAGTTGAGAAGAGCTGAATAAGATCTTCGGGTCTGAGAGTTGAGAGAGCAGAGTAGGACGTTTGGGTCTGAAAGTTGAAATGAGATAATATTTTTAACGTGCCAGTACATGGGGAGACATTCCCATTCTTATATTTAATATGAGTTGAGATGAATGAGATGTGATGAGTTGATAACATTTTAGGACCCATGAGTCCAATATTTGAAATGAGAAAAAGTGTGGCTTGAAACTGCTTGTGTGTATGCATTACTATGATTATTGTTTTGTGATATGAATAATGGTGTGGTTTTGAATGGGGATTATGCGATAAATGTATGATATGTGTAATATTTTGAGAGATTTTGTTTCTTTGACTGAATGAAAAATGAGGAAATGTGAAAATGACACATTTAGTAAATGAAAATCACATAGATAAGTATTTACATTAAATGAATAGATATATAATAAAGTTTGGTAAAGGAAAATTAAAAGTCGATTACTTTTAGTAATGCGAGTCTCATTGAGCATTTTAGCTCACCCTCCTCCTCTTTTATTTTATTTATCTCAAATAAAGTTTAGAATTTCTCATAGTATGCTCGAAATGAGGATTTATTAGTGGTGTTCATAGGTGGGTTCACGCGACTGGCATCCTCATCCTTTTTGTTTTAGAGTTAGTTATATGTATTCTTTTTGGGAGAAAATATGTAAATTTAATTCATATGTAATTTTCTTTGTTTTGAAAATCCATGTAAATTATCCAAAAATTTGGACAATGTGGTGATAATATTTTGTATATGTATGAATGTTGACATCATACATGAATATGTGGTCGAAAGATGGATAGTATAATATTAGCTTAGTAAATTATATGCCTCACATTAGAGGTTAAGGGCTTGATACTTAAAAGTAATGAGGAAGCTCTTTTAAGAATTTCATCCTCTCACATACATTTCATTTAGTTTTTTTTTTTCTTTTTCTTTCCAAATCATCCCTTTCACATAATTATAGAAAAGTATTTAAGTAACTTTGCAAGGAGAAAGAAATGTCAAAAGATGTAGTTAGACCAATGTGTTTGCCTACGTACTCCAAAAGGAGATTAAGTCGCTCGGAGTTTGTAGAGATTGAGTGAAAGAAAAATGACCAAATCACCCTTTATAGGTTTTCAATTCGGTTTCTGATTTTACACTATCTTTTGCCTAGGTCGTCCTTTCGTGTTTTCGCCTTAGCGGATACAACCAGTCTTAGTCTCACCTCAAATAAACATTGTGTTATTTTGGATGGGGAGTATCTTGAGATACTCCTTACAAGTGTCATGGCTCTAAGATTTTGGGCATTCTTGCAAGTGGCGCAAAAGTGTGAGGTGGATTTTTAAATGGGTGAAAGGGTGATTACGGCTTTATGTATCCTTTGAGAGGGCGATAAGGGATTTGAGAAAAATAGTGTGAAATGTTATGGCAAGAGCTAATGTGATCAATTTTGAGTTATTTCTTGCAAGTGGTGCAAGGGTGGTTTGTAATTGGTTGAAATGGATTTGAATTGGGCAAAGTAATTCGAAGAGGTAACAAAATTCCCTAGAAGTGGTGCTTTCTTGAGTGTGGAGTGGATCAATGAGTTCCATTGGAGAAACTAAATTTTATCATTACCCAAAAGAATTGTAAGGCTGAGCAATTTTCATTGATCAAAGAGTTCTTTCAAGGGTTGTAATGTTGGCTAGGGGTTACTAGGTCAACCAAAGAACAGATAATCAAAGTCTCAAAAAGTGTTTTGATTATTCGTAAAAACCAAGGACTATCCTTTACCATTCACGTTTGTCACTTTCAAATGTTCGCCTTTTGTTTTTGTGTTTTCACTGTCTGAATTTTTCCTCTCTTTCTTCTCCAATCTTTCTTCTTTCCCTTTCGAAGACTTTTTTCTTTCCCTCTCGAAGACTTTTTTCTTTCCCTCTTGCAATGTTGAATCATCATATTCATTGAGCATAAGTATAGCCTTTGGTAAAAGGGTTCAAGAAAGAATTTTATTAAGGCCCAAAAAGGTTTGACAATGGGAAATCTAAAGTGATAGGGGTGGTAGAAATGATGCCCCTTTTTCATTTCAAGTTAAATTGTTTAGCCTTTCCAAACTGAAAAACACATTTATTAGGTTCAAGAATTCTTCAAGTTATCCTTATAAGTCTTTTCCAGTCGATTAAAAGATTTGAATCATTTAATGTGTGAATGAGACTATTTTTTTTTATGTACAAAAGGAGCATGGTTCACTTGCTTCCATTGGGGCCCATGAAACAACAACCATAGGTAAAGTATTCTAAATTGGATCTTGCTTTGATGCTTGGCCTACACAAATCTAGACCTCATTCTTTGTCTAGATTTGTTCAACTAACATGAATTGATTCGGGAATTTTCTTTAAAGTAGCCCAAGTAGATTATGACTTTCTCTCGAAAAAATTATCTTCTTACTTTCCTTCTTACGTAGGATAGATTGAGATCTTTTTTTTTATTGAAAACTGAGCCATATGAAGTTTCACTTAGAGGAAAAGAAGATTGACACATTTTGCAAAATCATGTAAATACATCTTTATAATTAAGTGGACATCCAATTTTAAAATGAAGTGAAATCACGTGAGTTTGAGAATTTTCTCATTCAACAATAACTTTCTCAAAGTAATCAAAATAATTGTGGAAATCAAGAGATTACTTTATTGATATGAAAGTCTTATCAAATAAAAGAAAACTTATACAAATAAAAGAAAATGACTCAAAAGTAGTCCTAATAAATTATGGGTTACAATGAGATTCAACCCTTATTGCCATCACATCTTTCCCATTCACCCACCTCATGCTAAAATCCTAGACTTAAGAAACTTTCTCCTTAGCTCCCAAAAATCACCATCTTCATCATGCATGCCATTAGTCGTGCAATTTGAGGGTGCAACTTTCTTCCCTATCAATTCTTTAATGGTATGTTTGGGGCACTTTGTGGTATAACTTTTGGGAAAGCTTTGGCTGAAACAAGGTTTAGTGTTTGTCATGGGGAGGGTATTTAGTGGAGGAGATGAGTTAAGGCTGGAAAAGAGGTTGGGCTTGCAGTTAACGAGATCTTGAATCTCATTGTGGAGTTGTTTGCATTCCTCTTTGTCATGACCAAGTTGTTGGTGGTAGGCACAATGTTTAGTGATGTCGAAATGGACATGGACAGTATTAGGTAAAGCGTTGGTGGTTTAATGGGGTAAGCTCACCTTTCTTAACAAGGTGGGTCAAGACTTTAGAAAGGATCATCCCTAAAGAAGTGTGGTCATCTGGGCCTCTTTCTGACCACTTCTTTTTCTCGCCAAAGCGGTTGGTACATCTTTTCTCATTTTTAAAAGCTAAATTCTTGTGGTTGAGTTGCTTCCTTTCCAAATAGCCCGCTTGGCATTCTTTGTTGTGGATAACTTCATTTCCAGCTCTTTTTCCGCTTGGACCAGATTCCTTTTAATACCATAAATTGATTCAAGTTTGCTCAGTCTTTCCACCATTTCAACCAACATGTCCTTGAGTCCTTGTATCTCATTCTTTTGCTCTTTTTAGGCTTTTTCTTCTAGTTCAACATGATTATTCTTCCTTAATCTGCCAATTTGGAGTGTGGTGAAGTGGAGGGTCTATAGATGACTCTTTGTGCATGCAAGGAGAATGAAAATGAGATTCCAAATAAATTTCATAATATGCATGTTTGAGTTCATCTTTAGTAGATCCTGAACCATATGTTGGGCTTGCAGCTTCTTTAGAAAACAAAATGGTTTTAAGAAAACATATTTCTTGCAAACCCATCAATTGATCCAAATGTACTTAGGATGGACTTCTTTTGTGATATGCATGAAAATGTAAGGTCCAATTAAGGGTTTATATACTACTTCATGAGATGTGTTTGAAACCCATTTAGCAACTTCTTCTTAAACAAATTTAGTTTTACTCTTAGCATATGGTAGGCCTAAGCCTGTCCTTTTATTTCTTTTAAAACAATGAGCGCATCAAACTTTTCCAAAATAAGAAAATGCATTTTTCCTCCGTTTTCGGCCTAAGCCCATCATTAGATTTGAGTCCACTTGAAGTTGATCTCGGTAATTCGCATACAAAATATAAATATATACAAAAAATGAAAATCAAACAAAGAACACCTTCCTGATCAAATTCCAAATCGTTCCATTTTTTTCCCAAAAATAATTGAAAAACTTCAAAGTCCACACTCATTGGGTTGGTATCAATTCAAAATCCTAATCTTTGGTTAATTGATCTTGGTCTTTTATTTCCAAAAGTTAAATTGATTTAATTCTACTTCATCAACGATTTACTCAAATTGGGTGGGATTAAGTAACACCATCTTTGGTTTGATTAAATCGATTCAGTATGATTAAAAATATTTAGTTAAATATTTTTCACAACCTAGATCAACCTTTCTAAACTCAATCAAGGGGAATTTTTTTTTTTTATAGCAGCTAAAAAGGGGTTAAGTAGTGAAATTGAAATCTTTTTTAAAAAAAGAACACAATTTTATTTTCATCAATTCACATGAATTCAGATTGATCACTAAATTTAGATCTAGGAGATTAATCTTAGTCAACATAATTTCAAAAATCAAATTCTCTTAATCATCCATCTTCAATGATTTTTCAAAATCGAAATGGGTTAAATCCCTTCTCTTGATTTATCACTCCGATTAGGTTTGGTTCAAAGAATCTAATCAAATATATTCATGACCGAGATTCATTTCTAAGGCCTAAATAAAGAGATTTTTCTTTTTAATGTTGAAAAAAAAACAAGGGAACTCAAACCTTTATTTTAAAGAAATTATTAAATTTTTTCCATAATCAATAAAAAGTAACTTATGTAATCCTTAAAAAAAAATTCTTCCATCAGCTATGATTAAAGATGAAATAAGAGAATTTCAAAATTTGAAAATAATTCAAAATTTTGAAATTGTTTTTTTCTTAAAAGAAAAAAAATTCAAACTTATGCTATAATTAATAAGAACTAACTCATGAAATATTTGAATTTAATTCTAGGACTTACACTCCAACTCTTAAATAAAAAAAAAAATACTCTTCCATTAGTTTCCATTAAGGAAGGATTTTGTTTTCTTAAATTCAAACTAAATCAAAATTTCAAGTTTTCAAATCATTTGGGAATAAGAAAATTCTCAAATTTAGAAATAATTTGAAATTCAGATCAAGAAAGTGTAGACCAAAAAGCATGTTATCAAACAATGGAGATATATCATCCACACGCAATTCAAATATAGGCATAAGGTCCCCATAGAGGAATGGTTCTAAGGTTTCAAAGTGGTTGATTTCGACTTATAACTTTGGTGGGCTCAAATGTACTCCATGATTAGAATGATGCCTTTATGCTCATTGAGTCACCCAATAGGTGGACCATAAGAGTACAAATGTGGTAATAAAACTTTGTTACATTAACATAGACCATGTGAATTTTGTCATACACTAAAGGTTGACTTTAGAAAATTAAGATCACACTAAGATACCGGGTGGATATCAGGCCCCTAATTCACTCCGTCATGAGCACAGGTAAGTGCTAGTGTGAGCAATGAAGTATGGTAAAATAAATTAAATTAAAAATAAAAAAAATTCTAAAAAGAATTAAGGTTAAATCTCCTCAGTGGAATCGCCAAACTATGGGTACTACGATCTACACTACCCTTTGTCAAATACTAAGGGAGTTCTCACGAATGAGAGCTCTTTTAGGTCGGAGAACATTTTTCACATTGGCCTTATGTCACCTAAGCACGATACAAGGATGATGGGTAAGGAGTCACCATTTGACCTTGAAGGGGGTCAAATGTATTATCATTGCTCTATGCGCAAGATTATGAAGTAGGGAGATTTGGATACGAGAGAATGAGGAATTATATCTCTCTCTCACATCTAGACTGGAGTCTAGCCATTTATGTTTTAGAGAAAATATTTAAGTTTTAACTAAAATTAAACTACCATACACTAAGATACAAAGCAAGCACTTTCGATTTAAATTCAAACAAGCACTACAAGAAAATTGAGTTTTAGCAACGCAAATTACAAATGATAATATTTTTCATTGCGAAATATCAAGTATATCGCAACGACTTCAGAAAGCCATTGTGAAATCATGTTTCCAATAAGGAAAAATCAATTGGTCATGTTTTTTGTTTTTTTTTTAATTATAAATTTTAGAATTCACAATGATAAAATTGTTGTTGCAATAGCTTAAAATCCTATCACAACTACATGTCACCGTTACAATAGTTGAATTACATTTTATATATTTTTTTTATTATAAACTTTTGGGTTTGCAACGAAAATTTGTCTTTGTGATGTCTGAAATAATTTATGTCTAAAAATTTTCATTGGGCACAATTTTGTACCGCCAAAACAAAATGTTGGAAGAGATATTTTTAATCAATCAAATGACGTCGTTTCGACTTAAAAAAATATAAAGGACGAGAGGATCCATAATCTGTGCTGCTCCCCCTCTCAGAAACTTTCATCATCTTTCTCTATAACTCTCCCTCTCTTTCTTACAGTACCAGTACTGGCCTTCTCTCTCGAAAATTACCCATTTCTCTCGCACAATAGCCCATCTAAATGAATGACGACAAGGATCCAAAATTTGTATTGCTCGCTCTCTCATAGACACTCGTCTTTCCTCTCTATGTAACTTCCTCTTTACATATATCTTACAGTACTAGTACTAGTCATCTCTCTCAGAGATTACCCATTTCTCTCTCACAACAACCCCTTTGAACAGACATTTTCATCATTCTCGTTGTCGATTTGATGGATTTCTTCATCATGCAGTTATCAATCAAAATTCTTCTCATTCGATGCTCTTGGTTGAATCCGATTAGTTTTTATATGCTATTAGAAGTATATATGGCTTTAACTCTTAGTCCCCACTCCAAATGCCTCGTTGAATATCCCTGTAAAAACCCATATTCTCTATTTTTCGTTTCATTTTCTATTTTTTTGGGTATGATTTCAGTTTGTGTACAATGTACAATAGGTTTAATTTGCTAATGACACTACAAACTGCGCAGATGTTCTTTTAGTTCTTCACTCCAAAGAAACTCTAGGTACATTGCTTTTCCTTCTTGTAGTCTCTTCCCTATGTCCCTCTCTAACTTTCTCAGATTAATGTTCCATCAGCATTGTTTCCAATTACATAATATATATTACCTTCCAATCCCTAAATATTTCATGCAAAATACTAAATGTAGCAATACTGATACAAACAGTATCAAGTCTTGATGAGTTCAAGACAGACTCTTGAAAGTTGAGAGGAAGAAGAAGAAAAAAAAGAAGAAAGTATTGAGATAGAAATATGGAAAAAATTGGAAATTTTATTACTTGTCATGTAAAATGGATTAGTGCACTTATTTATCGACTTGATAGCTCCCAAGAATCGAGTAGCTATAGCTTCTAATAGTCTTGTAAAAGAAAAAAAAAACCCAAATTAACAGATTTACAACTTGTTACAACTACCAACTAACTATTAACTACTCTTCAGTTACAACCTTGCCTTTCTTTTATCTTGCATAATTCTTGAGCCATCCATGTTGCTTTCTCTGTGTAGCAGTAGCTTTAGTTCCATTGCTAGTAGTTGTTGCACTTCTGATATCTTGAGTGACTGTAGCTTCCCTTCCTATACCTCTAATATGAACTAAATCAAATACCTTGAGGTTTCTAATTTTTATATTTTGTCTTTTTTTTTTCTTTTTTTAATGTTGTTTGCTATGTTGGGTGCATTGTGAACACCTGGTGCATTGTGAACTCCTATTGCATGGTGGATCTAGATTGTCCTACCAAATTGACCTAGTCTTCAAGGTCAAACTGTGGAAAGCATTCTGTAAGGAATTGAGTTCCTTCCATGATGTGTCTTCTGGACTTAAACCATCCCATTGCACCAATAATTCCATCGTCAGTTTGCTATTAACCTATGTTTCTCTACTACCTAAGATGGCCAATGGGGAATTAATTGACTTCCTTTTCTTTGACTCTGATGTTTCAAATTTAAAGTTTTCTTTGCAATCAGGGTAGTAATAATCAAGATACTCCAAATCCTTGAAGAATTTGCTCAAAATTTTGTCACACTCAGCATGCGCCCAGACATTACATCCATCACAACATACCCAATTTCCACCATCTAAATGGTGCCAAATCTTCTTGCATATGCTATAATACTGCTTTGATTTCTATAACTTGACACTATGTTTGCATAAAAGCTCTTCACATATTAAGCTTTTCATTTTCTTCATAGATTTTTATGGCATAACCAAGCCATAGCGGTCATAGGGTCTTTTGTCCTTATAATGTGCACCCTGGCCTTGAAAATAACGCTCATGATCCTTACTTAATGAAATGGTATGATTTTCCAGAAATGCTATGTGTGTTGTTCCAAGGCTTGCGTTCGTGAAACCATTCTCAACTAACATGGCCTCCTTTAGTGCCATCTTAAATTCACATAGCTTGCTCTTATACAACCGAATCTGCCCCTGAAATTTATCAATAAATTCAAGGGAGAAAATTTATAAAATACTTATCCAATAGGCGAGTCGGGGTACCAACACGTTTATTGGATCGAATATAACTTGTGGAAACAAATAGAATCCATTTTGGATCACTAGTTTGGATTTCATAGCAAATGTTTATAACTATGAAATGATTTCAATTAATTTCACTTTTATTTATATGTAATGATTATATATATTACGGCTTTTATTTTTTTCTACAAAATCATGTAGGCTCGGTTGAAGTAGATCGAGATGATTTTATAGTAGACAATGGCAATCCTGGTCCTTTTTTTATTGAGAACATTGTATCACACTAACTTTATTTCTGAAACAGTTTTTATTTGATGATCAGGAATTTTATTTTTTAATATTTTTATTAATATAATTAACATTTGATGATTTGGGTTATTGATTGTAAAGAATGGATTTGGTTGAAACAAGTTTTAAACATGTTTAAAAAAACAAGTACTATATATATAAGCGACAAACACGTTTAATAGTTTTTAAATTAATTTTTTTATTAAATTAAAAAATAAATTTTTTAAATATTATCAATGATACGTTGATAAGAAAAGTAATCCATAACTGATAATGTTATTTTATATTATTTTTTAATAACGACCATTTTTTTCGAAATACTTTCAGCAATGTAATATCTATCGTTGATAGTATTTTCAATAAAGGATTTTTTCCGTGCCGATAGTAAAGTTTCTTGTAATTGTACACAATTAAGAATTCACTTGATTCTTTTCATTACATTATATATAATTAGAATAAAAGAAAAAAACTTGTATGATTATATGGGCTTGAATTGTTACAAGTGACAATTATTACCACTTATGCAAGCACTACAAAAATAAATGGTTTCAATCATGTATAAGTGGCACCTAATTATTCTAAAGGTTTATGCTACATGCATGGTGAAACATGGAGTTACAAGAGCCATTAAAACAACATTGCACATCCTTAATAGATTTCCTAGTAAATTTGTTCCCAAAACACCATTTGAACTATGGATAGAAAGGAAAGCTAGCTTAAATCACTTTCATGTCTAGGTACTGTTGAAGTCAAAATTTATAACCCTTTTGAGAGAAAGACTTACCCTAGAATTATTCGTTGTTCTTTCATTAGGTATCCAGAACATTCAAAAGGATATAGGTTCTATTGTCCCACATGTGGTACAAAAATTATGAAAATGGATAAATTAAGTTTGAGTTAATGTCTCAAGAATCATCTTGAGATAGAATCCACGAAAAGTATGTCTCATGTTAGTGCAGTTGGTAGCCTGATGTATGTGCAGGTTTGTACCAGACCAAACATTGCTCATGTAATGGGTTTGTTTGATCGTTATCATTCTAATCTTGGATATGATCACTAGGTGACAACTAAGAAAGTGATGAGATACTTGTAAAGAACAAATGACTATATGCTTGATACTTAGTTAGTGAGAGTTATTATGTTTTAATATTTTGGTTATTGGATTTATATAATTTTGGAACCCATATTGTGATATTGATTGATGATTATCATACATGTTTTCATTCGTATTATTTTATCTTTTCTTTGTATATATATGAATGCATTTGAACATATAGCATGCCATGTTAGGGAAATTTAAAACTTAGTGTCATTTTTGAGTTTGGTTAGGTATGTCTCTTGGTTGTCACCATGCTAAGACCTCGCAGCATTTTAATTGGAGGCATACCATCTTGTTGATGACTTATCTGACCAATTAATAGGCATGTTGTATAGAGAGTCATTTTGAGGATTGACAATGGAAATAACATATTTTTTTATCACCTGTGGGATGCTTTTTTCTTGCTACACTACCAAATAGGATCCATGTCAGTGTAACCATCTGCATGCGTAACCATAGATTGGTCTTATGTGAATTATAGAGCACAATGGCTCCCATGATTCCATGTTTGGTGTTTTCATGGGATCGGGTCATTTAAGATCTTGTCTCAGAGAACCAAATTATTTTTTTAAATGTGGCCACAATAAAATCAAATTGACAGACTCGAGAGTTATTTTAAATTGAGTAAAATGTTTTAAAAATTTGAAAGCAATAGTTAGTTTTACCCAAGTGGGAGAAAGTTAGAATTTTCCTATATGGGCTACCACTATTTATAGTGGTTTTAGTTTTATAAAACAGTGTCAATAGATTTGGTCCAATGAGAAAGTACGAGAGCTTATATGTTGTTAATCGGTGATCATGTGGTTTAGCTTGTACACATCTTAATATTATTAATGTGGGTCAACAACTAGTGTAGGTCTTGGTCCAATATTGGAACATAGAATGGCTCATTTGGACTCTCAATAACTAGGGTTACTCATGTGTATATAAATAGGCTAGGTCCCCTCTTTGCCTTCTAGTATGTTTGGGTATTTACTTTTCTATCCATCTGATAAAGTTGTTGTTGTGGAAGTACAAAGAGGAAGACAAAACCCTGATCAAGCTTCCTCTGTGAGGTAATTTAAGTTTCAATTGTGACGATGACTCAATCAAGTATGTGATTTACTTATGAAATTATTTGTCTTCTAAGTTTCATGTATGATATTATTATTATGTTTATTTAGCTAACATTTGAATCACTCTCAATCCTCTCAATGGTGAGACAAAGATCCTAGTATACACTTAATCCTATCAGCAACGCTTTCGCGCTTCCCCTCCATATTTGAAAGTAAACTCTAAAATTCAAGCTTTAGGCCCGTTTTCTAATTAACTTATGTAAGAAAAAACAATTTTCGGCCTTAAGTCCACAATCAACTTTTAGGTTACCAAAGTTAAGGCATGATCAATATAGACTGAGGTTTCAACCCAAAAGGGGGGGTGAATTGGGTTTTTAAAAACTTTTGCTAATTAAACACAAGTTTATAAAAACTAATAACACCACAAGCATATAAAAAAGTAATATGTGCTGTAAATAAAGAGTTTAAGGAATAGAGAATGCAAACTCAGTTTATAGTGGTTCGACAATATCGGATTCGTTCCAATCCTACGTCCACTCTCTTCAAGGAACCTCCTTGAAGTAATCCACTAAGAAACTTAGTCGTGCAACTTCACGAGTGTTACACAAACCTTACAATCCTTTCCTCTCGGAAGCAAAACCCCTTCCTCTCGAAAGCTAATCTCCTCCTTTCGGAAGCTAATTCCTTTACAATAGATGCTGTAAAGTAAATAGTTGAGAGACAACTATGAAAGCTTATACAACAAAATAATATCTCTCTTTCAAGGTAAAGCTTGAAGAATGGCTCAACAATCAAATTTTCAAAGCTTTTTGTGTATCAATGAGTAAAAACTTGATTGAATGTGTGATTTCCTTTTTTGAAATGCTAAATAGACTGGGTTTATGTAGCCTTGATGTAATATGCCCATTCTCAATTGATTTGGTACGTTTTAGTACAATTTGTGCTGAAATTTCGTGTCTCAACGATCATTTTTTTTGAATTACCAGTCGACTGGATCTTAGTACTAGTTGACTAGTTCAAGCTTAAAAAATCTCATTTTTAAGGCTTTGAAGGTACCAGTCGACTGGGTATGACTTACTAGTCGACTGGGAAACTTTTACTCAAAGTACCAGTCGACTGGGTTGGTCTTACCAGTCGACTGGGGACTGTCTGTCCAAAACACCAGTCTTCTGGTGTAAGTACCCAGTCGACTGGGTTGCCTTTCAACCCAGTTTTTCATTCTTATAAAAGGTTTTGATTTTAAAACGTTAGTTTTTAAAATACTTTTCTAAAAGGAGCCATTGGATAAGCTAACTACCTGAACAAGTGAGATTTACAACTTGTTTAAATACCTTATAACTATACTAGATCTTCTGTCTTGACTCGGTGATTGATTCGGGTTGAGTTCTTGCACCTTGATCCTTGGTTGAATGCTCTTATTGCTTAATATACTTAGATAGCACTATTAGTATAATAAGAGTTGTATTTTATCATCATTAAAATATAAGTGAGGGTCAACAATCTCCCTCTTTTTGATGATGACAAAACTAATGAGAGAAAACTGTTTAAAAAACTTAAGAGTTGGAGTTTTGGAGAAAATCGGGCAGAGTCTCCTCTGTTTTTTTTAATAAAACCAACCTGTAAAAGGATCAAAAGTAGTTTATATGCAGCCCAACCAATCAACTCAACATTTATAAACATATACCAAGATCATTGGAGCAATGCTCCCCCTAAATCTATGCACTAGTTTGAGTTTACATTAGTTTTTCACATTTTCTCATTTTCTCCCCCTTTTTGAAAATAGCAGAAAAGAGAGTAGTAAACCAACAAATAATCAAATTAGCTACCATAAACATAAAGATCATGCATAAAAAAACTTGCATGCAAAAATTTGGCATTATTTGGAGTTTGGAATCCTTCCCGAGAAGAACCAGAAGTTTTCATACATGCAGAAGCAGTTTAAAGCATATATCCGAATATAACGAGTTATAAGGCATGTACCCATAGTACACAAATGTAAAACAAGCATGTGAATCAAATCTAAGCTATAATCATAGTCATATATATCAACAGTCTATACAGTACAGGCTTCGTAGAGCCAAACAAAAGTACAAAATACAGGAAAATATGAAAATATGTCCGTGCTAAGAACAATGAAAATCTATACTACTAAGTACATGGAAATGAAGATAAAAAGATGATTCATGGAGCGGGAGAATCAGAGCCGTCATGGATGAGATCCTGAAGCTCAGCTAGAGAGCCCTCGATATGCTCACGGTGCAACTTAAAGTCATCCCGAAGAGAGCAAAGGTCATGATGCATGCTCTCGGTTGTAGAGCTCAGGCTTTGGAAGCCGGACTACATCGTCAGCTAGAGGCTTGTGATAGCCTGAAGTAGATTGACATAGCCAGCTTGACTAGCACTCGAGTCACCCATAGGAGGTGCTCGGTTATTTGTATCCATAGCAACAGCAGTAGCATCTGGACCCTTGTCCTCATTATCACTATTGTCATCCTCTCCAATCTGAATGTGCTTCCTGGCCTTGGAGTAGATGAAGCCGTCTCGGAATTTACATCCCATCTTCTTCAGTGAGAAGACATTGATGATGTCCTTGAGGCTAATGTCCTAAGCCTCGAAGGAGGGGAGAGGCACCCAGAAGTGCTGGAGGATGAGCGTGATAAGCATCCCATAGGGAAGGCATCCAGAGTCACTTGTTTCGCCATTAATCATGTTGGCGAGCAGTAGGGGTAGTTATTGAAGTGGTGCCCACAAATTAATACGATATCTATCTTAGATAGATACCCCCGACTCCCTAGTCTCGGGTGGATGGTCCAACTCACAATGAGGTTGAACAATTTTGAGTCTAGGGGTATGTCACTACATGTGTGAAATGTAGTGGATCTGAACACATAGTTAGGGTCTCCCCTAACTATCTAACATGCCTCATCAACCTCAAAATTATCTGGCCATCTATCCAGACTCCATTGGATCCCTCCCACAGGGATCCTCAAAATGCTCATCAAGAGGTCAGTGGTGACCTCAAACTCCAAACTTATGACACTGGTTCTGAACCTCAGAGTTAATGGACTGGGTTTCACCAAGTTCGCATAGCACTACTAAATCAGTCTAGGGTAGTACTTCTCATGTACCTTGACCAGTGGGGTTAAGTTTATTTTCTCGAAGGCAGGTAATATATCAAAATTACCATGACGAATAAAGTCGAAGTCGACAAATCTACCCGTCATGATTTTCTTATACCTAATGATGGAAGTATACCTATCCTTCTCCCATGACTCCGGAGCTGTGGATTTGGTAGACCTTGGCCTCGTAGGCGCATGTGGTCCCCAACAGTGGTCTTTATTCGGATTCTGTCGGACATTATGGTAGAAATGAGAGTTTTGGGTAAAAAAGGGTTTTTTTTGTGGAAATGGGAGATTTCAACTATAGAAAGTTGAAATAGATGTTTCGGATGAGTAGATCGAGGTGTTTAGGTTGTGTTTTGATAGTTTTTTTTATCAATATGACGAGATTTTGTAGAGAGAGAAAGCTAAGATTTTTGAAAATGGCGTAAAAATCTGGAAAAAATGAAGAGCCTATTTATAGAATCACGATACCAATCGACTGGGGTTATGATACCAATCAACTGGGTCCTTTGCAAAGATGAACAGTTTTGCATACCATTCGACTGGGTCAGGGTACCAATCGACTGGTTGAATTGGCAGACAGATCCAGTCGACTGGGTAGTTTATACCAGTTGACTAGGTTGATAACTAAATTTCAAAAAATAGCTCCAAACAAAGTATAGTCGACTGGTATGGACTTACTAGTCGACTGGAAGAATGGGCAGAGACTTACTAGTCGACTGGCATAGACTTACCAGTCGATTGGACTCTTTAAGAAAATTTTCAGTTTTGAGTCTTAGCACGAATTTTGTTTATCTATGCCATCTAGAGTGAGGGAGACATTAAATAAGGATTAATACTCTTTCACTAGATGTCAAGTATGCATAATGATGAATGAAGTAATCAGACATTCAGTTTATCATACTCTAACAATCCCATTAATAGTCTAATTTTGCAGAAACTGGCTTCACTTAGAGGTTTTGTGAGAATGTTAGCTATTTGATCTTCTAAAGGTATGAATTCTAGTCTTATATCACCTTTTTGAGCATGGTCTCTTAAGAAATGATGTCTAATTTCTATGTGTTTAGTTCTAGAGTGCTGAATAGGATTCTTGGTTAGGTTGATAGCATTGATATTATTACAATGTATAGGGATACTTGTAAAGTTCATGCCATAGTCTTCTAGTTGTTGTTTCATCCATAACACTTATGCACAACAACTTCCAGCTGCTACATATTCCACCTCGGCGGTTGATAGTGCAACGGAGTTTTGTTTCTTGGAAAACCAAGAGGTTAACATTGGACCTAAGAATTGACATGTTCCACTTGTGCTTTTTCTATCTAACCTACATCCAACAAAATCAGCATCTGAATATCCTACAAGCTCAAAAGATGAATCTCTAGAGTACCATAATCCTATGGTTTGAGTTCCTTGTAGATATCTAAGGATTCTTTATACTGTAACTACATGTAATTCCTTAGGATTAGCCTGAAATCTAGCACACATGCATACACTGAACATTATATCAAGTATACTTGCAGTTAAATAAAGCAATGCTCCTATCATGCTTCTATAATATTTAGTATCTACACACTTACCTTCTTCATCAAGATCAAGTTTTGTAGATGTGCTCATTGGAGTACTAAGTGGCTTTGAGCTTTCCATCCCTAACCTCTTTAGTAGGCCCTTAGTGTCCTTTGATTGATTGATGATGATGCCTCCTTTCAATTATTTGATTTGAAGTCCAAGGAAGTAGGTAAGCTCTCCCATCATGCTCATCTCAAATTCACTTTGCATGCATTTTGCAAACTCTTGACACATAAATTCATTAGTAGCACCAAATATAATATCATCAACATATATTTGGACTAGTAGTGTGTCATTTATGTGAGTTTTAGTGAAGAGGGTTGTGTCTACTTTACCTCTTATAAAATTATTGTCTAATAAGAATTTACTTAGTCTTTCATACCATGCCCTTGGACCTTGCTTCAACCCATATAGAGCTTTAGAAAGTTTGTAGACATGATTTGGAAGACTAGGATTCTCAAATCCAAGAGGTTGCTTAACATAAACCTCTTCTTCTATAAAGTCATTTAAGAAAGCATTTTTTACATCTATTTGAAATAACTTAAACTTATTAAAGCATGCAAAGGCTAATAACATTCGAATAGCTTCTAATCTAGCTACTGGAGCATAGGCCTCATCAAAGTCTATTCCTTCTTCTTGATTATATCCCTTAGCAACTAGTCTAGCCTTGTTTCTAGTCACTATTCCATTTTTATCCATTTTATTTCTAAATACCCATTTAGTTCCAATTATTGTATGATTCTTAGGTCTAGGAACTAGATTCCAAACATTGTTTCTTTCAAATTGATTTATTTCTTCTTGCATGGTATATATCCAATCATTATCTTTTTTGGCTTCAATAAATGTCTTAGGTTCAATTTGAGACAAATAAGCTACATAATTGCAAATATTTCTAATAGAGGAACGAGTTCTTACCTCTAGTGAAGGATCGTCAATTACTTGATCAATTGGGTGATTATTTACATACCTCCTATTAGGAAACCACCTTGGATGATGCCCAGGAGGTGATCTTCCAAACACTCAAGTCTAGAGTGACTTGTACAGAGAAAAGAGATAGCAACTAATCAAAGCAAGAAAGAAAAGAACACAATAAATTTGTTATCGAGGTTCGACAATCAGCCTACGTCCCCGTGAGCTCCTCTGAGCTCTCTGCACTATCTTATCAATAGAATTCTTTACAATCAGCAACACCCTTCGAAGAACACAAAGGTTCTTGAAGAACAAAAGGAGAAGAAGAAGAAGAAAGTGATAAGAACTAACCTTGGAATTTTCCCAAGAAAATTCCCCTTACAAGCCCTTGAATCCCCTTTCTATTCTACTCTCTCTTTCTAAACAACCAGTCTTTACAATGAGTCTCTCTTATTTTGTGACTTTGAACTCTTACAATTGATCTCACTTTCAATCATAAGTTTTCACAAGTTATGTTATGACTTTTGAAGCTAGGTGACCCTTTACATAATGCACTAACTTCTTGTCCAATCTTGAGGGATAATGTTGGACGAAAATATACTTAAATAAGTAAGCAGATAATCGTACTAGTTATACTCGTAAGTGCACAAGGTCATCAGTGTAGTCTAGTGTACAAAAGCAAGGTCATCTCCACAGGGATTGGTAAAGTTGCTTTTAGAATTAGTTTCTCTTAAAGTAAAAAGAGATAAATAACTGTTGGAAGGTGATTTGATAATAATAAAGACATAGGGCTTTGATATCCACCACTAGTCATACTTTCCCAATTTGTATAAGGTATCAGTGCACTAGCCTTATTATGTATGCCTACTGGTTGCCAACCTAAGGGCATGGTATCTACTCCTTAAGCTATTGATTTCCCTAAGCAACGAGTTAGGCATGGTATCTACTCTAACTCTTTTCTTCCTTAAGGGATTCAACATGGTATCTGCTTGAGTTTTTCCTTAAGAAAACATAAGTACTATGGAAATCGATAACCACATGAGACCTAGGGCATGGTATCTACGCCCAGTTTCCCATGTTGATTAACCCAGGTATCCGGATAAGATATCCCTTGTTACTAATGTTAAACCCAGGACTCGGTCATCCAAATTGATCTAACTAATCTATCCATACCACATGCATACGTTGGCCTTACACATACATATGAGGAATTTAAATAAGCACAGACATTAATCAAGTTAAGTAACATAATAAAAGCTATTGGCAAAGATTTTATCAATGAATATAAATATGGGAATGCATAACTAGGGCTTCAATCGAGCCCTATAAGAAACTTAGTTACACATACTATCTAAAGTAAACATTATAAATAAACTAAACATTAAGGGAGAAGAATAAACCCGAGAGAAGAGGCGTCAATTCTCTCCCAAGCTCTCAACTCCAAATAAAAGAAAAGAGAAAAGTGTTTTCTATCTCCGGTGTGTTATGTGTGTGAGTTACAAGTATATTTTTAGGTCTTTGAGAAGTCCTAAGAGACCCATGAGTTCCTAAACCTTCCTAAAAACGAAAATTCTCTTATTTCCAAAATAAGGTTCTGCAGTTTACTGTTCATGCCCATACATGTGCGCTCGATCGCAGTTGTCTTGCGCTCGATCGCAGTGTGCGCTCGATCCTTCATGTGTGCGCACGATCGCAATGTGCACTCGATCGCATTGCATGGCGCGATCGATCGCAATTTGTCCAGAGAATGCTCCAGGGATTCCAGATTTCTTCCTTTAAGTGCCAAAACTGCTTCTTTTTGTCCAAAACCCTATAAAAACATGTAAAACACACAAATGAAGTAAAAGAGACCAAATTAACGTAATTAAGGACCTAACAAATGTAAATAAGGGGGCTTAAATATGAATATTTAAGCACTTATCACACCCCCAAACTTACATATTGCTAGTCCCTTAGCAATACTAAATTAAAAACTAAAACGAAAAACATAGATAGATCTAATGTTCATGGTGTCAATCAAAAGTTTAGATTTTTCACAAAACTATGATGCGCATTTATGAGCAAGCTTAACAAGTGTAAACATATTTTTGCAATGAATAAGAGTTTTGAATGTAAATCATTTTCATGAGGTAGTTTAAGACATCACAAGTTTGACTTTAGTGTGTGGTGACTAGCACACGAAAGATTGGGTTTCCAAGAAATTCAAACGTGTATTGTTTCGATGACTCAAGATTCACCAAACTTCCTATTAGAGTCAACAAATATAGCATAGACTTTTATTTGTGAGATTTTTCCCAAGTTAGTTCCCTTAAGCTTTCTTGTTGACTTGTGTAACGAGCATTTAGCCAATGACTCCCAAACTAGATGGTTTTAGGGCATTAGATGTAATGACACCCCTAAGGACTTACTAGCTCGAGTCAACAAGGCTATGAAACTTAACTGGTTTTAATGCTACCACTTAGAATTTTCCACCTTTTGACGTGACACTCAATGCTTACTAAGGCAAGAGGGCCAGTTACTCAGCGAAAAGTTTCTTTTAATGATCATTTAAAATTTTCCACCTTTTGACGTGACACTCAATGCTTACTGAGGTAAGAGGGCCAGTTACTCAGCGGAAGATTTGTTTTTATTGATCATTAGGAGCATTTTTTTTTTGAGCATGAATCAATCTTTTCTATTTTTATATGCCAAAATGTCAATCTAATAGGTCATCTAGTTCATAGTCAAGCAAAAGAAACATACAAATCCAAATAACATGTCATACCCCACATAATTATGTGCTAATGTGCTTGTGATAATTTAAGTTAAACTTGTGAATTCTTAAATTCCTAAAGGGCAGTGATCTAGGTTCAAAACTTGATTATTGGCTTATATGTTCAAAGTGTTAAGCTCGCTGATGAAGTCGAATCATAAAGTTTTGTTTAGATCTCAAAAAAAAGAAAAAAAGTTTATTGGACAAAATGAACATGCATTTATCTACGAAAATAACAAAAAAAAAAAAACTGTGGGACAAGTGAGTGTGTGAATGTATCCCTATACCTCCAAACTTAAATTACACATTGTCCCCAATGTGTGAGTAGCATGGAAGGATCTGACCTAGGAGATGGAGAGCTATATGGCTGGCATGGCTTGGAGCACGCCCCCAAACTTTAACTGGATGCACTGACACTGTCCTTGAAAAAGAAAGAAAAACAAAGATAAAATGGAAAAAAAGTAATAGACAATAATATAAAAGTATAAAATACGAATAATAACATAAACTATAAAAAGGATATGCATTGGGGTGCCTCCCTTGAGCGCTAAGTTTAACATCTTCAGCCAGACGTGGTATCCTCTCACTGCTGATCATCAGGTGGTGCAGTCGAAGAGGTACCGAGTGTCGGAGGTAAGCGATCAAGAATGACCTACAGCATAGCCTCCTGGCGTGCTAACCGTGCCTCTAAACTATCCATGCGCTGATGCACGAGTGTGGTAGCAACAGAGACCGCACCTCGGAAGGAGGACAACTCAGCTAGAAAGTGTTGGGACTCGGTGAGTCCCATGTCTGAATGGTCCTCCTCACGTACTGGGCTAATGACCGGGGAATCGGTCTTCATGCGATCCTCCTCAACTCGCTCAGCTGCTGGAGCAGGTACTAGGGCTCCTCGTGGCATATACGAGATGTTGTGTGTCCACTGAGCCTTCCCGAAGAAGGGATGCTCTCGCACTGGCCCTTCACTGTGGGTCCTCTTAATCCCCTTCTTCTTGGGGATGAAGGAGAGTAAGAATGGGAAAGGGAGGCCCCAAGCATTGGCCGTGGTGGTCTGACGGCCATGTACGTGATCCCAAAACTTGTGCAGCTGGCTCTAAATGATAGCCGGGATGGAGTACTAGTTTGGAGAAACTGGTCTCGCCACTGTGTTTTGTGCCCCAATGGACACACATTACGTTGTAGGATTGTATCAACAAGCCACAGTCGGGGAGGCAGATTGGACCGGCTGGCCGCATTGTAATGTTTGTCGCATACTGGCTAGCGCACATGTCCGTGATGATCTCGGTCAGGGCTAAAGGACTCCGGTTGCTCCTCGATATCAGTGTCCTCAGGAGGGGTCTCATCGATGCAATGAAGAGCAGCAGCGATATCGGCACTAGTCACCTCGATGGGCGTGCCCCGAACTGAAGAAGTGAGAACTCCCGGTCTGCTGCAGTCAAATGAGAGGCTCGCTTAAAACTGGACCACGAGCTAGGAGTAGGCAGTGGAACACACTGGCTTGAATAGCCTCTTCAACCCTCGATGTCATAATTCTTGGACGACCCATTAAGTGGCATCCATATGCCGGAATACATCATCGATGGGGAATGAGGTCTCAAATAAAAGCTCGTGCTGCTCGATGCTAGGCCGAGATGACGAAGCATGGCTGCTGGATGCACCGGAGGTGGAAACTGATGGTCTTGACATGCTGTGTTCTAGGTTCTGCCTGTTTTGCGATCGATCTCAATGATGTGCGCTCGATCGCACACGGTTAGGCTTTTCGTCGAACAGCTTGTGTGCACCAAAAGGACAAGCTATGGTTTGCAAATGTGGAACTCGTTCCTAACCCCCTGCAAACGAACAACCACACAATCATACACAAAATAGCATATATGTATAATTCATTGCACAGTTTCTATTTTTAAAATTCGTGTGTGTATGTAGAGTACCTTGTGGATTAATGGGGATGGGAATAGAGGTAATGGTGGTTGATGGTGATGAAGGCAATGGATGGTGACAGAGGATGGTGGAGATGGAGGTGGTGATGAATGATGCTGTGTGGTAATGGTGAGAGGGAGTGGTGCGAGTGGAAACGAGAGTGTCTGAGGGCGAGTGCACGAGTGATTAGTGACGAGGGAGTGAGTGAGTGTGAGTGTGAGTGAATTTTCAGACTTATAGCTAAACCACTGTCTGCTGCGAGTGCGCTCGATCTCACGCGGGGTGCGCTCGATCGCATCTGTGCGCTCGAACACGTTTGAAAGAAATGCTCGATCGCACACCTGCGCTCGATCACACTGGGGGATGCGATCGATCGCAAGCAGGGCATATGGGCACAAATAAAAACTTACCCTAGCTGAAAAAATGATAAATTATTGAAACAATACTTCTTTACCATTTGTTAGTGGCCTCAGTACCACTAACCTTACCAGAGGTGCTTAAGCTTAATAGGTGATCTAATTTTTACTTTGCTCAAGCACTCTCTTGCTACCGTGCTGGTTGTTTGGAAGGAGGCACTTAGAGTCCACCTCTTGGAGCTCTAGTGCTTGTGTTTCAGCTGTATACTGTACTGATTCAAGTGCCAAATCTTCATCTCTTGGAGGAATGTTAATGTCGAGGTAAGGCTTGGCTCTATGTCCATTGATTGTAAAGGGCTGATTTCCGTTGGGGCCACAGACTTCTAATGCACCATAAGGGAAGACCTTGGTGACCATGTACGAACCGTACCATCTGGATTTGAGCTTACCTGGGAACAGCCTCAATTGTGAGCCATATAACAGCACTTTTTGTCCTACTTTTAACTCCTTCCGGACTAGTTGTTTGTCATGATAAACTTTTGTCCATTCCTTGTACAACTTTGCATTCTCATAGGCATCATATCTCAATTCTTCAAGCTAATTTAGATGCAGTTTCCTTTTCTCACCCACTTGCTTCATGTTGAAGTTGAACTGCTTAATGGCCCAATATGCTCGATGCTCTAATTCCACCGGAAGATGGCATGCTTTTCCAAAGACTAGGCGGTAGGGAGACATGCCAATTGGAGTCTTATAAGCTGTCCTATATGCCCATAGAGCATCATTTAAGCGTAAAGACCAATACTTCCGGTTAGGCTTCACAATCTTTTCTAATATTCCCTTGATCTCTCGATTACTAATCTCCACTTGGCCACTGGTTTGAGGATGATATGCAGTGCTAACTTTATGAGTGATTCCATACTTTCAGAGTAGTTTGGCAAAAGAACGATGATGAAAGTGACTGCCCCCATCACTAATGATTGCTCTTGGAGTTCCAAACCTAGTAAAAATGTTAGCCTGCAAAAACTAGATAACTACTTTGTGATCATTAGTCCTTGAATGGACAGCCTCGACCCATTTGGACACATAATCCACGCCCACAAGAATATATAAATAACCAAATGAGTTAGGAAATGGTCCTATGAAATCAATACCCTATACATCAAAAATTTCTACTATATAAATATTTTGTAAGGGCATTTGATTTTAGGAAGAGATGTTACCTGTCCGCTGGCATCTATCACATGAGCTGCAAAAGGAGAAAGCATCCTTAAATAGGTTAGGCCAATAAAAGCCAGATTGGAGTACCTTAAGAGCTGTTCGTTTTGCCCCAAAATGTCCTCCATAAGCAAACTGGTGGCAGTGTTTCAATACGCTAAAGTGTTCCTCATCTGGGATACATCGTCTGATGATTTGATCGGGGCAAGTTTTGAAAATATAAGGATCATCCCAATAGTAATGTCTTGACAGAGATATCAGCCATTTCTTTTCTTGAGTAGTCATGCCTGGAGGAAAAACTTTAGCAGTTAGATAATTTACTATATCAGTGTACCATGGGAGTTTTACCTCTAGTGCGAATAGTTGTTCATCGGGAAAGTTCTTATTCAAAGGTAACTCTTTATCATCACTCTCATATGGGAGTCTTAACAAATGATCAGCAACTACATTCTCACTGCCCTTTTTGTCTTTGATCTCTAAATCGAATTCTTGGAGTAGGAGTACCCATCTGATTAGCCTAGGCTTTGCATCTTTCTTAGAAAACAAATATCTTATTGATTCTTTGACCTAAGATAGCTCCCAAAGCAAAGTCACTGGCATCACACATTAATTCGAAAGGGAGATTCCAATCCGGTGCCATCATTATTGGGGCAGAGGTGAGAACATTCTTCAAGGTGTTGAAAGCTTGCATACAATCATCATTCCATTCAAACTTGGTATCTTTAGTCAATAGTGCACAAAGAGGTCTCGAGATTTTGGAAAAGTCCTTGATGAATCTTCTATAAAAACCGGCATGTCCAAGGAAACTTCTAATGCCCTTGACCGTGAGAGGGGGAGGTAGCTTTGAAATGATGTCAATCTTAGCCTTGTCTACCTCAATACCTTTGTCTGAGATGGAGTGACCCAACACAATACCTTGTTGAACCATGAAGTGACATTTCTCCCAATTCAGTACCAAATTACTCTCTTCACATCTCCTTAGGACATTTTCCAAATGATTCAGGCACTCATCGAAATTAGATCCAAAGACACTAAAATCATCCATGAACACCTCAATATATTTCTCTACCATATCGAAAAAAATGCTCATCATACATCTTTGAAAAGTGGCTGGTGCATTGTATAAACCGAATGGCATTCTTCTATAAGCAAATGTACCGAAAAGACATGTGAATGTAGTCTTTTCTTGATCCTCAGTTGCTATGGCAATTTGATTGTATCCATTATACCCATCCAAGAAGTAGTAATAACTGTGACCGGCTAACCTCTTTAGCATTTGATCAATGAATGGCAGGGGAAAATGGTATTTTCTAGTTACTTTGTTTAATCTTCGGTAATCAATGCATACTCTCCATCCCATTGTTTGTCTTGTAGGTATGAGCTCATCATCTTCATTCTTTACCACGGTAATCCCACTCTTTTTAGGAACGACTTGGACCGGACTCACCCATTTGCTATCCGATATAGGGTAAATGATGCTAACATCTAGTAGCTTCAATATCTCGGCTTTTAATACCTCTTTCATGTGTGGGTTAAGTCATCTTTGAGCATCTCGAGTGGGCCTTGCTTCTTCTTCAAGGTAAATATTATGCATGCATTTTGCTGGACTTATCCCCTTAATGTCAGCAATGGTCCACCCAATGGCAGTTTTATGCTCCCTAAGAACTCTTAACAGCTTCTCTTCTTCCCCACTACTCAAGTTAGCAGCCACAGGTAAAGTCGCATTTTCTCCTAAGTAGGCGTATGTTAAATGCTTGGGTAGTTGCTTTAGTTCCAATGTTGGTGCCTGCACAATGGATGGAAGAAGAGTAGTATTAGTGGGTATGAGAGTTTCAAATGGAGGAGGATACATATTGGAGTATTTTGGAGAGGTCGCAAGTTGGTGCACAGTTGTGATGATGTCATCAGTAACATTTTCATATTCTTGCTCAATATCCATCTCCATGAAGCTATGCGTGAGAGTAGTCTCCAATGGATCAATGTGTTGGACCTGAAAAGCTTACTCAACAAAGTTTTGTATCATACAAACATTAAAGCATTCCAAGTTATCTTGAGGAAGTTTCATTGCATCAAATATTTTAAACTCTAGTTTCTCACCATTGATTTTCATACTTACTATACCCTTTTTTACACAGATCTTAGTGTCGGCAGTTCTCATAAATGGTCTCCCTAATATGATAGGTAAAGGTAATGGCATAGAGCATTCCTCCATGTCTAATACAATGAAATCAGCAGGTAAAATGAACTCACCAACTTTTACTAAGACATCCTCGAGAACACCCCTAGGTCTTTTTATACTCCTATTTGCCAACTGTAAGGTAATAGAAGTCGGTTGTAGCTCCCCCAAACCTAGGGTTTCAAATACTGTGTAAGGTAGCAAGTTTACCCCCGCTCCTAAGTCTAGCAATGCCTTGTCAAATAGCTGATTACCTATTCTACAGGGAATAGTAAAACTACCCGGATCTTTCAGTTTTGGTGGGAGTTTTCTTAGCAGTACATCACTTACCTCCTCAGTTAATGCTACAGTCTTATGCTCTTGAAATTTTCTTTTATGAGTGCAACAATCTTTTAGGAATTTAGCATAGGCAGGTATTTGGTGAATTGCATCTAATAATGGAATATTAATTTCAACTTTCCGCAAGGTCTCAAAAATATCAAGTAGTTTACTGTCATTCTTTTGTTTTACTAACCTTTGCGAGAAGGGTGATGCATTCACCTTCTCCGTCTCACTTACCCTTGATGCTGATGGTGTCTCTTTGGATGCTACTGGAGATTCCTCGGATCCGATTACTTTGCCATTTCTCAATGTCGTGACAACCTTTAGTTGTTGATGCCCCCCAGGGTTAGGTAGTGTTTGAGCTAGGAGCTCCCCTTGCTTTCTGCCACTGAGCTCTTTAGCTAGTTGTCCCATTTGTACCTCTAGTCTTTGAATTGCTTGCTCATGTGCCGCATTGGTTTGTTTTTACTGAGTCATGAACTGTTCTTGTGACGTCACCAGTTGTCTTACTAGACTTTCGAGGTCATTTTTCTTTGGTTTGGGAATAGCATGAGCAGTGGGCTGGGGGTTTCGTTGCTGTCCTTGATTGTTTTGATTGTTGCTCCATGAGAAATTCGGGTGATTTCGCCATCTGGGGTTGTACATGTTGGCATATGGGTTGTTCTTCAGTGGATAGTTGTTAGGCCCTACGTAGTTGGCTTGTTCCGGATCTGCAGATGAGTACAAAGGACACGTATCAGTATTATGGTCGTATTGAGAACAAATTGCACATACTGATGGTAGGCTGGATGAGGCATTTTGAGTAGTTATGGCTTTTACAATCATATCTAGTTTCTTCTCCATTATTGCTATTTGAGGGGAAGATCCTCCATTTATATTTACCTCATATATATCTTTACCCTTGGTCACATGTCTACCTCGAGAGGTGGGTGTGCTCCCTGAGGGTTTCAAAGAGCTCCATTGCTTCTTCACTGCTTTTCTCCATCAGGACTCCTCCACAACCTGAATCAACAATACATTTGTTAGTATCATTTAAACCTTCATAAAAGGCTTGTGCCAGTTCATCTTGAGGCAGGTTATGGTGTGGGCATTTGAGTAGCAAGTCGTTGAAGTGTCCCCTTGCTTCGAAGAAGAGGTTCCCATCCTTTTGTTGGAAGGACTGGATCTCCTTCCTCATTTGTCTCGTCTTTTGGGCTGGGAAGAATTTCTTCAGGAACTTGCTTGCCAACTCCTCCCGAGTGTGGATGGAAACTGCAGGCAAAGAATTATACCAAAGTTTAGCATTATCTTTCAAGGAAAAAGGGAACAAAATTAACCTTATTCTTTCTTGGTCTAATCCTTGTATGTGCTGGAACTTGCAAAGATCAAAAATTCTCGGAGGTGCAAGTGTGGATCTTCGTTAGGAGTGCCTCTAAAATGAGTCAAAGCATTCAAGATTTGTGGATATATGTAATAATTTCCCGCCGCCTCAGGTTGGTATGCAATGCATGATGGTTGATCAATGTTTCGAGGGATGAAGGAGTGCTTCATCGGTACTCGTGCAGGTGGTTGCTGGTTCTCGAGCTGTTCCGCCATTTGTGTTTCATTCTCGACTTCTTCTTCGTTCTCCTTGAAGTTGTTCCTTAGCTTTTGTTGGATAGTCCGCTCAAGCTCGGGATCAAGGGGAAAGAATTCAGGATGTCGGGATCGAAGTCCGTGCATAAATCAGAAGAAACAACTTCAGTGCAGCAGTTCAACTCTGCTGCTCGGATCCTTTCTGCCCTAATTGCGCTCGATCACACAGGAGGTTGCGATCGATCGCAAGTACCACAAAAAGTGTGAGTTAGGGTTTGATGTGCCTAAAATAGAAAACAATTTAATTAGGTTTGATGAAAAATAAGGATAGTAAACAATACTAGCGTAATAATAATGAAAGTAATTCTAAAAAGAACTTTAGCGCAATCCCTGGCAATGGCGCCAAAAACTTGTTGGACGAAAATATACTTAAATAAGTAAGCAGATAATCGTACTAGTTATACTCGCAAGTGCACAAGGTCATCAATGTAGTCTAGTGTGCAAAAGCAAGGTCATCTCCACAGGGATTGGTAAAGTTGCTTTTAGAATCAGTTTCTCTTAAAGTAAAAAGAGATAAATAACTGTTGGAAGGTGATTTGATAATAATAAAGACATAGGGCTTTGATATCCACCACTAGTCATACTTTCCCAATTTGTATAAGGTATCAGTGCACTAGCCTTATTATGTATACCTACTGGTTGCCAACCTAAGGGCATGGTATCTACTCCTTAAGCTATTGATTTCCCTAAGCAACGAGTTAGGCATGGTATCTACTCTAACTCTTTTCTTCCTTAAGGGATTCAGCATGGTATCTGCTTGAGTTGTTCCTTAAGAAAACATAAGTAATATGGAAATCGACAACCACATGAGACCTAGGGCATGGTATCTACTCTCGGTTTCCCATGTTGATTAACCCGGGTATCCGGATAAGATATCCCTTGTTACTAATGTTAGATCTAGGACTCGGTCATCCAAATTGATCTAACTAACCTATCCATACCACATGCATACGTTGGCCTTACACATGCATATGAGGAATTTAAATAAGCATAGGCATTAATCAAGTTAAGTAACATAATAAAAGCTATTGGCAAAGATTTTATCAATGAATATAAATATGGGAATGCATAACTAGGGCTTCAATCGAGCCCTATAAGAAAGTTAGTTACACATACTATCTGAAGTAAACATTATAAATAAACTAAACATTAAGGAAGAAGAGTAAACTCGAGAGAAGAGGCGTCAATTCTCTCCCAAGCTCTCAACTCCAAATAAAAGAAAAGAGAAAAGTGTTTTCTATCTCCAGTGTGTTATGTGTGTGAGTTACAAGTGTATTTATAGGTCTTTGAGAAGTCCTAAGAGACCCATGAGTTCCTAAACCTTTCTAAAAATGAAAATTCTCTTATTTCCAAAATAGGGTTCTGCAGTTTACTGTTCACGCCCGTATATGTGCGCTCGAATGACACTTTAGAGTTGTTAAAGTATAGAAGTATAATTCAAACCTAGATTAACCACAAAATGCCAACAAATAAGTACTGTTAAGATGCATTTTATGACTCTCATCAGTATGACTTACCAGTCGACTGGGAAACTTCTGCCCAAAGTACTAATCGATTAGGTTAGTCTTACAAGTCGATTGGGGACTGTTTGTCTAAAACACCAATCTTCTGGTGTAAGTACCCAGTCGACTGGGTTGCCTTTCAACCCAGTTTTTCATTCTTATAAAAGGTTTTGATTTTAAAACGTTAGTTTTTAAAATGCTTTTTTAAAAGGAGCCATTGGACAAGCTAACTACCTGAACAAGTGAGATTTACAACTTGTTTAAATACCTTATAACTATACTAGATCTTTTGTCTTAACTTGGTGATTGATTCGGGTTGAGTTCTTGCACCTTGATCCTTGGTTGAATGCTCTTATTGCTTAATACACTTAGATAACACTGTTAGTATAATAAGAGTTGTGTTTTGTCATCATTAAAATATAGGTGAGGGTCAACAATCAACTAAAAAAATAAAAGGTGAAAATTATGAGAAGCCACTAATCTTAGGTACATTGGATACCTCTTGGTGAATTGGTATCTTACATTGGCATTTGGTTTTGACAGGATTTATGGCATGAGGGTTCCTCTTTAAAAGAAAATTTTCTGAATGTGTTTCTCCATTGCTCGTGAATCAAAGGCTTTGATTAACTCTTGTGTAAGTATTCATAATGAGGAAATTGTGTGGGACATTTCTTTTGGTCAAAATGTTCATGATTGGAAAGTACTAAGCCTGAATAATTTCCTTTACTATATTTAAAATAAAAAATGAACTAATTACTTTGTGAAGATAAGGTCATATGGAGGTATAATTTGGGAGGAAAATTTTAGATTGTCCTATAACAAGTCTCTTCTTTCTTTGCTTGGGAAGCTTGTTAGGGTGGGATCTGTACTATTTATAATCTCCAAAGAAAATGGAAGATTTTGGTTAATAAATGTTATCTTTGCATAGAAGAAGCCGAGTTCATGTATCACTTTCTTTTGGATTGTTCTTTTACTAGACATTTATGGAAGAAGGCTTTTAGTATGGTTAGAATCCATTGATGGCCGATAGTTTTATTCAAGAAGAATTTTGGGCTTGTAGTAGTTTGAGAGGATCTAAGCAAATGAAAAAGGCATATAACTTAATTTCCCTCTCTATTTTTTGGTTTATTTGACATGAAAGGAATAACAGAGTGTTTAATGTGATAGAGAAGTCCTTTAGCTTCCATCAAGGATAGGTGGATGCATACCATTAGGTTTTGGTATAAGGAGAATTTTTTTGTTAACAATGAAGATTTTCTAGACTTCATTTAGACACTATCATGCATATATTGTTTTGTATTTAGGTGGCACCCTCTTGGTGCTTAAGTTTTAATATAATTCCTTTTATTCATAAAAAGAATGTTAAATTCTCTATTTTAGCACTAAGAAAACCAATTAAGTTTGTAAACCAAGTTCAAGTTCATGTCCAAAAAATTTATTATGAGTGGGAAATGGAGCAACACCCATCACTAAGTCAGCACCTAACCACGTGCTCATACTTTTTATAGTAACACTATAAGGGTGTAGATTTAAGGCTCTTATGCATAATTTAAATATATTTTTTTTTTCTTGTTTTGAGGATTTAATCAAGAAATACATATGGGGAAAGAGAAAAGAGATAGTTACATATAAGATTGACTACACAAGCTAGCTTCGAAAAAGAACCCCTAAATATATCTTCAAGTGAATGTTTATTGCAGATTTTTTTATGTGGTAGATTTATATAAATTATACATTATTATTCAAATATGAAAATGACTTAACCATTTATTGTGACTAAGGAAAAGATGTGGTGTAAACACATCGTGTGTGTGTTTTAATGTAATGTTTAATTAATTATTACTTGTAAACTATTGGATTAATACCTAAAAGATAGAGTATTTCTTAGATTGCCTCGTCTTTGAAGGCCTTTTTTTGCCTGATAGTTAGTGTCTATTTGGCTTTATTCTTTTTTATGCATTCTATTTGGGGTTTTTTAGCCGATGCACTTATCTTTTGTTTTCAATCTTGATGTCTTCTACAGGGGTAATTGGTTGCTAATTTGGCTTGTGGTGTGGAGCGTTTAAGGCTCAATTATTATTATTTTTTTAAATATCAAAAGGACTTGCATTATTAATATCCCAAAATACAACAGGAAGCATTATAGTTGTTACATAAATGCAAAGGCACTAAATATGTCATCTTGTTAACCACAACCTTAGTTAAAACATCTGCATTAGAATTTTTTCAAACAAGAATTTGCTCACCTTACCTTTCAAGTTGTAAATTTCATTCAAAATATTACCATATTTATAAGGCTTTACCTTATGATATGCTACCCAAGATGATGCCACCATTGAATTTGATTCAATTATTACATTTGTTGCTCCACACCATTGTACTAGAGGTTTAGTGTTGTAGATAGATGGTTGTTGGCTATCTATAGTGTCTTGGTGTGTTGAGTGGATTTTGTAAGGATCAGCAAAGTAGAAAATTGTATTACGGCTTGGAAATGTTTCTAACAAGCTATCTGAATTGTTATTTTCAGCAAAGTGTGAGATACCCGCATAGTAAATCAAATCTTTTTTGGGGGTTTGTTTGATGCTTTATCTATTTAATGTTTTTGAGGCTGTATGGGTGGGATTATAATGGACAAATTTGTTGAGGGTCACATGTAAGTGTATCTCACATGAAAAAAAAGTGGATAAATGAATATCTTTGTAACATTAATAAAATTATAAACGAACAAAATAGGCTTATCTCAAAACATGAACTGAGTGACCCAAATTTCAACTTTAGTATAACCGACTTACTCATAAGTTGTACCCCAACAAAGAATAAGAATCTAAGAGCTAGGTTGGGATGAGTCATATAGATAGGGATATTAGTTCATTAGATTAGTTGCCACATGGTTGATGAAATTATAATAAGAGTTTAGTACTTTTTTTTATTAAAAAATTATGAATTTATTACAAGCATTTAGTTGGATAATAACATGCTAAACAAAGAGGGTGTCATATTCATTATTAAAAACATCATGATAATTCTACCAAAACAATATATGAAAGTAATATGTATTATTCTTTGTTGCACACAGTGTTGTAAATAAATATATAATTGTTTTATCATAAGTACTCTTCAATAACTAATCAATAATTTTGGTTTTAACAAATATATAAAAATTAAAATAACTCTCAACACAAAGGATTTATTCAATTCCCGTCCAAAATCATGACTTTGTGTGAAGGTATGCAGCAAATGTATTAGCTTCATCTCCTCGAGGGTTAATAAGAGAAAGCATTGAGGAATGCATCTCTAAAGAGGGAGAATTATCAGTCCCACATTTCGTCATTCACAAGCACACTATCATTCATAATTCATTCTCGCACACCTCCACAACATAAATAATCTCAACTTATGCATTTTCATCACATCAAGAGAACAACCATCACATAGGATACAAGTGCACAACATAATTCCACACAATCCTCAATCACAAGCACTCTATTATTCATAATTCATTCTCACACATCTCTACATCACAAACAATCTCAATTCATGCATTCTCATCACATCAAGAAAATAGTCATCACACACATTGCACGAACACAAAACACAATTCCACACAATTCTCAACTCAACATCTCAACTCATCTCAATCATCACAATGGGGATGCCTCCCATATAACAGCACATTAAGCATCACATATTCGAACCCGTGGAAAATCCCCCCCACTCTCGGATCCAAGGGCCCTGCTATTTAAACAAGCAACAATATAAATTTACAATGTTACTATTATATCTCAAGGAATTTCCACGGTCTAAAGCCAACTCTCAAACCACTCAAAGTCCTACCTTCTCTCAGACCACTCATGAGTTTTACTAAACCATATCTCAGACCCAAAGGTCCTACTATTTAAATTTCTTTGAATATTTTGTCCAATAGGCACCACATCCACTATCACACAATCATAAACAAGAACAACTATATTTTTTCAAACATCAATGATGATACTAACATATGCATGCCTCATGTACCACTTACCAAACACATGTCAAACTATAAATTCTCATCACAACAAGTCTAAGTAAATCATCATAAAATCCATTAATCTTATTTTAGTATATCTCTAAGTGTATCACTATTCATTTTTATTCCTACTCAATTATCCATTCACTTACGAGTCTTTTCATGTAAATTTCTATAATTATCAATTATTTTAAATTTTAGAGTTCTATCTCCTTCTCAAGTACTTGAAGTGATATACACTCACCTTGTTATGCTACCGAATAAACTATCCTTGAACAATCTATTTGACCTTCATGTCATCCTCACTAGCATCTAGATACATATAAGACTTGTTCCACCACATTCAGTCACACACACACACACTATGCAATACCATATGTTGCCCAAATGTTTAGAATGCCATGCACGCACACCATAAACTACCACACGACACCGAACTCACCCGCACACTATTATATGATGATAGTTTACCTAGAATTCTATGCACTCACATATAGTTCACTTCTATATGATGCCAATTACTTAAAATACTATGCGCGCACACACTGCGCGCTATTATGTAATGCAAGATTTTGCCTAGAATGTGTATAACCTAATATTTTCACTTGATAAATATTTTATGGCTTACTCTAGAAAGCATTAAAGGTGAACTAATATGAGATTTCATGACATGCTCAATTTCTTGTGATAGGGTTAGGGTTTCAAAATAAAAAGAGAATAAAACTAATTTACTCAAGTACTTTCTCAAATTTTTCCTTGAAATACTTCATAAGGTTTCTAGTGAAAATCAAGGCTTTTCTTGGAAAATTATAATTTTGGTAAAACTAACCAATACAAGTTAAAATCATACTCTACTGGGTCTAAAATTATATTTTACTTTAACCACAACCCAAATCATTCTCTTGCATCATAGATCTTAAGGATAATCCAAGAAATGACCAAAAACTCAATCTTAACTTCAATTAACTCAAACTTTCTTATTTTAAATCCAAATCAACCCAAACAAATTTTCAAATTTAAGTATTTTAACCTATTTTTAGGGAAAACAGGAGAGAAAAATGTTATACCCAATTTTGTAAATTTCATTTCGCTTCAGACGAAGCGGGCGAAACATTTCGATTTTAGTCAAAACAGCTGAAACATTTCGGTTTCAGTCGAAACGGCCAGAACGTTTTAGTTTCAACAGTAAACCCAAATGAATCACCTCTATACTTCGTTTTGCTTTTTGTTTCGACCCATTTCGGTCATTTGGGTCTTTTTCGGCCGAAAATTACAATGCTAATTCTTTTATATTTTTGAAAATTTTAAGGGAGTGATTTGAGAATTTTCACTCTCTCTTCAGTTGGGGATTGATCAAATCCAGTTAGATAGTTCCATAACGAAAATTAACAACTCTATCTTAGATGATGTGGGTGGTTAATTATCATTTGATATTTGAATGATGATTGTTTTATTGTGATATGCATTTATAATTTTATATATATATATATATATATATATATATATATATATATTTGAAAGATATGTAATTTAATAGTAGGACAAAGTCTCAATTTGGATTTATACGAAAAAAAAATATTATTGATTTTAAAGCAAAAATTTGGGTTGGATTAATTTTTATATATGAATGGTGATTTCTTTCCTATGTTTTATATTTATAATTATATATATTTTTAAATATATTTAATTTGACATGTATACATTTGAAAATACCATTAAATATGAAATAGTGTATCGAAACCGAAATGTTCCATTTAAATAGCTAAACTAAAATGTTGTCCGGTGCAAAATTTACAACCTTAACTATACCTCAAAAAATAGGCAAAATAACTGAAAAAGCAAAAGAAAAGATGGTTGTCAGGCGTGAGGGGCCCACTGATCGTACCAAACCATGCGTGTGATAACACTTCTCGAACCATTGGACTCTTGGGGTTGTCCTTTAACCTTCATTCATAATATCGTGAGCAAATTCCTTCATGTGGTGGGGTGAGTGATTTGAAGTTTGGATGTTTTTAGATTTTTCAAGAGGGAAATGGAGAAAGAGCCACTAAATTTCTAGAGAGAGATATTTTGGCTGAAATGAACGACTTAGGGTTGCACTTGAGTTTATATAGTACCATTGAAGGAGAAATGACCATTAGGCCCTTCCATTTACCCATTTACAAGACATTTTTACTTGGACTCTCTAATTGATTCTAGAAAATTCTATCTTAACTTGTATAGCTTTAATATGATTAATATTTAATAATCTTGTCTGATAATTTAATGGATCATCCATATTCTAGCACGGGATAAAATAATTTAATTAATGCTCATGTATGCATGAAATGAACTCACACAATCAAGATAGACTCATTGGTAAAACCATGTTCTACGATTCTTTCCGTCCATCTCGAGTGTTCCTCATATCTTGCCTTCTCTTTATTTCCTTCTCTAAAGTGTTTCCAAGAATATCCCTTATTATACCATTCACACTTATACTTATCTCTTTAGCCTTTGTAGTTATATAAATGTACATACACTATTTGCATTTATAGTCTTTCAAAAATGAAATAGTAAAATACTTGAATAATAAAATTTTCACAGAATTTTTTTTTTAAATTTAAGAAAATTACATAAAATGGCCCAAATGCACTTCATTAAGGAATTCGAGTATTATATTCTATACCGTTACAAAATTTTGACTTTGAAATTTACCACAAGATTTTGAGGTAAGTATGAAAACTTAACAAGGACAAAGCTCTTTCTTAGTTTGGCATCGTATCACCTCTTTTAAGACAACATTCATAAGAACTTCAGCCATTTCCTTCAAACCTCAAAGTCCACAGTATAATTTATGTAGCGATTTTTAATTTCAGTTAAGTTACTCTCTATCGGTTCTCACATGATCTAACTGGTAATACCAAAGCAACCTAATAGATTATTTTCGTTAATCTCACTCGAACTAGTTGAAAATCTATACTTCCTATTTAGGTTACCAAAACACTTTTGAACTCATTTATAAATAGTAATTATTCGTTAAATTTAGGAAACAAGTAAATAAGTAAATATGACATGAATATCAAGACTCCCCCTTCTCCACAACTCTTTGCTATCGAACAACTTTCGTTTTAGTTAGCTCTTCTCAATTTAATTCACCAAGTCACCCACTAGATCCTCGACCCACCTGTACTTAACACATTACCATTTACCCTTTTTTTTTACATTAATATTCATATAATTCTCCCATAGGGAAACAAATTCCCAAACCCAACTCACACTGACCCTCACTCCTCTTCAATACTCTATGTCTCTAACTCAAATAAATACTCAAGGGCATCAATTTATTGTACAAATTTTCTCATACTTTCCTTCTAAGAACATCTCACCATAAAGAGTCTTCACCAACTATTTACTTATTCATCTCATTCAATAGCTCCAAGTACCTTTTTCCCAATGTAGATACGAATCTTAGTTGTTTTGACATAGTTTCCTAAGTCCTCAACTCGACTCAATTTTTTGTTCACCAATCAACTTCTCTAATCACTATCTTCACAAGTTTAATTCAGCTAAGGTGGAAAACTAGTTGATAAGCCTAAAAATTCAACTTTTGATTACCCATACAATTTCTTACGTTCTCTAGTTAATTCAGTCTATTACATGATTTATCTTTTCTGATTTAAGAATCTCCTAGTTCTAAACTCAAACTTCCATGTTATTGCACCCAAACTGAATACTAGTGATTTTAACTCCATTGTGGATGTTCACTCAGAGAACACATATAATTCGCCATTATAGTAACCACAATTATACACCCCACTGAACTTCATAACTGAAATCTGATTAGTCTTTTCCTTTAGTTAAATAAACATTTATCGGTACATTCAACACTATATCTAATGTTTCATATTAAGCCACTTATTCTCATACACATATAACAATCTCAATTCAATAGGTCATTACTCCCATCTCTTGTTTTTTAAATACTCTTAAGTTATGTGTGATTCATTAAATTAGCCTTTAGCCTCCCCTTCAAATTCTTAATAAACATAAGCCACTTGAAATTTACTTTCTATCCTTGATCATACCTCTAGGTAATTGTCTTCCTCTTTTCTCTTTTCCTAAACAACTTGATGAATGCCAAATATTGCATATTTTGGCTCCTTAATTTGCATTTGTTAGCTTAAGAATTTGTTACTTTGAGTTATTTTTCGTTGTTTTACAGGGTCACAAGCACTTGGAAAGGAGTTTCACTAAATTTCTAGAATTGCCCGTACAGATCAGTCATTTTTACAGAGTAAATTGTATTGATTCAGAAAGAACCAGGAGATGAGCCATATATGCTTAGAAAGATTCGGATGTCTATTTTCTGGAATTTATGACTCGTAAAAATGATTTTTCTAGAGAAAATTATGACAGTTTAAGTAGATAAAGGTCAGGCTGTGCGTGATTTCAGCTTGACAGAAGTGATATTTGCAGATTTAAACTATAATGATTCAGGAAGAACTAGGAGATGAGCTATGAATGCTTGGAAAGATCCGGATGTCTATTTTCTAAGAAATTTTGTGGCTCATAAAAATGATTTTTTTAGAGAAAGTTATGGCAGTTTTAGTAGACAAAGGTCAAGCTGTGCTGGATTTCAGCGTGAGCAGAAGTTTTGAAGGGCATGTGAAGGCTTAAATCCCACATCCTTCATCGGTTGGAAACACATTTCTATAACCTATGATGAGTGAAAAATATTCTATATTTTGGCCACTTAATTTACATTTGTTATCTTACGAATTTGTTACTTTGAGTTGTTTTCATTGTTTTCAGGTTTACAAGCACTGGGAAAGGAGTTTCACTAAAATTGCCAGAATTGGCTGTACAGATCAATCATCTTTGAAAATTAAACTGTATTGATTCAAGAAGAACCAGGATATGAGCCATATATGCTTAGAAAGATCCAGAAGTCTATTTTATGGAGAATTTTACGGCTCGTAAAAATGATTTTTCTACAGAAAGTTATGGCCATTTTAGTAGATAAAGGCCAGGCTGTGCGGGCTGTGCTGGATTTCAGCGTGAACATAAGTTTTGAAGGACATGTGAAGACTTAAATCCCATATCCCACATCGGTTGGAAACACATTTCTATATCCCACATCCCACATCGGATTGGAAACACATTGCACTCGTGGTATTTGCCTATATAAGACCCACTCCACTTCATCATTCAGTGTACAATTCCTGAGCCACTTTGGTGTTTACCGGTGGACGTCCGCTAGCATTTTGGTGGATCTCGAAGGCTTTGTCACCACGAGGGGAAGCACCACCCGTCGGCAAGTGGAATTTCTCCCATGTAAAGTTATTTATTTATTTCTTTACATTTAGTTGTTTTAGTTTAAATGTTTAGCACTTTTATTATGAATTGTAGTTTCATAGTTATGAGTGGCTAGACTCTTCAGCTAAGGTTGAAGATGAAGCCTCGCCGTTGTTTGGCGTAGTAGTTCAGATTTTCTTGTACAAATCTGAAAATTTTTAGTATAAATGTTCTGTCAATTATTTGAGTTCATCTTATAATTGATTGAGTTTAAATTGTCTGTTGGATATTCCTTGTGTTTCATCTGATGGATACATTGAATGCTTTTCGATTAAATTGGATTTCCTTTGTGATTTGTTGAGAGCAGATACATTGGATGCTTTTGGTTTAGTTGAGATATTCTTTGTTTTTTGTCTTATAGTTGGATTCATGGAATGTTTTGATAGGCTATATTTTTAGAACATATATGCTTAACTTCGATCGGGTGGATTTGGAAACCTTAGTGTTTTAATTATTAGTTTTTAAAAATCAATTTAGTTTAATTTTAATTTCTTTTGCAAATTATCATCTGAAATTCGGAACTAGGTTAAGATAGAGTTAGTTTAGATTGAAAATATACTTTAACAACGCAATTCCCTGTGGATTCGACCTTGCACTTGCACAACGCTATACTGCAAACGACTCGTGCGCTTGCGAGTAATTTAAAACTCACAACAAGTTTTTGGTACATCCCGCATCATATTGGAAATACATTGCACATAAAAGCACCATTTCACTTCCCCAAATGTGTGCAATCTCCAAGGCTTTGCTACCAAACAGTATGCAGTCTGGAGGACTTTACTACCAATCAGAGCAATCCGGAGGGCTTTTGGGAGCAATATAGGGAATCTCCACTACCAAGTGGGGATGCTCACGAAGAGTACAAATTTTCCCTTGAGATTTTTGTTGTCCATTATATTTATGGGTAACTAAATTCTCAAGTGGGGCTAGGGATAAACTTGCACAGTTGACAGTATTTTTTATTTTTAATTTATGTATTTGATCTTTAATTATTAAAACTCTTTTGTGTTATTATTCGCAATTTATTGGTGATGTTTTCTTTTCCGAATAGTCATAGAGTTTATTCTGTTTATAGATTCAGTCATGCTTTTTTTATTGAATGGATTAGCTCTTTGATTATGTTGGGATAAATTATTTATCTATATTGATTTAGTTCTTTGCTGCAATATCGCTTACTGAGTATATTGTCATCGTTGGATTTTCTCAATAGTGATAATAATTTACGTATTTTAAAAGTGGTGAATGATATTTCAAAGGGTTACATTTGGTTTAATCTTGGTTCATAAATCAACACCTTCCGATTGAGAATTTTGGAATTGAGTTATCCAATGAATTAAGAATAATTAAAATACCAGATTTGTGCAAGAGATTCCCGACGCTTTACTATTTCACTTTACTTTGTTTTAAATTTGCATTTACAATCAATCTTTGTTCTCCATTAATCACTTGATATTTTTCTTTAGTTTGTTTGTACCTTCTACTATTCTTTTAATTTGTCTCCCTGTAGAATCGACACCCCAAAGCTTTGCTACAACTACTGCGTTATTCTTTGGGCCTAATCAAATTTTGGTGCCATTGCCGGGGAGATGGTAGAAGAATTGCTAAATAGTTTTTCTTTGCAGCAGTTTGTAAAGTTGATAATTTCGTTCCTTCTTTTAGCTTGATGCATTAATTTTTTATTTTATTTTATTCTTTCTTTTTATAGTATTTTTATTATTTTGTGATCTTGCGTGCCCAGATATAGAGATATTTTGGGTAGATTTGCTTGTAGGCCTGTGTTAGAGTCAGAATTAAAAAATTTTAAATCCTTTATTTGAAAATCCATCTAGTCCTAAAGAAATGAGTGAACACGAAGATCAACCCACTAGGACCCTTTAGGATTACCTCCACCCTACACGCATAGCCACGCCATCATGCATCATGTTTCCAGCTAATACTCACCAACTAGAGTTTAAAACAGGGATGATACAGTTACTCCCTACGTTTCATGGCTTGGAAAATGAAAACCCATATGTGCACATTAGGGAGTTTGAGGAAGTAGTTGCGACTTTTCATTGTCAAAATGCAACTGATGACATTGTGAGACTTAAGTTCTTTCCTTTCTCTTTGAAGGATATAGCTAAGAGTTGGCTATACTCACAGAGACCACGATCTATTGGGTCATGGAATGAGATGACTTGGGTTTTCTTTAATAAATACTTTCCCCAACATAAGACCAACGCTTTAAAAAGGCAAATCTCCACCTTTGCACAAAATGACAATGAGACTTTGTATCAGTCTTAGGAGAGATTTAAGGAGTTGTTGAGTATGTATCCTCACCGTGGGTATGAGAATTGGCGCTTAATGAGCTATTTTTATGAGGGACTTACATATAGAGAGTACCAATTTGTTGAGATGATGTGTAATGGTGAGTTTTTACAGAAAAATCCTAATGAGGCCATAGAATACCTCAACGAGCTTGCTGAAAAAGCTCACACTTGGACTGGACCTAGTGCTACTGAAAGCACAAATAGGTCATGACCTGCAGGAAACCCAAATGGTGGTGGAATTTACTATCTTAGGGAAGAGGATAACCTAAAGGCTAAGGTCGAGATGCTCACTAGGGAGCTAGATGTGTTAAAGACTAAGGGCTTAAAGCCAAAAACGTGGCTAATCATGCAGAGTCTTTTGGACCATGTTTTGTGTGTGGCGGGGTGGATCATCTCGCCCAAGAGTGTCCCACATTTGTTGAGATGAGAGGGATATATGAGGAACAATGTAATGCTATGTACAAGAAGCCTTTTTCACCTTTCTCTGATATCTATAATCCGAGGTGGCACGATCACCCCAATTTTAGCTGGAAGTATGAAAATCAACCGCCTGCACAACCCCCTAGATCATATCCTGCACCATATCATGCACCTGCATCTTCTAGGAGTCCTTTAGAAGACACTTTGCATGCTTTTATTGAGGCACAGGGTAAGACTAACCAAAGATTTGAAGCGTTGATTACATAGGTTGTTGAAGAAAATAAGGAGATAAAGAGCCAAGTGTCCAAATTGATGAGCTTCTTGAGTGTGAATGAGCAAGGTAAGTTCCCTTCTCAAGCTTAGTACACACCCCATAGTCAACACATTGCACAAAATAATTTGAAGGAGGTGAATGCCATTGTGACATGAAGTGGTAAGTCATTACACATCCCAACAATGAACAAATCAAAAGATGATGATGAGAGCCACCAGGCATACATGATTGACTCACTCATGGAAAATGTCCATCACCTTAATCCATTGGAGTCCACCCTCACTCATGGTTTCACAAGAGCATATATTGAGCCAGAATCTACAGACTTTTCTAATAACATCATTCAAGCTGTGCACATCCTTGAGGCCTCTCCAAAGCACACAAGCACCAAATTTGGCAGTGAAGTAGTTGCTGGTGCATCAACTTATGTTTTTCTACAAGGGAATAAGAGTGTCTGGCTGAAGACATAAAACTTAGCACTCATGGGAGGCACCCTACAACATATCCTTTTGTTTTTATTGTTTTTCATATTTCTTTTCTTGTTTATTATTAGTATTTTGTTGTTTTCTAGTATTACCTTCGTATTTCTTTTTTAGGGACAAATGTGTGCATCAGTTCAAGTTTAGGGGTGTGCTATGAGCCATGCCTATCCAGCTCGTTCTCCATCTCCCAGGTCAGATCTTACCATGTTATTCACACAGTGGGGACAATGTGTAATTTAAGTTTGGGGGTATGGGAGACACATTCACACACACTTTGTCCCAGTTTTTTCACACACATTTTATCCCAGTTTTTATTTTATTTTATTTTGTTTAAAAGAAAAGATAAATGCATGCGCATGTTGTTTTAAAATTTTGGTTGATCTAAACAAATATTGTGATGTGATGTCATTGGTGAGCTTAAAATATTGAACACATGATTTGATGATAGAGTTTTAAAATTTTCTTACTTACTTTAGGCATTTGAGAATTCACATATTTGATCTAATCTGACACGAAAACATTAGCACAAAATAGTGTGAGGTATGACATGTGAGTTTAATGTGTATGTTTCTATGACTCAACTGAAACTGGATGACTTGTTGGATAAACACGTTGATTAAAAAAAAAGAAATGCACAAAAAGAGAAAAATGCTCATGATGATCATTAATAAAATTTTCGCTGAGTAACTGGACCTCTTGCCTCAGTAAGTAGTGAGTGATCACGTCAAAAGGTGAGAATTTTTCTTGATAGTATTAAGGACAGTTTAGTTTCATAGCCTTTTTTACTCGAGTTAGAAAGTCCTTAGGGGTGTCTGTACACCTAATACCCTAAAACTATCTGGTTTGGGAGTCATTGACTCAACACTCACTGCATAGGTCAATTAGAAAGCTTAAGGGAACTAAATATGGCAGAGCCTAATAATAAAAGAGAGAAAAAAAAATTAATACTATGCCATCGTTGTTCATTCTGATGAGAAATTCTGTGAATCTTGAGACATGGAGACATTGCACATTGAAGTTATTTGAAAGCCTCATCTTTATATGCTAATTCACTTTACACTGAGTCAGACTTGTGATACCTTAGCCTGCTTTTTGTAAGTAATTAGATTTTAAAATTCCTATTCATTGCAAAAAAGGGTTTACATTTTAAGCTTGCTCATGAATGAATATCATGGTTTTGTATTGTTGGAAATCACCTTGACAAGATGCCCAAGTGGTGATCTTCCAAACACCCAAGTCTAGGATGACTTATAAAGATTTGGAATCGAAAGCAGGAACAGAAAAATCAAAGAAAGAAAGAAGACAAGCAATTGTTATCAAGCTTCGGCAATGTGCCTACGTCCCCATGAGTTCCTTCGAACTCTCTGCATTAAATCAATGGTTCTTTACAAATACAACAACCCTCTTTAAAAAGCTCAAGTTCTTGAAGAAACCAAGAAAAGAAGAAAGAAGATGATAAGAACTAACAATTCTCTCTATCTAATCTAGACTTCTCTCTCTTTACAACTAGCCTCACTACAATGAGTCCCTCTTGTGCTTGATTTTTTTCACTCTCACACAATTTTCTCTTGTATTACAATTGATCTCAAATTATGTCACAAACTTGTGTTGTTCTCTCTTGTTGTACATGGAAAATGGTCCTAGGTAACGCCTTATATAGTGCACCCACTTCTTGTCCATTCTTGTGAGTCAATCTCCACCCTTAGATCTTGATTGCCACTTAACCTTGGCCCTCCATCAATCCTAAGTGGTGCTGTGCATTTTAACCTTGCACCCACACACCCAAGAGGAGGTTAAAGCATGCTGTCCATGTGTGCTTTGGTGTGCCTAGCACCTAGGCGCTCAACAGGGGGCGGCATGGCACTGAGCAGGGCACACTTGCAGCCCATTCTGGAAGGTGCAGCGCTGGTGGGGAGCAACATGGCGCTAGCATGGGTCAGGTGAAGGGGTGGCATGGCGCACACTGATACTGCCCCTTCACACAGCAGTGCACACATTTTTCCTGCTTGTGTGCTGAAGTGCGCACACTAGTGCGCCTACCCTTACCTTGCTCCAAAGTGATGCACACACATGTGTGCAGTCTTTTAACTTGTTGTATTTTAATATTACAACCTTGGTTTATACTTTAACCATCTTTGAACCATGTTTAGACATATGTAAACCTTAGATAAATACCAACAATCTCTACCTTTGTCTAAGTGTTTAAACCCGAACCATTTTTCCAGAGAGCTTTGGGATCCAAACTCATCTTGAGTCATCAATTAACCAACTCCAATCCTAAGTAGTCCAAGTTAATGATTGAACTTACTTAGATGTAGAAATTTAGTACCCAAATCCACAGGATTTTCTTCTGTGGCTACCTTGTCCACATGGATGCATCATTTCGTAACATTTTCCTGAATGAAATGATACCGAACATCCATGTGCTTTGTCCTCTCATGGAACACTGGATTCTTACATAAGTGCAATGCACTTTGACTATCCGAAAACACCACAACTTGCTCCTTCAGTACCTTCAACACTTCCAGCAACCCTTCGCACCACATAGCTTCCTTAATGGCCTCCGTAGCCGCTATGTACTCAGCCTCGGTTGTTGAGAGTGCTACCAATGGCTACAATTGAGCTTTCCAACTTACACAACATCCATTTAAGTTAAAGAAGTAGGAGGTAATCGATCTCCTTTTATCTTGGTCTGCTCCATAGTCTGAATCCGCAAATCCCTCAAGGCAGATGGACTTACCCCTCTTCTCATAAACCAGCCCTAATTTTGAGCTTCCCTTCAAGTACCTCAGCAACCACTTCATCCTAAGCAAATGCTCATTTTCGGGATTACTCATAAACCTATTGAGAACACTCATTGCATGAGCAATGTCAGGTCTAATGCTAACCATGGTGAACATAACAGAACCAACTGCACTAGAGTAGGGGAATTTTTCCATTTCCTTCTTCTCTACTTTCGATCTCGGACTTTGATCGCTGGAGAACTTGAAATGACCAGTAAGGGGAACCTTTACTAGTTTGTTATCTTCTATAGAGAATTTAGATATCATCTTCTCTATGTAGGAAGTTTGAGAGATCTTCAATCTGTTTCTCTCCCTTTCCCGGATGATACACATCCCAAGGATCTTCTGTGCATGGCCAAGATCCTTCATCTCAAACTCCTCACTGATTTGAGCCTTCAATTTCTTTATCCTCTCCATGCTGCTCCCAACCAGCAACATGTCATTAACATAGATGAGGATGATCACCACTTCCTCAACCTTCTGCCCCTTATAGTATAAGCACGAATCATAGTAGCTCCCCATGAAACCTAAGCCGATTACAAAGGAATCAAACCTCTTATTCCATTGCCGAGGTGATTGCTTCAGGCCATAGAGAGATTTCTTCAATTTGCACACCAACTCTCCCTGCCTTCCTTCCTCATAGCCTTCGGGTTGCCTCATGAAAATTGTCTCATCGAGCTCTCTATGTAAGAACGTTGTCTTGACATCTATTTGCTCAATTTCTGAATCAAATTGGACCACCAATGCTAACACTATCTGTATCGTCTGTACTTCACAACCAGTGAGAAGATTTCGGTGAAATCTATGCCTTATTTTTGTGTGAACCTCTTCGTCACCAGGCTAGCTTTATACTGGACTTCATCCCCTGGAGTATTCCCTTCTTTGATCTTGTAAAGTCATCCACAATCCACAACTCTCTGTTTTTCAGGTTTGGGCACCAACTCCCAAGAGTTGTTCTTCATTAAAGAATCCATTTCTTCCTCCATAGCCAGCTGCCACTTTGACGAATCTTTACACTCCATGGCATCCGTGTAAGTTTCTGGTTTAACCTCTCCTTCTATCCAAGGAGCTACTACATTAGCATCCATAACCTATATCTCAAAGGTGGTCTAACCACCATCCTTTCCCAGTCTCTTGTGAGTTGGTAGTCATTCCGACTTACTGTATCAACCTTTTTTGTTCAGCCTCCTTTTGAGTTTCTTGAGCTTGGCCTTCATCCAAGGGCTCTACCTGGTCCGAACCTTCTCACCTTCTTTGCTCTACTTGAACCGTGTTCTCTTTGATGCGATGCTCCACAACTTTCGAACTGGTTTGCTCACTAGCCCCTGCAGGGTTAGTTTTCTCCAATTAGGGAAATAATAATTGATTAAAAATAACATCCCTACTTATAATCAGTTTCATGCCCTTCTTTTCTAAGGACCACAACCTATATCCTTTAATCCCATCACCATATCCTAGAAATACACATTTTCTAGATCTAGGGCTAAGTTTATCCTCCTTTTGATGTGCATATGCAGCACACCCAAAAGTCCTAAGGTTGCTTAATTCAGGGGGTTTCCCACTCCACATCTCCATGGGAGTCTTGAACTCTACAGCTCTAGAGGGTGATCTATTCACTAAGTATGCAACTGTAGCTACAGCTTCTCCCCAACAATATTTTGATAAACTGAATCCTATTAGCATGCACCTAACCTTTTCCATAAGGGTTCTATTCATTCTTTCAGCAACTCCATTTTGCTGAGGTGTTTTTATAATCGGTCTATGCCTTAGAATGCCATTTAATTCACATAATTTATTAAAATCATTATTGCAAAATTCTAAGCCATTATCGGTTCGTAAAGCCTTAACTGCCCTACCCATTTGAGTTTCCAGCAACTTCTTCCACACAACAAATTTATTCAAGGCATCAGATTTATTTCTAAGCAAATAAACCCACACTCTTCTTGAATAATCATCAATTAAAGAAAGAAAGTAAAAGTTACCTCCCTGTGTTAGTGTTTTTGCTGGTCCCCAAAAGTCCGAATGAATGTAGTCAAGAATCCCCTTAGACTTGTGCACTCTAGTGTTAAAGCTAACCCAGCGTTGCTTCCCACGAATGCAACTCTCACAGAAATCCAGTTTCTCTACTTTGTCTCCTCCAAGTAGACTATCTTTGCTAAGAACTTGCAGACCCTTTTCACTCATGTGTACCAAGCGAGTGTGCCAAAGGGTTGCCTTATCCATCTCAGCCATCAAGCTTGCTGCTTGATCGTTGATTTTTGTCTCTCCGATCATCTCATAGAGTCCATCATTTTTTGCTGCCTTGATCAATACCAAAGATCCTTTGGCCACCTTGATCTTTCCTCCCATTACTTTGAATGTATACCCCATGGAATCCAGCTACCCCAATGAAATCAAATTTCTCTTCAAATCTGAAAGATACCTCACATTTCGTAGCAACCTTGTGACTCCATCAAACATCCTTAATTAGATGTCTCCAATCCCTCGCACTTGGCAAGAATTGTCATTCCCCAAGAAGACCCTTCAATCATTTATCTCCTTGAAATTCTTGAACTATTCCTTGTGAGGGCACATATGATAAATGCACCCAAAATCAATAATCCACTTTCTGCTACCTTGCCTCCTGCTCACATTTGAGCACACAACAAGCACATTATCTTGTTATTCTTCTTTGGCAACCGAAGCCTCTCCATTATTGGTATGGCTTATCCTCTCATCCCACATCCTCTTCTTGCAATCTTTCTTGAAATGGCCCTCTTTGTTACAGTAGAAGCATCTCCTTCCTCCTCCAAATCTTGTCTTGGAATGAGATCTCCCATGGTTCTGCCCTCTACCTCTTGATTTCTCCTGGTAGTTGCCATGTTGCTACTGCCATTCCGAGTTGTTGGCCTTCCTCTTACGAATAGCCCATCTCCACTTGATGTCTCATTCATCTTGGCTTTGAAATCATGTGCCCTTTGGGCATTGATCACAATCTCCTTTGTTAAAGTGTCCCTTCCATACTCAATAGCATTAATCAAATTGTCAAAGCAATCAGGAAGAGAATTTAACAAGATAACAGCCAATTGTTCATCTGAAAAAATAATGCTACAGCTATTCAAATCTTGAACTAGCTTATTAAAGACATCAAGATTATCTTGCAACTCTTTACTATGATTCATTTTAAAAGCAAAGATTCTTTTAAGAAGATAAATCTTGTTAGGAAGACTTTTGGTAAGAAACAACTCATATAGTTTCTTCCATATGACAGCCGGATCTTCTGAGTCTTCGCACTCCCTTGTGATGCTATCTTACATGTGCAAGAAAATGGTGCTGTAAGCCATCTTCTTCATCTCGGTCCGCTGGTCCTCCATGATGCTTGCTGAAAAAGCATCATCTTCTCCAACAGCTAAGTCCTCTTTCTGTTGCATTAGAACAGCCTTGATCTTCCGCTTCCAAAGGACAAAGTCTCCCTTTCCATCAAACTTCTCAACACAGAAATTTGAAGCCATCTTTTGCGGACAAGATCCCTGATTTATGCACTACCCACAAATACTTTCTTTAACCTCAAGAACACAGATCGAAGATGGATCTTAACACCATTCTTGAATCACCCTAAAAAACACGATCAAATCTTGATCTTTACACCATTATTGAATCACCCAAGAAGTTGATCTTTGATTCTTGGAGTCTTGGCTCCGTCACCTTCTTGTTCTTGCTCTGATACCACTATTGAAAATCACCTTGACAAGATGCCCATGTGGTAATCTTCTAAACACCTAAGTCTAGAATAACTTGTAAAAATTTGGAATCGAAAACAGGAACAGAAAAATCAAAGAAAGAAAGAAGACAAGCAATTGTTATCGAGGTTCGGCAATGTGCCTACGTCCTCGTGAGTTCCTTCGAACTCTATGCACTAAATCAATGGTTCTTTACAAATACAGCAACCCTCTTCAAGAAGCTCAAGTTCTTGAAGAAACCAAGAAGAAAAGAAAGAAGATGATAAGAACTAATAATGCTCTCTATCTAATCTAGACTTCTCTCTCTTTACAACCAGCCTCACTACAATGAGTCCCTCTAGTGTTTGATTTTTTTCACTCTCACACAATTATATCTTGTATTACAATTGATCTCAAAGTATGTCACAAACTTGTGTTGTTCTCTCTTATTGTACATGGAAAATGAAGCTAGGTAACCCCTTATATAGTGCACCCACTTCTTGTCCATTCTTGTGAGTCAATCTCCACCCTTAGATCTTGATTGCCACTTAACCATGGCCCTCCATCAATCCTAAGTGGTTTTGTGCATTTTAACCCTGCCTTCATGCACCCAAGAGGAGGTTAAAGCATGCTGTCCATGTGTGCTTTGGTGTGCCTAGCGCCTAGGCACTCAACAGGGGGCGACATGGCGTTGAGCAGGGCACACTTGCAGCCCATTCTGGAAGGCGCGGCACTGGTGGGGAGCTACATGGTGCTAGCGTGGGTTAGGGGGTCTTTATTCTAGATGCCTAGGCACTGGTGAAGGGGCAGCATGGCGCACACTGATGCTGCCCCTTCACACAGCAATGCACACACTTTTCCTGCTTGTGTGCTGAAGTGTGCACACTAGTGCGCCTACCCTTACCGTGCTCCAAAGTGATGCACACACATGTGTGCAGTCTTTTAACTTGCTGTATTTTAAAACTCCAACCTTGGTTTAGACTTTAACCATCTTTGAACCATGTTTAGACATATGTAAACCTTAGACAAATACCAACATGTATGATGCTTAAATTTTAGGATACCATGAATGATGATCCTATCTTTATGTTCTTTGTTTATTTTTTCATTTAGCTTTTAGTTTTGTATTGCAAAGGGACTAGCAATATGTAAGTTTGGGAGTATTTGATGAGTGCCAAATATTGCATATTTTGGCTCCTTAATTTACATTTGTTAGCTTAGGAATTTGTTACTTTGAGCTGTTTTTCGTTGTTTTACAGGTTCACAAGCACTTGGAAAGGAGATTCACTAAATTTCCAGAATTGCTCGTATAGATCAGTCATTTTTACAGATTAAACTGTATTGATTCAAAAAGAACCAGGAGATGAGCCATATATGCTTAGAAAGATCCGGATGTCTATTTTCTGAGGAATTTATGGCTCGTAAAAATGATTTTTCTAGAGAAAGTTATGACAGTTAAAGTAAACAAAGGTTAGAGTATGCGTGGTTTCAGCGTGGCAGAAGTGATTTTTGCGGATTTAAACTTTAATGATTCAGGAAGAACCAGGAGATGAGCCATATATGCTTGGAAAGATCCGGATGTCTATTTTTTGAGAAATTTTATGGCTCGTAAATATGAATTTTCTAGGGAAAGTTATGGCAGTTTTAGTAGACAAAGGTCAGGCTATGCGAGATTTCAGCATGGGTAGAAGTTTTGAAGGGCATGTGAAGGCTTAAATCCCACATCCCACATCCCACATTGGTTGGAAACACATTTCTATATCCCACATCCCACATTGGATTGGAAATACATTGCGCTCGTGGAGATCCCCTATAAAAGCCCCATTTCACTTCACCAAACGTGTGCAATCTCCAAGGCTTTGCTACCAAACAGTGTGCAGTCTGGAGGACTTTGCTACCAATCAGAGCAATCCGGAGGGCTTTTGGGAGCAATCTGGGGAATCTCCACTACCAAGCAGGGATACTCACGAAGAGTTCAAATTTTCCCTTGAGAATTTTGTTGTCCACTATATTTATGGGTAACTAAATTCTCAAGTGGGGCTAGGGATGAACTTGAACAGTTGATGGTATTTTTTATTTTTAATTTATGTATTTGATCTTTAATTATTAAAACTCTTTTGTTTTATTATTCGCAATTTATTAGTGATGTTTTCTTTTCCAAATAGTCATAGAGTTTATTATGTTTATAGATTCAGTCATGCTTTTTTTATTGAATAGATTTGATCTTTGATTATGCTGGGATCAATTATTTATCTATATAGATTTAGTTCTTTGCTGCAATATTGCTTCCTGAGTATGTTGTCGTCGTTGGATTTTCTCAATAGTGATAATAATTTACGTATTTTAAAAGTGGTGAATGATATTTCCAATGGTTACATTTGGTTTAATCTTGGTTCATAAATCTACACCTTCCAATTAGGAATTTTGGAATTGAGTTCCTAATTGAGTTATCCAATGAATTAAAAATAATTAAAATACCAGATTTGTGCAAGGGATTCCCAACACGTTACTTTCTTTTAAATTTGCATTTACAATCAATTTTTGTTCTCCATTAATCACTTGATATTTTTCTTTAGTTTCTTTGTACCTTCTGCTATTCTTTTAATTTGTCTCCCTATGGAATCGAAACCCCAAAGCTATGCTACAACTACCGCGTTATTCTTTGGGTGTAATTGTAACTCCAATGCTTCCCATATTTGCAAAATAAAACGTCAAATCTACTCTTTAGAATCTATGTATACTATATGTCATATGCAATCATCATTTATCTTCCTTATGTAACACTAGTAAGCTTACAACATATAGTCCTACCACTTGAAATAATATTCGTGTCCCCAAACATCCTTTCCGTAGTTCTCAAGATTTGACTTAGCTTTACCACCAAGTGTAATTTCTCTATTTAGTAATCCCTTTGACCCGAAGCCTTAAAATCCTTTGTATTTAACACCTTAGATATATTGAAGAATTTATGAAAATTGAATTTACCCCCTAAGTTTGCCCTCTTCATTTTCTCCCTTTATTCCTTAGAGCTTCCAATGATTTTATATAATTCTTAAACCATATTATTATTATTATTATTATTATTATTATTATCATCATCATCATCATCATCATCATCATCATTACACTAATACTTAAGATCACAAAATATGTAGATGATCACCACCAAAGTGTTAATAAGGCACTAATCCATAAAAATCTCATATCTAATTCATGATACCCTAATATTAATCTTACTACGACATCTAATATCTTATTCCACCTTAATCCACCCATTGATCTTTATAACAATACCTACCAAATATGTATTCGTGATAATAACATCATTTTTATCAAGCCTAGATACCCCTTTATTCCCCAAGACAACAAGTTTATAGTATAATCTACTTGCTCCTTAATCCAACCTTTTATCATTAAACATACCAAATTATGTTGTAGTTGCTTCCTTACCCACTTATATCTCTTAACTGTAATTGTAATGTCTGAATTATTATCTTGGCCTATACTTCAAAACTTTCATTTCCCATCTAGCCAAGCCAAATTAATAATGTGCTACTCTCTTTTCAACTCATCATAATACTGTCACTGCCAAAATTTTAGATGTCATTAACAAATTTAACTCGCAAATTTTATTTATTGAATGACCAAAATTATTTAGAAAACTACTCAACTTTTCACTTCTATACCATGGTCTACCAAACACTATACCTACCCCATTCATTTCTCGAACCCAACAATTCCTTCCTCAGATTTACCAATCCTTAGCCATGAAATAGTAGTATCAAATCCAATGTTTAGTTGTGTCTAGTCCAAAAAAATATGTGATCTACACTAACTCATAAATATGGCTTCTAATTGATCACACCTTATATTTGTCTCCCAATAGACACAAATATTAGGATTACCCTACAACTCTTTAAAAACTTCCAATTTGACTTACTTTGCCTTCCTAAATGACCTCGTTTGACCATCCGAATTTTCAACAACTAAACTAAGGTCCACTATACAGTACATTCCATTCACCATAGTCTAACCAATATAGACTGATAAGTTAATAAAATTACAAATTCCATATCGATTAATTGTCAAATACAAAATCATAATCTCATGAATTCTCAAGATCAGATTAGCTTTCCCATTATATATAATTTCACCAGTTGAATTTTTCCTTCACTCCCTCATAAGCTTCACCATGTCTAATGTTTCGAGTCTGATTAGAAATTTGCAATGTTTAATAATTTTTTTCTTCAACTGTCTCATTTACTAATTTGTTTCCTCCACTTCCATTTCGCAATAATATATTTTAAAATTTTCATCAATTCCTCAAGTTAAGTACTTCCCTCTCGTCAATTTATTAAGTTAATTGACTAATAACTATCAAACCCTTGTCATCGGTCACTGATAAGAACCATATCTAGTTACATCTATCTGAACTATATAACCAGCAACTCATATCACTAATTCTTGCTCAAACAAACTCCTAGTCTTGTATCTAGTCTTATATCTCTCTTCATAATGGTTATTTTCCCAACTTTGGTATCTAACTATACATCAATAGTATTTGAATTTTAAAGTTATAATCTCATCACAATTTATTAATATTCATAAATTGTATCTCCCTATACTATTACTATCAATTTACAATTTCCAAATAAATAAGATCTTCAAGCTTTTGTTGTAAAAGAAAAGTATAAATTAACTCCATATGATTTCATCATTTATTGACAATCCTTTCTCCATGTCCACCCAAGGATGAAATATTTTTCCATGCGAGTGAATATATATAAAATTTAAACATACTCAATGCACATTAGTAATCCAAATCTTCATTTCCTTAAATTCCCACACTAGCACGTTTAATTTAAAACATATTAGAGAATTCAAAAGTATTTTAATCTAACAAGTAGGTCAAAGAAACGAAATAATTCATTACTATATCAGCATATCAACAACTTATCAGTTTACCCAAGCATAAAATCACTATATCTATATATCCTCATTAACAAAGAAAAAGAAAAAAGATTTAACGTGCAAATCAACCAGTCCTCTTTTGAAATAACTTAAAGATTCATATGTATGATAATTAAAGGCATTGCCAAGAAAATTTAGAAGCAAACTAAAGCTGCCAAGAATACCAAAAAAACTCATCAAACTGTAAACACAAGAATCGACCAAGCTTGAACATTAGAACTTCCAACCATGAACCAACTACTAAACCAGTTATGACTCCTAAAAGGCATCCTTAAATCCTAAAAAATGGCTCTTCATGAAACATCCAATGTGTCATGCTCATACAAAGGAAGTCTATAAAATCTTAAACCTAAAACTCTAATATACAAAACATAATGACTCATTCTAGACAAAACTTGTCTAGATGGAATCATTACTTTTAAATACCGAGTCCTAACCTAAAATGTCATGCAAACGACGGTTCAGAATGAAACACTTCACCATTCACCTAATGTGGTGCTTAAGTGAAATTTTGGGTGTGGTCAAAGCACGAAAGTCGTTCTCATTTTCCAACCCCTCATTTGAATCTATTACAAATCGCTTCTTTAATTAAAATCCTCCACCCCTAACATGTTTCAAAAAAAAAATAATGAACCAATAATTTTTACCTTCAAGAATTTTTATCGATTCACGATGGATGATAGATGTGAATTATAAAAGAAAAAAGAAAAACAACTATAGATGTACGTGCCTTTACTCAAACACATAAAAAGAGAAAAATGAATAGTGCTCTTTCTCGGTTTGGTTTCGAATAAATAGGGAAGTTGTAAACCAATGTTTAAACCCAAGAGGGGGTGAATTAGGTTTTTAAAAACTTTTGCTAATTAAACTTGCAAGTTTTTAAACAGTTAAATAAACAATGCACACAATCAAATAATATACTTGAAAGTAAATGAGTTCAAAGGAAGATAAAGTGCAAACTCCTTTTATAGTGGTTCGGCAATATTGGAATCGTTCCGACCCTACATCCACTCTTTTCAAGGAACCTCCTTAAAGCAATCCACTAAAACTTTAGTCGTGCAACTTCACGGGTGTTGCACAAACCTTACAACCAATCCCTTCCTTACGGAAGCTAATCCCTTCCTCACGGAAGCTAATCCCTTCCTCACGGAAGTTACAAATAAGTGTTTAATCCTAAACACTCTAAGAGTTATTACAACTCTTTCCCCTTTACAATAAATGAGATTTTTTGTAAAGTAAATGGTAGAGAGATACCAGTAAGTGTTTTTACAAATGAATGATATCTCTCTTTTAAGAACAAGCTTGAACAATGACTCAACAATAAGTTTTTCAAAGCTTTTGAGAATTAATGAGCTATCTTGCGTATTGAATGTATTCTCTTCTACTTTTAAATGCTCATTGAAGTGGGTTTATATATCCTTCAATTAATATGGCTGTTAGAGACTGACTTGGTAGGTTTGGAGCATTAAATACTCATGTCTCACGTCTCAAACAATCATATTTTTGAATTACTAGTCGACTGGGTCCTTGTACCAGTTGACAGGGTCAAGTGAAAAATGTTCACTTTTTGGCTTAGGGAGAGTACCAGTCGACTGGTTAAAGTTACTAATTGATTGGGTGAAGTTACCAGTCGACTAGGAACTTACTGTCCCATATCCCAATCGACTGGTATGTGAAGCTAATCGACTAGGTTGTCCTTCAACCCAGTTTTCATGTTTTAAAACTATTTTTGACTTAGAAACTTTTGTATAGTTGGTTTTGTTAAAATCTTTGCAAAATGAGTCACATATCAAGCTATGTAATTGAATATAAGAGATTTACAATTGTTTCAATTACCTTAATGCTTATTCTAGATCTTCTATCTTGTTGCGGTGTCAGAATCGAGTTGAGTTCTTGCATCTTGTTTCTGTATCGAATGCTTTTAATGTTTAAACATTTAGATAAAACTGTTAGTGCATTTAAAGTAATGTTTTGTCATTTATAAAAATTAAATATGGGTCAACAATCTCTCTTTTTTTTATATTAACAAAACTAATGAGAGAAAAACAGTTTTTAAAAGCTAAGTGTTTGTTTTTAGAAAAATTTAGGCAGAGCCTTCTCTGTTTTTCGGATAAAAGCAAACTTGTTAAGCATTCAAAATGCAGTTTATAAATAGTTATCTTAACTCAATCTCAACTCAACCAAGTATGCATTTCTATAATACATTTTTCAAAGTGATCGGAGAAAAGCTCCCCCTAAATCTATGCTCTATTCTAAGTTTACATTGATTTTTCTCTTTTTCTCTCCTGTTTTGACAATAGTAGAAAAGGGGGTGCAAAATAGAAAAATAAGCAACTTGGATATCAAAGACAGGAAGATAATGCAAAAAAAAAAAAAAAAACTTATATGCAAAAACTAGACATTATTCAAAGCTGAAAAGACTTCCCGAGAAGAACCGAAAGTTTCCACACTAGCTTAAGTAGTTAAAGCATATTGTGAAGTACGAATGGCTTAAACCAAGCAATCATATAGCTCAAAAATAAAGCAAGTATATTAACCATAAACTAGATAACTGAAAAGTAGGCAAATATATACAAGCATCCATACATCATAGGCTTATAGAAGTTGAATATCGAGTATAATCATAAAAATGTATGATAAAACATGAAATTTTCGTGCTAAAACTATCTAAGAACTGTACAAATGAAATCTAAATGATAGAACGAAGGAGCTCAGCGAGTGGTAAAGTCAGAGTTGTCACTGAGAAGATCTTGAATCTCTACCAAAGAGCCTTTCGAGTACTCTCGAAGTAACTCAAAGTCATCCCTGAGAGTGCCGATGTCGCAACGCATCTATGCAATATCAATCCACCATCGACTGGAAGCTCTAGTAGACAGAAGAGCTCAAGCTCTAGAAGCTCGTCTACATGGACAACTAGAGGCTCATAATAGCCTATGAAACGTCATCATGTCTAGACTGAATACCACTAAAGCCACCATGGCAGTGGGAGGAGCTACATCATTAAGAACCTCATCCTCGACCTCACTGTTGTCATCACCACCACTGATCTGTATGTTCCTCCCTACCTTAGAGTATATCATCCCATCTCGGATCGTGCACCCCATTTTCTTCAGAGAAAAGACATTGATGATGTCCTTCGGTCGATGTCCTAAGCCTCTGAGGCAGGTAGAGAGACACGGAAGTGCTGAAGGATCAGGGTGATGAGTATCCCATAAGGAAGGCACCCGAAGTTACTCGCTTCGCCGTTTATCATGTTGGCAAGCAGTAGGGGGTAGATATTGAAGTTGTGTCTAGTTTTGAGACACCAAATCAATGCCACATCTATCTTCGAGAGATAGCCCTGACTCCCGAGTCGTGGGTGGATGGTCCAACTCATGATGAGATTGAACAGCTTCAAGTTAAAGGGCATGTCACTACAAATGTGAAATGTAGTGGGCCTAAAGATGTAGTTAGGGTCGCCCTTAACAATCTGGCATGCCTCTTCATGATCGAAATTTTTCGGCCATCTGTCGAGACTCCATTGGATCCCTTCCACGGGGATTCTCAATTTGCTGACCAGGAGGTCAATGTTCACCTCAAAATTAACGGCCATGACATTGGTTTTAAACCGAAGAGCCAGTGCACTCGGTTTAACCAAGATATCATAGAATTGGTGAACAAGCCGTGGATAAACTTTTTGGTGTATATTGACAAGTGGTGTCAAGTGTATAGCTTTAAAGGCAAGTATAATATCAAAATTTGCATGATGGATAGAGTCAAAGTCGATGAATCTACCTGTAATGATTTTCTTGTGGCGTATAATGGAATTATATCTGCTCTTTGTACTGAGGCTCCAAAATAAAGAATCATCGAGTTCAGTCCTCGCCTTTTTGCTCGACGAACCGGCTAGCCCCTTCCCCTTTGTGTCTGGACCCGTGGATTTCTTAGAGTGTGGCTTTATAGTTGTATTGGGTTCTCTAGAGGTGTATTTCACTCGAATTCTCTCAGATATTTGGAAAAAAAAGAACATTTTTAGAGAGAGATTTGAGAGATTTTGGGAAATGTGGATTTTTCAACTTTGAAAAGTTTAAAAATAAATGATTTGGGGTATGATTGAAGGTTGTATGGTGTGGATTTGAGAGATTTTGGGCTGAAATCACGAATTTTCTAGATAGAGAAAGCTTGGGGTTTTCAACAATGGCATGAAATCTGAAAAATCTGAAGAGACTACTTATAGAATCGTGATACCAGTCGACTAGGTTAGGGTACCAATCGACTGGGTCGGGATACCAGTCAACTGGGTAAACTGGCAGAGAGACACTAGTCGACTGGATGTACCATACTAGTTAACTGGGTGGATTACCAAAATTTCAAAATTTTTGGCTCCAAATAATGTCTTGTAATACCATTCGACTGGGTGTTCATACTAGTCGACTGGTAAAATGGACAGTGTGAAACTAGTCGACTGGGTATACCTTACCAATCGACTGGGGTTATTGAAAATCTTGCTCCAAGTATTCTTGTGTAATACTAATCGATTGGTTCCTTGAACTAGTCGATTGGATCCTTTATAAAACTTAAAATTTTGAGCTCTAGCTTAGAATTTTAGCTCGAATTTGTTTATCTATTCCATCTTGAGTGAGAGATATTAAATGAGAGTTAATACTCATTCACTAGATGTCAATTTATGCATATGATGAATGTGAATGCAATCAAACATACAGTTTATCATAGTCTTTCAATCCCATCAATAGTCTAATCTTACAAAATTTATCTTCACTTAAGGGTTTTGTAAGAAAATTAGCTATTTGATCTTCCGAAGTAATGAATTCTAGTCTAATATCACCCTTTTGAGCATGGTTTCTTATGATATGATGCCTAATTTCTATGTTTGGTTCTAGAATGTTGAATAAGGTTTTTGGTCAAGTTGATGGAACTAGTGTTATCACAATGAATTAGAATATCTTTAAAGTTCATGTCATAGTCTTCTAGTTGTTGTTTCATCCACAACACTTGTGCACAACAACTTTCGGTAGCAACATATTCCGTTTTGGCGGTAGATAGTGCAACCAAAATTTATTTCTTAGAAAACCAAGAGGTTAACCTAACACCTAAAAATTGGCATGTACCATTAGTAATTTTTCTATCTAGCCTACAACCCGCAAAATCAGAATCCGAATACCAAACAAGCTCCTAAGATGATACTCTAGAGTACCATAAGCTTAGGTTTTGAGTCCCTTGTAAGTACCTTAGAATTCTTTTTACAGCAATTACATGTAAATCCTTAGGATTAGCTTGAAATCTAGCACACATGCATACATTGAACATTATATCAGGTCTACCTGCAGTTAGATAGAGAAAAGCTCTTATCATACTTCTATAATTTTTAGTATCTACACACTTACCTCCTTCATCTAGGTCAAATTTTGTAGAGGTGCTCATAGGAGTGCCAATTGGCTTTGAGCTTTTCATACCAAACCTCTTTAATAGGTCCTTGGTGTACTTTGATTGATTGATGAAGATCCCATCTTTCAATTGTTTGATTTGAAGTCCAAGAAAGTAGGTGAGTTCTCCCATCATGCTCATTTCAAATTCTCCTTGCATGCACTTAGCAAACTCTTGACACATAAATTCATTAGAAGCACCAAATATAATATCATCAACATATATTTGGACTAAAGGTGTGTCATTCTTATGTGTTTTTTGTGATATTTTTCCTCTTGTAAAACCATTTCCTAGCAAAAACTTACTTAGTCTTTAATACTATTCTCTTGGAGCTTGCTTCAACCCATATAGAGCTTTAGAAAGTTTATATACATGGTTTGGAATACTAGAATTTTCAAATCCAAGAGGTTGCTAAACATACACATCTTCTTCTATAAAGCCATTTAAAAATGCACTGTTTACATCCATTTGAAATAGCTTAAATTTATTGAAGCATGCAATGGCTAATAACATTTGAATAGCTTCTAATCTAGATACGGGAGCATAGGTCTCATCAAAGTCTATTCCTTCTTCTTGATTATACCCACTTGGTTGCTATTATTGTATGATTATTTGGTCTAGGAACTAAATTCCATACCTTGTCTCTTTCAAATTGATTTAGTTCTTCTTTCATAGCATTTATCCAATCGTTATCTTTTCTAGCTTCTATAAAAGTCTTAGGTTCTATTTGAGATAAATAAGCTACGCAATTGCAAATATTTCTAATAAAGGATCGAGTTCTTACCCCTTGTGAAGGATCACCAATCACTTGATCGATTGGATGATAATTCACATACCTCCAATCTTTGCGAAGACTATTCTCTTATTGACTTTTAGATGGTTGATCAAGATTGTGAGCATCTACTTCTTGATCTATTTGAGGTTCATTCTCCTTTAGGGCAACAATGGGAGTATGTGTTTCTATCCTTGGAATAAAATCTACATCATCATTAAAACAAACTACTCTACTACCAATAGGGTTAGATTCATCAAAGGCTATATGTATAGATTCTTCAACTGTAATACCCGTATTCGTAAAGTAAGGGTAAAGAAGTAAATTAATAAATATGACATGAAATTAAAATAATATATATATATGCGAAGGATTTAGTATTGAATAAAATAATTCTTAAAAAAAAGACAGTACACAAAAAAACGTGGCAGCCAAGGGAAAAAGAAATGTGCATGTAGGATATATGCACATTTCGGGGAGCATTTTGGAGGAAGCTGTTGAGAATGCAGTTTTGGAGGCTGCCGAAAATTTGCAAAAAGTTTACTATATATATATACATATATATATACATATATATATATATATACATATAAACATAGTTTATATTATTACCTACAAAATCCCGTTTGGTTTTCCTTCAATTACTCTAGTTCTTTAAACACTTAGGGACCGAAAGAAAGGTTGAAAGAGCAAAATTTTGAAGGGATTTACGGAAGAATTTTATAGGGAGTCACGGGAAGTTATAAGAAAAACATAAGGTAATAACAAAACGTTTATTTTTGAATTTTTTTAGTATTCGTGAAATTTCTCATAATTCAAATTTGGAATTTTCAAATAGTGTAAATTATGAAGAATAAATTAGAAATTTAATATAAATATTATGTCAGGGTTGATGATCAGCAACCGAGAAAAATTGCTGAGAGAAGCAGGAAAGGCAAGGAGGTGATCCACTGGTAGCTTTAAGTGCTACGTGGTGAGTTAGATTTACTTTAAGTAATCTAGATAAAAAAAAATGAAATATCTAGTGATAATATTAAAAAATAAATTATTAGCTTATGCTTTGGTGGTAGATAAAAAAATTTATTGATAGGTACGATATGAATACTGGACATATAGAAAATTATTATGTGAAAAGAAATATTATTAGCATAATGAGTTGATTTAATAATGATGATGATAAATAAAATCTTGATGAGTTATGGTTGATAAATTGATTTGATATATGAGGAGAAGAAATTAGTGAAATTTATCAAGTAGAAATTTGAGGAAAGACGGAATAGCTAAATTTAATATTTGAATTCATGTTGTTTTTATATTATTGTTCATATGCATATTTCATGTCATTATTCATATGCATGTGAATAAAATAAAAGAACCGAGAGGGGGCCGGTCTAATTGAAAAACCGTGACAGCCGATATATGCTGGTAATAAAGGAAAACCATGACAGCCGGTATATGCTGGAATTAAGGGAAAACTGTGACAGTCAGTATATGCTGGAAATAAATATCGTGACAGCCGGTATATACTGGAAATGAAAGAATTGGGAGGGGGCCGGTCTAAGATAAAAACATGTCGACATGTGGAAAGATGTTCTCTAATAATAATTCGTGCATTGCATCTATTTTTCATGTTGATTTTATTACTGAAGTGTTGTTAATATTATGCATTTAATTATAGATAAATGAGTTTCATAGAGAGACAGTGATGGTGAGAAAGAAACATAGAAGTATGATATGATAGAAATTATTTAAATGTTAGACTATATGCTATTATCTAGTCATATGAGATATAAATGATTAAATATAAAAGGACTATTCATACAAAGTGAATACTTTTAGTAAATTTAATTCACTGAGCTTGTGAAGCTCATCGCTTATTGTACAATGATTTCAGGTAGCAGGCAAGACAATTAGTCTGGTGGGTTGAGAGTTAGACGAAATCATTCTTTGTAAGCTACATACGTGTCCACATCCTCATACTAATGAGAAAATAAAATAAAAATTTATTTGTAAATATTCATGCATTTTACATAATATATTATGTTTAAGTTAATATCAAATTGATGTACCTCCCTTGTTGAGGGTTGAGGATTAAAGTAAAAAATTTTGTTAGTATTATTTTTATTGTTGCATATATGTGTCGTGCTGGGATTTTCAAAATGTGATAACACCATCTCGGGGGTGGCCAATCCGGGATGGGTCATTACAATTTTGGTATCAGAGCATTAGGTTTTATGATTTTGTAGACTGCATAAAAAGTAAGAAAGTGGAAGATTAAAATAAATTATATTTTAAATGATCTGAGGATGACACGTGGACGTGCTAGAGCTAGAGTTAGAGTTGTTGATTTGAGAGGGTTTGGTAGGCCCCCAATATTATTTTGACAAGTTGAGGTTGAGTCTAAATTTGTGGTTCCTAGAAAGGAATATGTTGACAATAAAATTGATATTGGTAAAGGTGTGAGAGAATCTGAAGTTGAAAGAGATGAACTAAAATAAGCCCTTACACATGCTCCTGAGAAAATGAATGTAACAGATAATAGATTTGATAGCCTATAGCATAGACTTGATGAACAGGCTAGGGCAATGCCTAAGGTTGTTGTAAATCCAGTAATAGTAAATGTTTAGAGGGGAAAAGTGAGTTTATACATGAGATGCAGGGAGACTGTTAAGTTGAATGCTTTGTTGTTTAAAGGATTTATAAACCATTTTAAGCCTGAGTTATAGGTAAAACATGTAGAGAGATTATTTGATATTTTACCAATGACTTGAAGGCAGAGGGTCGTCTTTGCTACGTTCAAGTTAGAGGGAGAGGCCCTAGAATGGCGGGAGGATATTCTTCATAGGGTAAGTACAGATATTGATAGACCCTTAACTTAGAATAGGTTTAAGGAGGTTTTTCTTGATAGATACTTTCCTTATACCTCTAGAGCCCAACAAGATAGAGATTTTATTTATTTGGGGTAAATGTGTTGACTATGTCTCAGTATAATAGCAGATTTGTGGTCTTATCAATGATTGTACCGAAAATGGTAGACCTAGAAGAGAAGTGTAAGAGGTTCATAGACGAACTATGTTTTAAGATTTGATCGAAACTGTCTTACACGAGGCATATGAATTATGTTATGTTGGCGAATATAACACTTCAGATTGAGAAGGATGTGATGGAAATTAGAGGTAGGAGGATTTGGCAGAAGAGGTCTAGATTTGAGGAACCCAGAGGTAGTGGTAGTATGAGCGTATAAGGTGAGAGACCACCATAGATGAGGCATTCCTTGTCATAGAGAACTTTAGTACAGAGTCAGAGGCAAGCAAAAGCTGTGCTTTTGTAGCTCAGAGTAATATCGGTGGGATCCCTAGATTTGAGAGATAGATTATGGGAACTACAAGTTATGGTAAATATGGGAGTGTACCACTTAGAGGGTGTGATAACGTGATAAAAATATTAGAACATGTTATAGATGTAATCCGATAAGATATTTATCCCAGAATTATCAAAATTTGAAGTGCTTTATGTGTAGAGAATGTGGACATATCAATGTTGGTTGATCTTGGTGCAACCCATTCTTTTGCATCATTCATATGAAGTCTATTGAAGTATGTATTAGTCATTTGATGCAAAATATTTTTGTTGAAGTTCCCACTAGAGATGGAGTGATAATCAATAAATGTTTGCAAGGGTTGTGTGATTCGTATTAGTGATAGAGAATCTAAAGCTGATTTATTATATTTGAATATGATATAATTTCATTTAATTTTGAGAATGAATTGGTTGTCGATGTATTACGCTTGGGTTGATTGTTCTAGAAAGAAGGTAGTATCCAAGATATGGACATGGGGAGTTTAACTTTCAGGGAGAACATAAAGATACTCTCGAACTATCTTATTTTGCTCTGACCACTAAGAGATGGTTGAAGAAGGGTTGTGAGGAGTATTTGACATAAACAATGGATTCTAAAAAGGAAAATATGAAGTTAGAAGAAATCTTAGTAGTGACAGATTTTTCTGATGTATTTCTTGATGAGTTGTCTAGGTTGCCTCCTAGTAGGGAGATTAAATTTCTCTATTGATGTGATACCAGGTTCATCACATATATTCAATAGCACCCTATAAGAGTGACACCCATTGAGTTAAGAGAATTTAAAGTTCAAGAATTTTTAGATAAACAATTTAACGGATCTAATGTATTTAGGGAGCCCCAGTATTGTTCGTGAAGGAGGAAGATGGAACGATGAGATTGTGTATAGACTACAAATAGTTGAATAAGAACAAATATCTTTTACCCAGGATAAATGAATTGTTTGAGCAGTTACAAGGAGAGGGAGTGTTTTCTAAGATAAACCTAAGATAAGGTTATCACTAGTTAAGGATAAAGGAGGGAGTGCCTAAGACTGCTTTTCGGACACATTATGGTCATAAGTTTCCTGTGATGTAATTTGGATTGACTAATGTTCCAGAAACATTCATGAACTTGATGAATAAAATGTCTGAACCATTTCTTGATAATCTTGTGGTCCTTTTCATCGATAACATCTTGGTGTATTCTAAGACTAAGGAAGAGTATGCAAAGCATAAAGAAATTGTGTTGGAGATTTTGAGGAGAGAGAGATTGTATGCTATAATTTCTTAAATGTGAATTTTGGCTAAAAGAAATGACCTTCTTGAAGCATGTAATATCGAAAAATGGCATAACAGTTGATCCACAAAAGGTAGAGGCAGCGTTAAGTTAGAAGAGGCTAACTAATGTGACTGAGATTAAAATTTTCTTGGGGTTAGCTGGTTATTATAGAATATTTTTTTAGAATTTTTCTATTATTGAAATATAGTTGAATAAACTGACCAGAAAAGATGTGAGATTTGTATGGTGAGGGAAGTGTGAGAAAATTCCCAATTACTAAAGGAGAAATTGACCACAGCTCCAGTATTGGTGTTTCTTTCTGGTGATGAAAGATTTGTGGTATATAGTGATGTGTCACATCAATGATTGGGATATATGTAACATAGGAAAGCTGTGGCCTATACTTCTAAACAATTGAAGATTCATGATAGAAACTACCCTACTCATAACTTAGAGTTGGCGGCTATAGTGTTTACTTTAAAGATTGGAGACATCATCTGTATGGAGCCACTTATGAGATATTCATGGGTTATAAGAGTTCGACGTACTTACCTACCTAGAGAGAGTTGAATTTAAGGCAAAGATGTTAGATGGAGTTAATTAGTGACTACGATTGTACAATTCACTATCATCTAGAAAATGTGAGGGTGATAGCTGATGCATTGAGTAGAAAGTCTATAAGAAGTTTAAGTGCTATTGGGAGTCCTGATGTGAAATTGATGATAGATTTAGAGAGATAAAAATGAAGTTGAATATCAGTGATAGAAGATCATAGTTAACGGATATGGTTGTACAGTCATCCATAGTAAAATTCTTTAGAGATACCAGGTAGAGATGAAGAGATAGAAAAGATTAAGCATTGAATGCTTACTAGAAAGTAATATGAATTCAAAATTTGAAGTGAGGGTATTTTGGTATTGGAACATAGGATTTTTTGTTCCCAATGATGCGGAGTTGAGAAAGAAGATATTGAGAAAGGTACATGATGATGTATATTCAATGCAACCAAGTAACAATAAGAGGTATAGAGGATTGAGATAGAATTTTTGGTGGTCAGGATTGAAGAGGGATGTAGCTGAGATTGTGAGGTTGTATGGAGCACCATTAAACATAGTGTCAAATAGAGATGTTAGATTTATATCTTGGTTTTGGAGAGGCTTTCAGAAAGCCACGAGTACACAATTGCAATTTAATATAATTTTTCATGCTCACACATAAAGGATTTTTAGAGTACTAGAAGATACGTTAAGGGTAAATGTGATGAATTCTCAGTAAGTTAGGATGCTTACATGCCATCGATTGAAATTGCTTATAATAATCAGTATCAAACTAGTATTGGGATGGCACCGACTAAGACATTGTATGGTCGAAGGTGTAGAACTTCTATATGTTGGGAAGAAATGGGAGAGAGAAATATATATGGTCCATCAATTATTGAGTTAACAACTGAGATGATCAAATTGGTTAGAAAGAACAGTAAAGCAGCACAAAGTATACCGAATAGCTATGCTGATAATAGAAGAAGACTTCTTGAATTTCAAGTAGGTGATTGGGTGTATTGAAAAAATATCTTAATGAAAAGATGTATTGAGATTTAAACAGGAAAGGAAAGCTGAATCTGAGGTATGTGGGACCCTAGGAGGTTGTTGAGAAAGTTGGGCTAGTTTTGAGTAGCCTGGATTTGCCTCCAGATTTAAAACATTTATATAATGTATTTCATGTTTCACTTTTAAGAAAGCGTTTACATGATGAATATTATAATATTTCGAGCTAAGCTGTAGAAATTCAGAAAGATTGGACTTTTATACAAGTACCAGTGATAATTTTAGATAGAAAATAACAAGTCTTGTATAATAAAATAATTTCATTAGTTCAAGTTCTATGGCGGAATAAGGATATTGAAGAGAATATGTGAAAGCAGGAGGCAACTATGAAGAAATATTATTCACAATTGCTTTCTTGATTAGGTAAAGAAATTTCGGGGACGAAATTTTTATAAAGTGGGTAGAATTGTAACACCCGTATTCGTAAAGTAAGGGTAAAAAAGTAATTTAATAAATATAACATGAAATTAAAATAATTCTTAAAAAAAAGACAGCACACAAAAAAATGTGGCAGCCAAGGGAAGAAGAAATGTGGATGTAGGACACATGCACATTTTTTGGAGCATTTTAGGGGAAGCTGCTAAGAATGCAGTTTTGGAGGCTGCCAAAAATTTGCAAAAAGTTTACTATATATATATAAACGTAGTTTATATTATTACCTACAAAATCCCATTTGGTTTTCCTTCAATTATTCTATTTCTTTAAACACTTGGGGACCGAAAGAAAGGTTGAAAGAGAAAAATTTTAAAGGGGTTTACGGAAGAATTTTATAGAGAGTCACGGGAAGCTATAAGAAAAAACATAAGGTAATAACAAAATGTTTATTTTTGAATTTTTTTAGCATTCATGAAATATCTTGGAATTCAAAGTGGAAATTTTCAAAGGGTGTAAATTATGAAGAATTGAAGAATAAATTAGAAATTTAATATAAATATTATGTTAGGGTTGACGATCAGCAACCGAGGGAAATTGTTTAGAGGAACAGGAAAGGCAAGAAGATGATCCACGGGTAGCTTTAAGTGCTATATGGTGAGTTAGATTTACTTTAAGTAATCTAAATAAAAAAATGAAATATCTAGTGATAATATTAAAAAAAAAATTAGCTTATGCTTTGGTGGTAAATAAAAAATTTGATTGATAGATACGATATAAATATTAGACATGTAGAAAATTATTATGTGAAAAGAAATACTATTAGAATAATGAGTTGATTTAATAATGATGGTGATAAATAAAATCTTGACGAGTTATGGTTGATAAATTGATGTGATATATGAGGAGAAGAAATTATTGAAATTTATCAAGTAGAAATTTGAGGAAAGACAAGATAGCTAAATTTAATATTTGAATTCATGTTGTTTTTATATTATTGTTCATATACATATTTCATATCATTATTCATCTACATGTGTATAAAATAAAAGAACCAAGATTATTCATATGCATGTGTATAAAATAAAAGAACCAGGAGGGGGTCGGTCTAATTGAAAAACCATGATAGCTGGTATATGCTGGTAATAAAGGAAAACTGTGACAGCTGGTATATGCTGGAAATGAAATAACCTGGAGGGGGCCGATCTAAGATTAAAACATATTGACATGTGGGAAGACATTCCCTAATAATATTTCATGCATTGCATCTATTTTACATGTTGATTTTATTACTGAGGTGTTGTTAATATTATGCATTTAATTATAGATAAATGACTTTCATGGAGAGACAGTGATTATGAGAATGAAACATAGAAGTATGATATAATCGGAATTATTTAAATGTTAGACTATATGCTATTATCTAATCATATGAGATATAAATGATTAAATATAAAAGCACTATTCATACAAAGTGAATACTTCTAGTAAATTTAATTCACCAAGCTTGTGAAGCTCATCCCTCATTGTACAATGATTTCAGGTAGTAGGCAAGACAATTAGTTTGGTGGGTTGAGAGTTCGACGAAATCATTATCTATAAGCCACGTATGTGTCCACATCCTCAGACTAATGAGAAAATAAAACAAAAATTTATTTGTAAATATTCATGCATTTTACGTAGTATATTATGTTTAAGTTAATATCAGATTGATGTACCTCCCCTATTGAGGGTTGAGGATTAAAGTAAAAATTTATGTTAGTATTCTTTTTATTGTTGCATATATGTGTTGTGCTGGGATTTTCAAAATGTGATGACACCGTCTCGGGGGTGGCCAACTTGGGATAGGTCGTTACATCAACCACTAGAGTTCTTTTGTTAAAAACTCTATAAGCTTTACTAGAGGTTGAATATCCTAAGAAGATCACTTCATCGGTCTTTGAGTCAAATTTACCCAAGTTAGTTTTATTGTTATTTAGGATGAAGCATTTACAACCAAAAGCATGAAAATAAGAGATATTAGGCTTTCTACTTTTCCATAGTTCATATGGAGTTTTATTTAGTATAGGCCTAATTAATACTCTATTTAAAACATAGCATGAAGTATTTATAACTTCTGCCTAAAAATATTTTGGCAAACTATTTTCACAAAGCATTGTTTTTGTAAATTCTTTTAGAACTCTATTTTTCCTCTCAACAACTCCATTTTGTTGAGGAGTTTTAGGTGCTGAAAAATTGTGATCAATTCCATTTTCATCACAAATTTTTGAAAAGCTTTGGTTTTCAAATTCCTTTCCATAATCACTTCTTATGCTTGAAATAAAAATTCTTTTTTTCATTTTGAACCTTTTTACAAAAGTTCACAAATTCTTTGTATGCTTCATCCTTGTATGCAATAAAGATAATAAAGGAATATCTTGAATAATAATTAACAATAACAAGAGCATATTGATGGCCACCTAGACTAATGGTACTTATTGGACCGAATAAGTCCATATTCTTATTGGACCAAATAAGTCCATATGCAAAAGTTCCAATGATCTAGTAGTTGAGACTGTATTTTTTTATTTAAAAGAAATTCTAGTTTGTTTTCCCATTTGACAAGCATCACACACCTTGTCTTTTTTAAATTTGATTTTTGGTAGTCCAATGACTAAATCTTTTCTTAAAATGATTTTAATCAAATCCATATTCATATGGTCGAGTCTTCTATGTCATAGCCATGGGTTTTCACTAAAAGCGGGAAAACATTTCTTATTTTTCGAATGCAAAGATTCTAAATCAATTATATAGACATTTTCATGTCTATGGCCAACAAGCTTGATTTCGTTACTTTTGATGTCTATAACTAGACAATGAAAGGTTTCAAATATGACTTTGTGGCTTTTGTCACATAGTTGACTAATACTAAGCAAATTTGGCTTAAGGCCTTGCACATATAATACATGATCAATGGTTGAGAAATCATTACCAACTTTTCCATGTCCAATGATCTTTATCTTTGTGTTATCTTCAATGGTGACATGTCCGCCATCCCTTAGAATTAGCTCTTTGAATACACTTCGATCACCAGTCATGTGCTTTGAGCATCCACTATCAAGGTACCAATAGTTACCTTTCTCGTTGGTGTGGAGACATATCTACATTACACAAGAATATACAATTGCATTCTTAGGTACCCAAAATTTATTGGGTCCTTTGGGGTTAGTCCTAGAAAATATGGTTCCTTTAGGGACCCATACTTTCTTAACATTGTAAGGTACTCTAAAATTGTAGACATGTTGATAAGGAATTATCCTAGGATAATAGTTATTGATATTTCTAGGATTTCTCAAATATGCATGTCTATAGTTCCTTGGATAAGTATTCTTAGGATAGATGTTTCTATTGTGAAGATTATGAACATGCATGTCATTTCTAAGAAATGTATGATGATGATTTCTAGGATATGTACTTTCATTATTATGAACATATTTATCATTTCTAGGATATACATGATGGTAATTCCTATGATGTGTATGTGTAGTGTGCAAGTTATAAGTATACATATTATCTCTAGGATGCACATGATGGTTACTCCTAGGATGTGTATATGCATTTCTTGAATGATTGTTCCTAGCATTTTCATTTCTTGAGTGAGCATACATATATGCATGTGCATTTCGAGGATGTTTATTTCTAGTAAATGCATTAGGATTTACATTTGCATTTATAGGCTTACTAGCATGTATAAAGGGAGTTCTTTTAATCTTGCTAGTAGTATTGGAAGTGGGCTTTATTCACACATGTTGTTTTCATGAACAAAGTCTCTTTTGACTTTTGCTTGTCTAATGGAGAATAACCCAAGCTGGATTATCCTCCATTTAACCTTTGGCTAAATAGTACTTTATCTAGCTTTTCTTTTCCAAGCATAAGTCTAGATATTGTGGTATTTAATTCCATTATTTTCTTCTTTAAATTTTCATTTTCATCTTTAAGAAAATCTTTAGAAGAAATATAAAGCATGGAAGATAGTTTTTTTTTTTCTTCCTTTAAGCCTTCCATCTCTTTAGAAAGAGATGAGTCTTCCATTTTGAGGGTTGTATTCCTAGAATCGAATTTCTTCAATTCTTTATGCATTTCATTTATAACCTCAATTAATTCTTCACTGCTACTAACAATGTTATTAGTAGAAAGGGAAGAATTTGATACATCATTTTCGTCGTCGATTGCCATCAAGCACAGGTTGGCAATCTCCTCGTATCCGACCTCATTGTCTGAGAATTCTTCTTCTTCATCATCACTCCAAATGGTTGCAATCATAGCTTTCTTTTTGAAGCTCTTATGTGGTTTGCTTGCCATTGTACAATAGGCCTTGATATGGCCGGGCTTTTTACAACCGTAACACACAAGAGGTTCTCTTTTTGGAGTAGAATCCCTTATGTAAGGTTTCTTGTTTTTTTCAAGAACTTGTGAAACCTTTTAGTGATTAGAGCCATCTCACCATCTTCTTCGTTGCTCTCTACCTCTTCTTCCGTTTCTTCTTCTTTGTTGCACGTAGAGACCTTGAGAGCAATCATCTTTTTTTTCTTCTTATCATCATTGACACGGGATTCATTTCCTCCATCTCTTATGTCAATAGTGATCCGAGAAGTGTTTCGACATAAAGGTTGTCAAGATCTTTGGCCTCTATGATGGCCATCTTCTTGGCTTTCCAAGTAAATGGCAAAGACCTTAAAATCTTCCTTGTTAGTTCAAATTCCTCAATATTCCTACCAAGAAGCTTTAAACCGGTAACAATGGTAGTAAAACATTAGTGCATTTGAGAAATTGTTTCGTTAGGAGACGTTTTGAAAGATTCATACTCAGACACTAGCATATAGATTTTTTATTTTTTGACTTTGCTAATTCCCTCATATGTAACTTGTAATTTGTCCCAAATTTCTTTAGCTGTAACACATGTAGAAATTTTATTGTATTCAACTATATCTAAAGCACAATGTAAAATACTAGTGGCTCTACTATTTAGAGACATCATTCTACAATCCTCTTCATTAAATTTTGTTTTGAGTTTAGGCATTGTATGATTGATTTATCTAATAGTTATTTCTTTTGTAGGATTTCTAGGTCCTTCTTCAATGACTCTCCATAGATTGTAATCTTCTCCTTCGACAAAGATTTTCATTCTATTTTTCCAATAGTTATAGTTGGAGTCATCGAACAAAAGAGGCATAGTATAGGAATGCCCTTCGGTATAGCTAGTAGATGTCATCGGATCAACTAAAGGATTTTAAGCCTGAAATTGAGTACAAAGCTCTAATACCAATTGTAAACCTAGGTTCAAACCCAAGAAGAGGGTGAATTGGGTTTTGAAAACTTTTGTTAGTTAAACTTGCAAGTTTTTAAACAGTTAAATACACAATTCACACAATCAAATAATATACTTGAAAGTAAAGGAGTTCAAAGGAAGAGAAAGTGCAAACTCCATTTATAGTGGTTCGGCAATATCGGAATCCTTCCGACCCTATGTTCACTCTCTTCAAGGAACCTCCATGAAGCAATCCACTAAAACTTTAGTCGTGCAACTTCACGGGTGTTACATAAACCTTACAACCAATCCCTTCCTCACGGAAGCTAATCCCTTCCTCACGGAAGCTAATCCCTTCTTCACTGAAGTTACAAAGAAGTGTTTAATCCTAAACACTAAGAGTTATTATAACTCTTTCCCTTTTACAATAAATGAGATTTGTTGTAAAGTAAATGGTTGAGAGATAGCAATAAGTGCTTTTACAAATGAATAATATCTCTCTTTCAATAACAAGCTTGAACAATGGTTCAATAATACGTTTTTCAAAGCTTTTGAGAATTAATGAGCTATCTTGTGTATTGAATGTATTCTCTTCTACTTTTAAATGCTCATTGAAGTGGGTTTATATAGCCTTCAACTAATATGCTCATTAGAGACTGACTTGGTAGGTTTGAACCATTAAATGCTCATGTCCCATGTCTCAAACGATCATATTTTCAAATTACCAATCGATCTGGTCCTTGTACCAGTTGACTAGGTCAAGTGAAAAATGTTCACTTTTAGGCTTAAAGAGAGTACCAGTCAACTGGGTCATAGGATTAGTCAACTGGGTGAAGTTACCAGTCAATTGGGTTTTTAGTACCAGTTGACTGGGAACTTACTGTCCCATATCCCAATCGGACTGGTATGTGAAACCAGTCGAATGGGTTGTCCTTCAACCCAGTTCCCAGTTTTCATGTTTCAAAACTGTTTTTAACTTAGAAACTTTTGTATAGTTGGTTTTGTTAAAGTCTTTTTGCTAAATGAGCCACATATCAAACTATGTAATTGAACATAAGAGATTTACAATTGTTTCAATTACCTTAGTGCTTATTCTAGATCTTCTGTCTTGTTGCGGTATCTAAATCGAGTTGAGATCTTGCATCTTGTTTCTGTACTGAATGCTTTTAATGCTTAAACACTTAGATAAAACTGTTAATGCAGTTAGAGTAGTATTTTGTTATTTATTCAAATCAAATATGGGTCAACAGAAGTAAAAACAAAGATTCTTAAATTGAATTAGGTAATTAAATCATCTCATTGAATTTCTCCTTAAAATATGAGTTTACTTCTAAATTAAGCATTGTAAGATAAAGAAATATTAAGCATTGTCACCGTTGTCATGGCTATTCCCTCTAAACCATTGGTGCATTCCAAATGTTGCTCCATGTGGGGTCTACACATGGTTTACCATTGTTGGCAATCTTAAATTTCATTTTCCATTTAAATTTCTATGACATGGAAATTTCATTACTTTATAAGATGACGCTTTAATGTTCCAGTTTACCATGACAATTATACACTGAAACTCTTAAATTGAATTCCCCATTAAAAAAATTCAATTTGGAAATTTTATTACTTCATTAGTTGGCATTGTAAAGATACAATGATATTCATGCATTTGTCCCACTCATAAATTGAAGTTTCCATTTGAAATTTTCTAAATTGGAGATTTAATTCCTTCATTAGTTGGCATCAAGGGCGAAGCCACTGTCCTGACGGGCCTGGGCTGAAGCCTGGACTCAATTTTTTTTTTATAAAAAAAATCTGATAGTTTAACCCCAACATTCCAACAGCCAAAACTTACAGCCTATGCCAAATTTCTGGAAAAAAAAAAAAGTTATGGCCCAGGGCCAAGTTTAAGAGAACCCACCATTGTGACCTGTGAAGTGCATGTTCTGCTCCCATGAAGCACGTGGAAATAATATTTTAACGGTACTCCCAGGCCCAGTCTCTAATCATCTGATAAAACCCCCTTATTTAGCTTTATAGGTTTTATCTTCTCGACTCTTCCTCTATTTCCAAAGCAACCAAAACCATTCTCAAAATATTATCGTCGTCACACTCTCGGTAACTCCCTAAGGTACAATTTTCTTCTTTGATAGTTCTTTTTTTTAATTATCTACTTGTAATCACTACCTTAGATTTGTGCTTTTTTTTTTCTTTCCAATTTCAATTCAAGTTCTTTTCCCTCTTCGTTTTAATTGAAAGAAGAAATGAAATTTGAACTGGAAGTCTTGTACTTTGTATTACTTTGTAGTGTTTTAGCTTCTTGGAATGATAAAGCTTTACTGAATTAGGTTCATTTGAGTAAGTTGTAAGTCTCTTTTTTTTTTTTCTCGGGTTATTAGATTTTGCTTTGTTTTCATTGTTTTCATGTGGAGAAAAAAGACTGTTATTTTAATTGAATTATGTCTTGAAATTTTTGTTTGGGGCTTGAATGCAGTAATGGTGACAACTCAGCTAACAGTGTCATCATTCATAACTATTTAAGTTTTGTAAAAAGTCGCCCAATAATCAATAAATAATTCATTCTCCTTAGGTGGTTGCAAAGGGTTAGGCCTTCTTAAAGATTCAAATAATTGTTTTCACGCCAAATTATAAATGAAATTCTTGTTAAAATTAGCATTGTGATAGTTTTTGATAGAGTTTATAGCTTGTGGGCTTTATGAAAGTAAATCTCAAGTAATACTAACTTCCAAGGATGCTGTGTCAACAAGAAAAAATGCTCCAAAGGTTTAGGAAAATTGGTTGGGATATTCTTGTTGCAAATGTAAAATTATTTTGTAAAAATTATTATGTTGAAATTCCTCATATGAGTACTTCATACTTTTCTAGTCGTGGTCGTCATCATTAAAAAGATCACATTATTGAACATCATTATCGAGTTAATATCTTTTTTGTTGTCATAGATTCTCAATCACAAGAGTTGAACAATAGGTTTAACGATTAAGTTATTGGACTGCTCAATCTTAGTTTAACTTTGAATCCCAAAGATTCCTACAAATTGTTCAATGTTAAAAATCTTCGTAAACTTGTTTATAAATTTTATCCAGAAGATTTCGATGATCACGAAAAAATTCGAATACCTTATGAGTTTCGACATTATGAGCTTGATGTGTCTTATTGTACGTATATATAAAACTAATATATTATGTAGTAAATTTTTTTTATATATTTTGTGAACTTACTAAGCAACTAAAGAAAAAATTTCCTATCGAGTGACCGTAACATCGTTCATATATTTCAGCTCCACCTCAACAAAATTCTTAGCGCGCTCTCTCTCTCTCTCTCTCTCTCTCTCTCTCTCTCTAATATGATAGTCAGTGGCTGACTCCTTGTATTCCTCTAAGTATATATGCAAAAATTAGGTTTTTTTTTTTTTGTTCTTTGATTAAATGAGCAGTAAAACGCTTAGGCGCTTTATTTAACATTGGTCTGTTCGGCTCTAACGTTGTAATATCACCTTTTTCAACCAGCTTAAGTTGCAGAATTGGACTATGATACGGTGTTTGCTATAAACCCCTCGTTCTGCCCATTGTTATTGTTTGAAGGATTGATGAACAGATTGTTCTTTGATTTTTTCTGTTTGCAGGAATAAATCTTCACATTTATCAATCTTTGACGATCATGATAAGAAGCTGCTACTTGGTTTGTGGGAATTCAGTTCTGTAGACCATGATTAGTAATTAATGGAGGAATGCCCTTTTTTCTTCTGATTGAGTCTTTTTAACTTTTTTGAGTTTTTATGTTCCACATTGTATTATTGATAATTTGTGAAATTTAATAAAAACGATTTTTTTTGGAGAATGTGATGATGTAACCAAGGTTGTTTTCTGCACATTTGCGTTGTCCAAATTACATGAGCATAAAGGGTGTTGGGATTTATAAAAAAATGTCGTTGCATCAGCAAGATTGCCGACGTGTCCAAAAGATAAAGCCTTAAATAGTTCAGGGAAATTAAATGGAAAAGAAATAACCAAACTGATCTTTGTGGGTTTCGATTTGATCTTTGGTTTTTTTACCTTACTTTTGTTTAAACCGCGTTTTTTAGGTTTAAGTTTAATTTTTTTTTCTAAGCTGCTTTTTCGAGTTTTCAAAAGAGTAATGTTTTTTTTTTTATTCTTCTTCGTTCTTTTTTTTTTTTTAAAGAATGGGAGAGAAAGGAGAGAGATACACAAAAGAGAGAGGGGAAAGATCACAAGTAATACTGTCTAAGCCAGTCCAAGTTAATGAGCTTGAACTCATTCACATCAAGATTCATGAGACGAACTGCTCCTCCGGACGAGATTTTTTTGACTTGGTATGAGCCAGCCCAATTCGAACTCGGTTTTCCTCTTCGATCAAAAACAAGAGAGGCCTGAGTTCCTTTACCACATAATACCCTTCTTTGATGTCTTTGGACTTCACATTCTTGTTTAAAGTGCGAGCGGCATTTTTTTTATACCTGTGCATATGGTGAAGGACTTTTAACATTTTCTCGTCAATCAGAGCCAACTCATCATAGCGCCCCACTACAAGAAAGGTCGGTTTCTATGACAGACATGTATCTGTCACAATTAGTATTTGCGACGACATCTTTCGTCGCAAATATAAAATATTCGGTCGCAAATGATTTTGAAATTCAAATTTATTCATTTTTTATTTTTATTTATTAATTTAAACGGTAAAAAGCGTATCTGCGACGGAATTATATCTGGAATCATATTCATCGCAGTAAATATAAAATAATTTAATATTCATTAATTTAATATTTTTAAAAATTTAAATAAAAATACAATAAATACTTTATGTGCGACGGATTTTATACTTATTTACGATTAACATTTATCGCGGATAAGAACCCTAAATTAACAAAAACCCTTTTCTCCCCCATTTTCCCTCTCTTCTCCTTCTTCTTCCTTTCCTGTCACGCAACTGCTTCTCTTTTCTCTCTCTCCACCACCTCATCTTCTTCTCCCATTTTCTTCCTCTCCACTGTCGCGCAACCCTTTTTCTTATTTCTCCTTCTCTCTCTTCCCCTTTTTCTCTTCCTTCTCACTCCTAGTCGCAGCTAACTGCCGCCTCTATCTAACCGTCGCCGATAACCTCGTCGTTCATCAATACTTTCTCTCCCTCGTTCTCCTTAGTTCTTTTGTTTGTACATATATATGCTTGTTTACATATATAATGTTTATGTGCTTGTGTACATATATGATGTTTATGTCAAGAAATCTTAGAAATTTTGTATTTGCACTTGAATATGTGCTTCTGTACATGCTGTATATGTCAACTTCCCTTTGATTTTAATTTTTTGGTTGTATTTTTTCAATTTTTTGGTTTTTGTTTGCTTTTGATTTGATTTTTTTTTTTACTCTATAAGCTAGAGTAAAGTCTGCTATCAAAAAAGAAGAATGTAACGTAAATCATGCAAAATAAAAAGATATTGAATTTATGTTATTCTAAAAATTAAAATAAAAAAATCTGTGTTATTCTAAAAAAGAACAAGATATTAAATTTAAATAAAAAATATACAAAATTAAATAGAAAAAGCTTATCATGTTTATAACTTGTGTTGATGAGATTGTAAAGGATAAAATTTTCCTTGATAGAGTTGGATACGGTGTGGGGGTGTGGAGTTGGATACATTTTGATAGAGTCCCCTTGAATGGCCATAGCAATTTTCTTTGGAAATCAATTTGGTGTTTCCGTGCACCCTAGAAAGTAAGCTCTTTTGTATGGGAGGTTTCGTAAGAGAAAATTCTCACTCTTAACAAGAGGGGGAAAGTGATTGCCAATAGATATTTTATTTGTAAAGAGAGTCTTAATTCCGTACATCATCTTTTGGTGGAGATTGTGGGAGTTATCTTACAAAACTTTGGGATTTTATTGGGTAGTGGCAGGATCCATGAAGAATGAGATTTAAGGTTGGAGTGGATTGGGGTGAAGAAGGCTTATTTTTTGGTCTCACATTCTATTTATGGCTAGTATGGAGGGAAATGAACCGAAGAGCTTTTGATGGTGTAAAAATACGAATTGAATTATTATAGATAGTTGGCTTAATACCCTTATTTTTTGGTTTAGATGGAATTTCTTTATAAATATTGACAACTTACTAGATCTTGTGGATTTGCTTTCTTATAATTACCCCTTTGGCTTTGCGTTGTACCCTTTTGTTGCATTTTAATAAATTTTTTACTTATTAAAAAATATATGCTTAAGGATAAACGGTCCACAACATTCTTAAGAAGAGAGAATCACTAACATGCTTAAGATTAATTGGTCCTCAACATGCTTAAGAAGGTTTAGTTCTCTTAAAAAGTGGTTAGGTTAGTCATTTTTTAAATAAAAAAATAGAATCATTAATTAAAGGTATAATTTTTTTGTGTTGAAAAATTATATCTTTTTATTGCATGTTGCTTTGAAAAATGCTAGTGAAGATAGATAATAGATCTTTAATTCTCCTTAACAAGACCTTTGTGAATTGTGATAATTCCATGTTTCCATTTATTCCATCTAAACACAACACTATCCATTTCTTTTATCCTTCATTTCTTATTTAGTTCTTCATTTGCATATATCATGCATTGCATCTTACCTTAGATCGTGCGTCCAAGGAGATCGCCGGTCCAAAGATTATTGAGTGACATAAATACATTTGTTCCTTGCTAATTCATATGTTTGCAATGAGAATGTTTGTGTTCAAATAATCCTTAGATTGTCCAATGAGGATAGTTTAGGAATGTGTGATCCGTATTGCAGTTAATAATTTCTTGCTTGTTTCGTTTCAATAAAGTTTTGGTAGTACATCTCCTTATTCTCTGGGTACATACTAAATTTGTGGCTATCTCCTTCAAGTGATAGCATCGAATTTAAGTCATGTATTTGGAGAACTAAGGGGAAGTGCTGCCAAAATTTTTCCGAAATGAAACAACATAGGAGTTATTAAATACAGTAAGGATTACGCATTCCTAAAGGAGTTAGGACCCTTACCTTTTAGTGAATGGAAGGATGTTGTTGATATTTGTTTAAGGTTTAAACATAGTTTAAACAAAGTTAATGTCTAAACCAAGGTTGGAAGAATAAATTTCAGTATGTTAAAGAAGTGCACAAAAGTGTGCGCGGCACCTTAGAGCAAGGCAAAGGTAGGCACACTAGTGTGTGTGCCTAAGCACACAAGCTGAAAATATGTGCATCAGATCAGGCCACGGCCTAGCTTTTTCTAGGCCGCAGCACACAATATGGAGGAATGCTGGAGGAAGGCTAGGCCGCGGCGCACCCTATCCCAGGCCGCGGCACACAGATTGGCAGCAAGTGTGCCCTGTTTCAAGCCGCACCTTGCCCTGTTTCAGGCCACACCTTGAAGGCACACATAGTCCATTTGATTCAGCCTTTTTTAAGTACATGGAGACATGTCCAAAACGCATAGGATCACTAAGGATTGATCAAGGGCCATGGTTGAGTGGTCATCAAGATCTAAGGGTGGAGATTGACTCTCAAGATTAGACAAGAAGTTGGTGCACTATATAAAGGATCACCTAGCTTTATTCTCATTAACATTATGACATAATCAAAGATCAATTGTAAAGAGTGACATACATACAAGAGGGAATTATGTGAGAGTGCAAAGACACAAAACACAAGAGGGACTCATTGTAGGGAGGCTGGTTGTAAAGAGAGAGTAGTATAGATTTGATAGAGAGCATTGTAATAGTTCTTATCATCTTCTTTCTTCTCTTCTTGGTTTCTTCAAGAACTTAAGGTTTCTTAAAGAGGGTTGCTGGATTGTAAAGAACCATTGATTTAGTGCAGAGAGTTTAGAGGAACTCACAGGGTCGTAGGCTATTACCGAACCTCGATAACAATTGTTTGTCTTCTTTTCTTTCTTACTTTGGTTGCTGTATCTTTTCGTTACAAGTCATTCTAGACTTGGGTGTTTGGAAGATCACCACCTGGGCATCTTGTCAAGGTGATTTCCGACAGTGATATCAGAGCTTGCATAGCTGGGTATCAGAGCAAGAACAAGAAGGTGACGGAGTCAAGACACCAAGAATCAAAGATCAACTTCTTAGGTGATTGAAGAACGGAGTAAAGATCAAGATCAGATCATGTTCTTGAGAGTGATTCAAGAACGGTGTTATCCATCTTCGATCGTGTTCTTGAGGTTGAATAAAGCATTTGTGGGTATTGCATAAATCTGGGATCTTGTCTGCAAAGATGGCTTCAAATTTCGTTGTTGAGAAGTTTGATAGAAAGAGAGATTTTTCCCTATGGAAGTGGAAGATCAAGGCTGTTCTTATGCAACAGAAAGTGGACTTAGCTATTGGAGAAGATAATGCTTTTCCAGCAAGTATCATGGAGGACCAGCGGGTTGAGATAAAGAAGATGGCTTACAGCACCATTTTCTTGCACATATAGGATAGTGTCACAAGGGAATGCAGAGACTCGAAAGATCCAATTGTCATATGGAAGAAACTAGATGAGTTGTTTCTTACCAAAACTCTCCCTAACAAGATTTATCTTCTTAAAAGAATCTTTGCTTTTAAAATGGATCCTAATAAAGAGTTGCAAGATAATCTTGATGTCTTTAATAAACTAGTTCAAGATTTGGCTAGTTGCACTATTAAATTCCCGGATGAACAATTGGTTGTTATTTTATTAAACTCTCTTCCTTATTGCTTTGATAATTTGATTAATACTATTGAGTATGGAAGATATACTTTAACCAATGAGATTGTGATCAATGCCATAAGGGCTTATGATTTCAAAGCCAAGATGAGGGAGGCATCAAGTAGAGAAGGGCTGTTCGTAAGAGGAAGGCCAGCAACTCGGAATAGCAGTAGCACTCATGGCAACTACCGGGAGAAATCAAGAGGTAGAGGGCAGAACCATGGGAGATCTCATTCTAAGACAAGACTTGGAGGAGGAAAGAGATGCTTCTACTGCAACAAAGAGGGCCATTTCAAGAAAGATTTCAAGAAGAAGATGTGGGATGAGAGAAGAAGTCATACCAATAATGGAGAGGCTTCGGTTGCCAAAGGAGAACAGCAAGATGATGTGCTTATTGTGTGCTCAAATGTGAGCAGGAGGCAAGGCAGCGAGAAGTGGATTCTGGATTTCGGGTGCACTTATCACATGTGCCCTCACAAGGAATGGTTCAAGAATTTCAAGGAGATCAATGATGGAAGGGTCTTCTTGGGGAATGACAATTCTTACCAAGTGAGGGGGATAGGAGACATCCAGTTGAGGATGTTTGATGGAGTCACAAGGCTGCTGCGAAATGTGAGGTATCTTCCAGATTTGAAGAGAAATTTGATCTCATTAAGGTAGTTGGATTCCATGGGGTATACATGCAAAGTAGAGGGAGGAAAAATCAAGGTGGCCAAGGGATCTTTGGTAGTGATCAAGGCAGCAATAAAAGATGGTCTTTATGAGATGATCAGTGAAACAAAAACCAAGGATCAAGCAGCAAGCTTGATGGCTGAGATGGATAGGGCATCCCTTTGGCACAGTCTCTTGGGACATATGAGCGAAAAAGACTTGCAAGTTCTTAGCAAGGATGGTCTACTTGGAGGAGACAAAGTAGAGAAATTGGATTTCTGTGAGTGTTGCATTGTTGGGAAGCAACACCGGGTCAGCTTCAACACCAGAATACACAAGTCTAAGGGCATTCTTAACTACATTCATTCGGACCTCTGGGGACCAGCAAGAACACCAACAGAGGGAGGTAACTTTTACTTTCTGTTTTTAATTGATGATTATTCAAGAAAAGTGTGGGTTTATTTCTTTAGAAATAAATCAGATGCATTGAATAAATTTGTTGTGTGGAAGAAGTTGCTGGAGACTCAAACGGGTAGTGTAGTTAAGGCTTTACGAACCGATAATGGATTAGAATTTTGTAATAAGGATTTTGATAAATTATATGAATTAAATGGAATTCTAAGGCATAGAACGGTTGTAAAAACACTTCAACAAAATGGAGTTGCTGAAAGGATGAATAGAACCCTTATGGAAAAGGTTAGGTGCATGTTAATAGGATTCGGTTTACCAAAATATTTTTGGGGAGAAGCTGTGGCTACTGCTGCATACTTGGTAAATAGATCACCCTCTAGAGCTTTAGAGTTCAAGACTCCTATAGAGATGTGGAGTGGGAAACCCCCTAAATTAAGCAACCTTAGGACTTTTGGGTGTGCTGCATATGCACATCAAAAGGATGATAAACTTAGCCCAAGGTCTAGAAAATGTGTATTTTTAGGATATGGTGATGGGGTTAAGGGATATAGGTTGTGGCCCTTAGAAAAGAAAGGCATGAAACTCATAATAAGTAGGGATGTTATTTTTAATGAATTATTATTTCCCTACTTGGAGAAAACTAACCCTGCAGGGGCTAGTGAGCAAACTAGTTCGAAATTTGTGGAGCATCGCATCAAGGAGAATTCGGTTCAGGTAGAGCAAGGGAGGCAAGAGGGTTCAGACCAGGTAGAGCCCATTAATGAAGGCCATGCTCAGGGCACTCAAGAGGAGGCTGAACTAGAAAAGTTTGATGCATTAAGTCATAATGACTACCAACTCACAAGGGACCGGGAAAGCAGGATTATTAGACCACCTTTGAGATATGGGTTTGCGGATGCTAATGTAGAAGCTCCTTGGATAGAAAGAGAGGTGGAACCAGAAACTTACACGGATGCCATGGAGTGTAAGAATTTGTCAAAGTGGCAGCTAGCTATAGAGGAAGAAATGGATTCTTTGATGAAGAACAACTCTTGGGAGTTAGTGCCCAAACTAGAAAAACAGAGAGTTGTGGATTCTAGATGGATCTAAAAGATCAAAGAAGGGAATACTCCAGGGGATGAAGTCCGGTATAAAGCTAGGCTAGTGGCAAAGGAGTTCACACAAAAAGAAGGCATAGATTTCACCGAAATCTTCTCACCGGTTGTGAAGTACAAGACTATACAGATAGTGTTAGCATTGGTGGTCCAATTTGATTGGAAAATTGAGCAAATGGATGTGAAGATAGCATTCTTACATGGAAAGCTAGATGAGACCATTTACATGAGGCAACCCGAAGGCTATGAGGAAGGAAGGTAGGGAGGGTTGGTGTGCAAATTGAAGAAATCTCTCTATGGCCTGAAGCAATCACCTCGGCAATGGAATAAGAGGTTTGATTCCTTTATAATCAGCTTGGGTTTTATAAGGAGCTAGTATGATTCGTGCTTTTACTACAAGGGGTAGAAGGTTGAGGAAGTGGTGATTATCCTCATCTATGTTGATGATATGTTACTGGTTGGGAGTAGCATGGAGAGGATAAGGAAATTGAAGGCTCAACTCAGTGAGGAGTTTGAGATGAACGATCTTGGCCATGCACAAAAAATCCTTAGGATGTGTATCATCCGAGAAAGGGAGAGAAACAGATTGAAGATCTCTCAAACTTCCTACATAGAGAAGATGATATCTAAGTTCTCTATGGAAGATAGCAAACCAATGAAGGTTCCTTTTGCTGGTCATTTCAAGTTCTCCATTGATCAATGTTTGAGATCGGAGGCGGAGAAGAAAGAAATAGAAAAAGTCTCTTATTCTAGTGTTGTTGGTTCTGTTATGTTCACCATGGTAAGTACTAGACCTGATATTGCTCATGCAATAAATATTCTCAGCAAGTTTATGAGTAATCCCATAAAAGAGTATTGGCTTGGGATGAAGTGGTTGCTGAGGTACTTGAAGGGAAGCCCAAAAGTAGGGCTGGTTTATGAGAAGAGGGGTAAGTCCATCTGCCTTGTTGGTTTTGCGGATTCAGACTATAGAGCAGATCGGGATAAAAGGAGATCAATTACCTCATACTTCTTCAACTTAAATGGATTTTATGTAAGTTGGAAGGCTCAGTTGCAGCCGGTGGTAGCACTCTCAATAACCGAGGCTGAGTATATAGCGGCAACGGAAGCTATTAAGGAAGCTATGTGGTGCAAAGGGTTGTTGGAAGAGTTGAAGGTACTAGAGGAGTAGGTTGTGGTGTTTTCGGATAGTCAAAGTGCATTGCACTTGTGCAAAAATCCGGTGTTCCATGAGATGACAAAGCACATCGATGTCCGATACCATTTCATTCGGGAAAATGTTACGAAAGGATACATCTATGGGGACAAGGTAACCACGGAAGAAAACCCTATGGATTTAGGTACTAAAGTTTTACCTCTAAGTAAGTTCAATCGTTGTCTTGGACTACTTAGGATTGGAGTCGGTTGATTGATGACTCAAGATGAGTTTGGATCCTGAAGTTCTCTGCACAATGGTTCAGGTTTAAACACTTAGACAAAGGTAGAGATTTTTGATATTTGTATAAGGTTTAAACATGGTTTAAACAAGGTTAATGTCTAAAACAAGGTTGGAAAAATAAATTTTAACATATTAAAGAAGTGCACACAAGTGTGCGCGGCACCTTGGAGTAAGGCAAAGGTAGGCACACTAGTGTGTGCACCTGAGCACACAAGCTGAAAATATGTGCAACAGGTCAGGCCGCGGCCCAGCTTTGTCCAGGCCATAGTGCACATAATGGAGGAATCCTAGAGGAAGGCCAGGCCACGGCGCACCCTACCCTAGGCCACGACTCACAGAGTGGCAGCAAGTGTGCCTTGTTTCAGGCCGCACCTTGAAGGCACACATAGTCCATTTGATTCAGCCTTTGTTAAGTGTGTGGAGACATGTCCAAAATGCATAGGATCACTAAGGATTGATCAAGGGCCATGGTTGAGTGGTCATCAAGATCTAAGAGTGGAGAATGACTCTCAAAATTAGACAAGAAGTTGGTGCACTATATAAAGGGTCACCTAGCTTTATTCTTATTAACATTGTGACATAATCAAAGACCAATTGTAAATAGTGATAGACATACAAAAGAGAATTGTGTGAGAGTGCAAAGACACAAAACACAAGAGGGACTCATTGTAGGGAGGTTGGTTGTAAAGAGATAGTAGTATAGACTTGATAGAGAGCATTATAATAGTTATCATCTTCTTTCTTCTCTTCTTGGTTTCTTCAAGAACTTGAGGTTTCTTGAAGAGGGTTGCTGGATTATAAAGAACCATTGATTTAGTGCAGAGAGTTCAGAGGAACTCACGGGGACGTAGACTATTGCTGAACCTTGATAACAATTGCTTGTCTTCTTTTCTTTCTTGCTTTGGTTGCTGTATCTTTTCTTTACACGTCATTCTAGACTTGGGTGTTTGGAAGATCACCACCTGGGCATCTTGTCAAGGCGATTTCCAACAGATGTGACTAGAAAGCATCGACATTTGTGATGTTAATATATAATAAGTTTTTTTAATTTCTTATTCGCTAATACTTTATAATTTTTTTTTCTCTAACGATTACACGATCAATCGGTGGACTCATTGCTTCTTGTGTGCTCCACTTTACTCTCGTTTATTAGGTACTTAAATTTTAACTTGTGTATGCTATTATTTTAATTAGTTTTCAATTGCTTAACTATGAATAGATTGTTTTTGTAAGTAGACAATATAGTTCTTTTTGTAAATCTTACCTTGCACTCTTGAATGACAAAAGATGAGGGATCATATAAATAAGGATATGATTTATGTATAAGATGTACAATAATGCGTTCAAAAAAGACCTCCACTAAAAACAAAGCTTTTAAATTGGTTTGTCTCATGAATATTAAATTACTTTATTTATTTTGAGTTATATCTATCAATTAATTGTAAATTTGAATAACTTTGAAAGTCAAAATTGTTTTAGTATCTGGAACGATGTCAGTTGATCGAAGTTGGATGGACCGTCGAGTTGTGTGTAATACCATATCGGGATAATTTAGGAATGGAGTGAACAATTCCTTAACTTCATGTATAGTAATAAATGATGCGCATAGGGGAACTATTCAATGTCTTTGTTCTATTTGTAGCAACAATAAATTTTTGAAAAGAGATGTGGTTACTGTGCACCTATACAAATTATAAGAGATGAACTTGACACAAAGAGATCTTTATGTTTGTAGGACATTCGACGAGTTGAATTGACAATGTGGAGGGAGGATTCGAAGGAAATAATCAGATGGGGGACATAGTAATGGATAATTTTGGTCATGAATTTAATTGGAATATTAAGGAGGCCCCAAATCGTGATGCTACTAAGTTTTACGATTTATTAAGAGATGTTGATGAGCTGTTATGGGAAGGTTGCAAGAAAAATTATAAGATATCAACGGATGCTTAACTATTGACTTGTAAGTCGGATTTTAACATGTTTGAGAGCTATAATGACCAATTAATGTCAATAATTAAGAGTATGATGCTGGAAAACTTTTACCAATGCAAAAAGATGGTGAAGGGGTTAGGACTTGGTTACTATAAGATACATGCATACCCGAATGATTGTATGTTGTACTCTCAAGAAGACTTACAAGGAAAACTGTGATGTATGTGGCCATGCTAAATTTCAACATAAACAAGTGATAAATAAGAACCAAAAGGACATACTATTCAAAGTGTTATGTTACCTTCTAATCACACCAAGACTCCAAAGACTTTATATGTCGAAAAACAGTGTCGAACACATGAGATGGCATAAGGAAGGAAAACATAGCAAGTCTAACTTTCTAATCCACCCGAAGGATGGTGAGGCGTGGAAACACTTTGATGATAAGCACTCGTTGTTTGCTCTTAAACCATAAAATGTTAGGTTGGGACTATTGACTGATAGGTTCACTTCGTTCGGTCATTCGGCTTCCCCTTACTCTTATTGGCCTATCTTTGTCACTCTATACAATCTACCTCATAGTATGTACACGAAAAAGCATAATTTGTTCTTATCCTTGATCATTCCAGGTCTAAACCACCTCGATAAGAATCTGGATGTCTATCTAAGGCCGTCATTAGACGAGTTGAAGATGTTGTGGACCAATGAAGTTCTTACTTATGATGCAAGTAAGAAACAAAATTTTAATATGAAAGTTGCACTTCTATATATGATCAATGACTTCTCAGCTTATGGTATGCTTTCTGGGTGGAGTACTTATAGCCAACTAGCTTACCCTTACTATATAGAGTGTACCAAGTCATTTTGATTTCCTCATGGTAGGGTGCCTTGTTGGTTTGACTGTCATCGCTAGTTGTTGCTTTATAATCATACTTTTCGAAAGTAGAGGAACAGTTTCAAGAAGTACACAATTGAGAAAGATCCTCCTCCACCATGGTTATTTAGGAAAAAAGTGTTAGCTACAATTTTGTCTTTCGATCAAGTCTCATTCAGTAACACAAACAAGAAACAAGAGATTCCAGGATTCGATTAGGAGTATAATTGGTTAAAAAATGAGTATCTTCTGGGAATTACCATATTGGAAAACAAATCTCATTCGACACAATTTGGATCTCATGCATAGTGAGAAAAATGTGTTTAAAAATGTGTTTAACATAATTATAAATGTCAAGGGTAAAACCAGAGGCAATTCAAATGCTCATGAGGATATTAAGAACCTTTGTAAGCATTTGGACTTAGAGTTGGTTCAAGTAAATGGGAAGCCTAAAATGAGTCTTAGATAAAGGATGTGTGCAAATGGGTGAAGAAATTGAAGTTTCCATACAGGTATGCCTCAAATATAGCTCGGTGTGTCAATCTAAACGAATGCAAGTTCTACAAGATAAAAAGTCATGATTGCCACGTGTTCATGGAGAGATTAATACCATTGGTGTTCCATGATTTTTTTCCTGATGCTATATGGGATCCGTTAAAAAAACTCAGTAACTTCTTTAAAAACATATGTGCAATTGAGCCGTAGGTTGAGTATATGGATTTTCTTGAGAAAAATATTTTTCTAACCTTATACAAGATGGAAAGGATATTTACCCTGTCATTTGCCTATCCATTTACCTTATGAAACTAAATTTGGGGGCCTTGTGCAGTACTAATAGATGTATCCCATCAAGAGGTTATATCTCTTATTAATCTTTGTTTATATTAATTAAGTCTCATGTTTTACTATTGTATAATTGCTTCATAATATGTATATGCAAAATAGGTTTACGCACAACCTAAAGAAAAATGAACGTAACAAAGCACGTGTTGAAGGCTCCATTGTTGAGGCGTACATCATAGAGGAAACCTCAAACTTCTGCTCATATTATTTTGAAATGAATGTTCAAACAAAGTTGAATTGAGTCAGTCGAAATGAAGATGGAGAATGTGGATCCAAACGGGGGCCTATCCATTTTATGTTATTCAGGTCGTGTATTTGGTCGTGAGACTAGCAGAGATTTAGATGAAAATTAGATGAAGGCTAAAGAGATATATAATTTCCTGAATTACGTAGAGATCGAGTTGTATGTGGAGTGAGTCCTTATATCCCATCTTAAACTTATTGTTTATAATGTGGATATCTATTAAAATGTGATTTTATCAATATTTTAGGCAATACGACAAAATGTTGAGGCGTGAGTAACCTCTTATCACCAATGAGCAAATTGAAAAGCTTCATGAAAAGGATTTCGCAAAATAGCTTCATAACCATGTAAGTAAACATTGAATGAGATAATTGGCTCAATATTATAAATAAAATAATGTTAAAATGTATATATTATTTCAATGTGTTTTGAGGAACGAGACAATTGACAACCACATACGAGAGCTAAGACTTGGTTCACGTAAACACGAGGCTTGTTATAGTGGCTATAGTATCAATGGATTCAAATTTCGCACGGAAGAGTGTAAAAAATTCAAGAAAATGATGAATGGTGGTGTATGTGTGGAAGGTAGTTGTTACAACGTATACAAACGTGACTTCTACGATATATTGAAAGAAATTATAATCATACAATATATAAGGAAAGATAACATAGTTGTATTGTTTAAATGTCATTGATATAATTCTGAGAGAGAACTTACAGTACACCTGAAACATAGTCCTATAGATATAAAGCATACTTCAAGGCTTCATTCAAATGAGCCATTTGATTTGGTAGAATAAGCAACGCAAGTGTACTACTTACTATACCCTTCAAAGAAGAAGGGAAGACTAGAGTGGTGGGTAGTTTGTAAAGTTAGGGCAAGAGGCAATGTATACATTCCTTCATACAAAGATGCAAATCATGATATAGTGCCTATCATTCTAGAGTACTTTCAAGAGGATGAAAGTTCTTGTCCAATCCTAGTCGATGTAGATGATGAACTTGATATGTCGAGTATTCTTCATTATACCATTAGTATAATGGATAAAGTAGATCGAGTGAATGCAAAAAGATTTAAAGAAGAAGTAGAAGAAAGAGGAGAATAAGGAGGAGGAAGGAGAAGAACACGATCATAGAATGGATGTTGATTAACTTGTAAGAATATTTCTATTCAAAAAAATTTCGGTAATTGGTGAAAATCAATTCTGCTAATAGTTTTGTATCATCATTGTAAGAAAATTAAAATTAACTTGTAAGCATGTTTCTATTTTTTTTAATTCCTTTTTCGTATCTTATATGACTCTTAAACATTGTGCATGTATTTTCTTCGTACTTTTTGCTTTTTAACAAAACAGGGACATCATCTAGGGGTAAAGCATGAGGCATGATGGGGGTGCAACCCCGATATAGGAGAGGGCCTAATAGACTCTCCACTCCTCACAAGAATCCAACTGACCAACCTTTCATTCGCATTAGAATCGGGAGGTAATATACTTTTAATGACAACATTTATGCATTAGTATCATATATGTTCAAATATGGGTTATGTAAGTCAAAATTTTAAATTTAATATTTGTTATTATGAGTTGGGCTATGATTAGCTAATGAGGAATAATTTTTAGAAAATATGGATTAATTGTCACTTTAATGAATATATATATATATACTTTTCTCTAAAATTTATTATGGGTAAGTTTGTTTATGCCACACATGGAAACCTATGTGAATGGGTAATTTGACTCTTGAGGATGATGGGAAAGAATTGGAAAAAAATCATGTTTTGAGTTTGATGTAAATTTCCTCATTCAGAAAGAATTTATAAAAAAAAAAAATGTATATGAAAGGAATTAGTTAATTCTTTTTAGTAAATGAATTTTGATCTAGAAATTTTAAGAGGTTTTGATATGATGATTAATGAACATATAAAGGAGTGGAGTACACATGGGGGGTGGTCAAGGATAATTAAATTTGACAAAGAACAAATTTTGAAATCCACCAAGATTAAATCTTGAACTTTTGATTATTATATTTGTATATGGAAGCACACTTTTGGATTATGTCTCTATTTCTTTTCTTGAGGAAATTCTCTAAACGATTTAGTTAAGGTAAATAAATTTTTTAGATTTCAAATTATATATAAATTTGTCAAAGAGTTATATAGAACCTTAACTTCCCTTTCACATATTTACATGATGGATATACAATTTTAAAGGCTTCGATTAACATGATTGGATTCTTGATTTGTGGAAGAACGGATGTAGTTGGTTGAGTTGTGTTTGTATAGAATGATGTGGATGGACTAAGAATGATTTGGAGTGTGTTTGGGATTTTCTTTGTAAATTATTGTGCAAATTATTGTAGATATTGGAAAATTGGGAAATGTCCAAAAAAAACAAAAGAGATTCTACCAAAATTTAAGTTGAATTCCTCTTAGTATCTTTACTTAAGATTTCTTGATCTTAAAAGAATAAAATGGGATTTAATTTTAGTGTAGTCTTGTGAAGAATTTATAGATTTCATGGATCTTGATAAACTAAACATTTGGGGTGCTTAGAAAGTAAGATATAATAACTTTGATATGGTTTTGAATTAGTGGCTACTAGAATAGCTCACTTGGGTTATTTAATTATAGATAAATGGTTATTGATAGAATGCATAGTATGTATAATCTAAAGGATGGGTTGGTGGCTCGATATTGGAGTGACTTGAACAAAAGGAAAGACCAGTGACTATCGGTGGTGTGAATGGTGCGCTTAATTAAAGTAGTTTCTTTGGTAATTTTAAGTTAAGGAATTAATGAAATAAATTATTTTGAAGTGAGGACTTTGGAAGTGGAATCTAAAAACCTTACTCTTATAATTTTCATTATAATTTTTTATTCTTTAAAACATTGTGAGTTTTACTACATCTAGAAAAGTTTAAAAGGGAAAAGGCACGTAAAATATGTATCACGTCATTTTATGATTATTATAAAATCAAAAAAGGATAGTCACTCATAATTACCTACTTTGTATTATGACTAAGCATGGAAACAAACGAGGGTACTAGTATCTAAGAGTTTCTACTAGTTTATTCATGGATTGCAGCGGGTTTCAAGGTGAGTTCACCTTAATTTTAGTAAGTGAGAAGGAACAAGGAACCCTAAAATTTAAATTGAATTATGAATATATGTACATATACATTGGAGGTGTTAAATGATTTTGTGAGTGTGATAGTAATAATACATGATTAAGTTAAAGTATTATATATATTATTTCTTTACATTATTTGGTGATATTGTTATTATAATGAAATTGTGATGTAAATATGATGGATGGTTGTGTACTGTGAATTGATGTGGTAGCAATATGTTTGTGGTTGTAATTAATGCTTCGCAATGTGATCGAAATTGATTATTTAAGATTGTTGTGATATGGTTTTTTATGTTCTTGCTTGTGTGGGTTGATTGTGTATGCATTATAGGACCACAAAAGTGGAGTGTGGTTCGAGAGTTATTAGGAGTATGACCATGGTTGGTCTAAGAGCAGATGTCGGCCCATGGGGAGATGTCCCCTCTGATATAATGAGATGAATGAGATTATTTGGGATAATTATGCGGACGATAAAAAAATGATGTGATGATGAGATGGGCGGAGATGTTGGAAGGGAGGTTGGTATGGAGATATTTTGTACACATGCATCATGATATGATTTGTGTTTGTTGACCCGTATTTTATTTTAATAATGACAAAACACTACTTAAATTGCACTAACAGTTTTATCTAAGTATATAAGAGGTAAAAACATTCAATTCAGAAACAAAATGCAAGATCCCAACACGTTCAGACACCAAAAAAAGACAGAAGATCTAGAATAGGCACTAAGGTAATTGAATCAGTCTATAAATCTCTAAATTCAATTAGTTAACTTAATCTATGACTCAATTTACAAAAGACTTTGACAAAACTATAATACAAAAAGTTTCTAAGTCAAAAATTGTTTTGAAACATGAAAACTGGGTTGAAGGACAACCCAATCGACTGGGTCTACATACCAATCGACTGTGATATGGGACAGTAAGTTCCCCATCGACTGGTATTAAGGACCTAGTCCCAGTTGACTACGATATGGGATAATAAGTTCCCAGTCGACTGGTACTAAGGACTTAGTAGACTGGTAACTTCACCAAGTCGACTGGTACTCTCTCTAAGCCTAAAAGTGAAGATTTTTCACCTGACCGACTAGACTGGTACAAGGACCCAATCGACTGGTAATTCAAAAATATAATCGTTTGAGATGTGGGACTTGAGTAATTAATGCCCCAAACCTACCAAGTCAGTGTCAAATAGCCATACTAACTCAAAGTTATATAAACCCACTTCAATGAGCATTTTTTTTATAAAAAAAAAGATAGCACATTCAATTAATCATATAGCTCATTAATTCTCAAAAGCTTTGAAAAATTCATTGTGAGCCATTCTTCAAGCTTGTTCTTGAAAGAAAAATATTATTCATTTGTACAAAGCATTCATTGCTATCTCTCTACCATTTACTTTACAGTTAATACATTTTACTGTAAAGGGAAAGAGTTGGTGCAACTCTTAGAGTGTTTAGAATTAAACACTTCAGTTGTAACTTCCATGAGGAAGAGATTATCGTAAGGTTTGTGCAACACTCGTTAAGTTGTTCGACTAACGATTAGTGGATTATTTCAAGGAGGTTCCTTGAAGAGAGTGGACGTAGGGTCGAAGAGATTCCAATATTGTCGAACCACTATAAATGGAGTTTTCATTTTCTCTTCTTTAACTCCTTTATTTACAAATGTATTATTTGATTATGTGCATTGCTTATCAAACTATTATAAAAACTTGCAAGTAAAAAGTTTTTATAACCCAATTCACCCCCTTCTTGGGTTTGAACCTTGGTTTATAGTGTTCTTGAATGTGATGTGATAATGTGATATGAATTTGTTATGATCAGGATGTGTGAGATTGATTTGACAATATTGTTGTGAAATGGGTAGTGCTGGTTAGATTACTTGCTGTCTTGAAATGACTGTGATAATTGTGTGTTTTTTTTATGATATGTTTTTGTTGCCTATAAACGAGGATAAGATGAATATTGAATGGTGTGTGCAAATCCCTTGGTGATGATTATTTTTCTTGAATCAATGGGTATAAAGAAAAATATATATGAGATTGATCCTTTAAACAAAGATAATCACTTAGAGACACCACCTAATAATTGGATAATTAATAAGGATTTGTAAACAAAATAAAAAATCGATTACTTTGAATAATTTGAATCTCATTGAGCTTTTCAAGTTAACTCCCTTTTATTTTATTTTTTCCCAGGTTTTTTGTAGAGATTTTCTTTTGGGTAAGCTTAATGTGAATCTTACAAGTTGAGAACTTATAGATGGGTCTACATGGAAGGCATCCTCAGCAGTCTGTTTTCGAAGTCGAGTCTACACTAGTTAGGTTGAGGAGTTATAACTTATGTAAAATTTAACTTTTTTTCCAATGTTTTGAAATTTTCTATCTCCTCAAGCTTGAGTTGAAGCACTAATAATGGTGTTTGTATATAAATGGATATTAGTATATATGTATCATGAAGTGTAAGTTATGCGGCTGTTTTTTAGAGTTAGTTGTTATGGCATAATCAAGTCAGGCTCAATGCTTAAAAATAACGATGATGTCTCAGGTAGGGCCCATCTAGGATAGGTTGTTACAACCTTATAGCAATAAAAGCCCTTCTCAGTTATGAATGTCTTATTCTGCTGATTAGGTTTATACATTAATATCTAATTGTACTCAAAATAAGCATCCGTGAAACTTAGCATTTCATAACCTAAAGTCACGTCAACCAGTTGATTGAATAAGGGTAAGGGATAGTCGTCTTTGGGACAAGCTTTATTGAGGTTTGTAAAGTCGATGCATATCCTCCATTTTCCATTTGGTTTCTTCACCATAATGACATTGGCAAGCCATTTGGATAAAGCCAGCCTCTAGTAGTTTTTTGACTTCGGTGTCTATGTCGTGTTGTCTTTCTGATGTAAAGGACTGTTTTTTCTGGATAACGGGCTTATACTTGGGATCAATGTTTAGGTGGTGTACTATTACCTTATGATCGATACGTGTCATGTATGTCCCTACCCAAGAAAAAATATCTTGATTTTTCCTTAGGAAAGTAATTAGTTGCTCTTTGGGCTCTTTATTTAAACCTAAACTGATCTGGATCACCTTCTCGCTTTCTTCTTGATATGCTAAGGGAATTGAGACCAGCTCTTCCATTACTTTTCCCCTAGGTTTCTTTGTCTCATCTCTATGGTCTTCGATTCCAAGAACGTCTGTCTTGTCCTTGCTTTTCACCGAGGCCAAGAAACAGTTATGGGTAGTTGTTTGATTTCCTTTTACCTCTCCTATGCTAGTTTCGGTACGAAATTTGATCTTAAAATGGTAGGTGGATACTATTTCGTTCTTCACATTCAATTTGGGCTAGTTGAGGATGGTGTTATAGGAAGAGGGTAAGCCAATCATTAGGAAAATGCACATAACCGTTTTCTGATGAGGTGTGATCCCAATCGTGAAGGATAGGGTGATGTTGCCTTTACGGTAGAGATGGTCTCTTGAGAAGCTGTATAAAAGGTGCTTAATGGGGTTGAGTTTATTATTAGTCAATTGTATCCTCTTAAAGGCTTCATAGTACAAGACGTATTGGGATGAGTCATTATCTACAAATATCCTTTCTACTAAAATGTTGGCAATGACCAGAGAAACTATGAGTGCATCGTCATAAAGGTAACAAACTCGTTCTAGATCTACATCGGTGAAGTTGATGATTTGCTCAATTTGGATCCTCTTTCTTGGCCCTTCCACTGATCCAACAAACCTTGTGTAGGCTTTGCGAGAATTCGAGGATTCTTTACTCGAGGTTGTGCCTTATGTTTTGGTCTCGACGATTAGGACTATTTCTTAGTTTCTTTCTATCTCTTATGTTGGGGCTCTTGTTCCAAGGTGAACTTCTTTCTCTTTCTGTCTTAACAAATTTTTTCAAGTACCCTTGCCTGATCAGGTCCTTCAATATGGATTTTCAAGTGTTTGTTGTCTTTCGTTTCGTGACCATAATCTTTGTGAAATCGATAGTACCGACTCATGTCTTATCTGGTAGGGTTTAACTTGATCTTAGGCAGCTATCTAACAATATCTTGGTCTGTTATTTCCATTAAGAGGTTAAATCTTGTGGTATTTAGAAGGGTATAGTTCTCGAATCTCTAAGGTCTCTCGTTTGACTTATCTTTCCTCTAACCACCTTAACTTGCTTTTTTTTACTCAATCATTAACTTCAAACCTTGTATATCTTTCTACTTTTTTCCCAGTAGGGCTTCTTCTCTTTGTTTCCTGAAGGCTTGGTGCTTTTTGGTTACTATGAACTCATCTTCTTGGGCCAAGAGGGTTGTCATGGAGTCGACTAGGTTCTTGGACAGGTAGTGGCTGAAGTCTAAGGCTTGGAGCCTGTTGATCACTACTACCTTCTGATCAAGCTCTCGAACTTTAACCATGGCTACTCGAAACCGAGTGATATAAATCTAGAGTGATCCATCAGTTTATTTGGTGAAACTAAACAGACTTTCTATGGTCCTTCTTGGACCTCTGCTACTAAAGAAGTGGATTACAAACCGTTTGCATAGCTCTTCGAAGGATATGATCAATCTTGAGGAAAGACATTAGAATCAGGTTTGTGTTGTTTCCCATATTGTGATTGGGAAAGCTCGACATATCTCTACATCAGAATGCTCGTGGATGAAAATCAGAGATTTGAAGGTTTTCTACATCTTAAAGCTGTTTGAGATTGCCATTTCCATGATTTCTTAAGATAATGGATTCTCGTAAGGCTTTATCTCATTCAAGATGTTTAGCTTATTGGTCTTTAAGATGAGGTCGATGCTCTCGTTCATCTATCTCAGCTCTGACAATGACTCTTCTTCGTGTTGCTCTGGGTTTAGCCGAGTACCTAGTATAGGAGCTTTGATGTGCCAAGTTTGAATTTGGATACCTTAATCCAAGTTAGATTTGTAATGATGCTTATGTCGTCTAGAGGTTTTTGGCCTTCTCGGGTCTTCTTTACTAGTGGTTACGTTAACTTTCTAGTGGTAACCTTAGACAAGAAAGACTCGAGCATTGTTTGGTATTACTTGTGCGACCATTTCAGCCAGGTTTTCATATCGATGTCTAAGCTCCTTGTATTTGGCTCGACTTACTTAAGCCTTGGGATTTTCAGCTAAGCCAATCTCTGTGGGACTGGATTAAGGCCGCCCACCGTTGACCTTAGGTTTTGAGGACTTCTTGAGGCCTAGTAGGGATTTAGCTCATTTATATGCCCTAGGATTATGATATCATCTCACTTGTCTTCAGCTATAGTATAGACAGTGTTTCTTGTAGTCATCATGGGGGTAGAATGAGGAGGGAGATAGTTTTTTAGTGGTATCATGAGATAAATTTATTGATTCCCACATAGCTAATCAGTTGAACCCAAAAAGATGATGAAAAGTAACTTGGTATTCTTGGTCTTCAACAGGGTGGAAACAGTGTAAATAACCTTAGAGGTTTAGGAAAGAGATTTGGCCTCATTCCTATACTTACGTTAGCTAAGTACATGAACCCTTATAAGGAAAGCCACCTAGAGTTTTATACTCTAGGGAGGACCCTCCGATGGTTAAGTCAGTAAATGTACTAAGGTGACATAAAAGGAAGGGTTTAAAGGAGTACTGAAGTGAAACAATGTTTTCACTAACTTTGTGTTGGCACTCTTCTTCCAAAAGGACTTAAGTTTCTTTATGTTTCCATAGATATTGAAGTACTAGCACTATAGTTGTAAGTTGTTCCTTGATTTTTCTTAAAGTCTTCACTGGTTGTAATTGAAACAAAGAAATCCATGATGAACCGTTTCAATGTATTCTACTAGAAGCTCAAAAAAGATGCACTGGTAAACATCAACACGGTAATAACTTCCACTTCTCAACTCATTATATCCATTGCACACATGAGATTAAATAAATTGTTACTCATAGTTATAACTAATCTTTTTTTTTTCTCTGAGAGTTGATACATGATTGGAAAGTTAAAGTCTAGCCTTTGCATTTGACAACGCTTGAAGCAACTGTGCCCTTGGCTTTGTACCTTGATTAACCTTCCTTACACACATCCAATCACTCTTGCTCAATCTATATAAGAATAAAAATCCTCTTCCTATAAACAACACATTCACTATCCCAAACCTATCAATTTGAATATATGTACCATCGAAATAAGACCTATTTATCTATTGCAAAAAAAATGTTAAAAAAAAGATATAAGTGGTCCAAAGTGAAGCAAAACTTGATATGAATCCTCACTATTAGGCTATATAACCCAATATAAATTAATCTTCTCGAAACCCAACTCCCTAAAAAAGGAAAAATACATATGGAAACAAGTAAAACTTTTGCTCCTTGCCTCCTTGGTTTAGTGAAGATAGCTGTTAGTACAAGATCTACCATATCCACAAATTAAAACCCACCGAATTATATGTATATTCAACATCTACAATCCACAAATTAAAATCAATCATAATGCAAAAGAACCAAAAGTAAATAAATCTAAGCCCTAGACCATTAGGGAGTCATTATTTGGCGTTTCAATGCGTACACAATATCTCTGACATCTATGGTCTTCACTTTGGATTGTGTTAGGATTTTGGCTCAAATCCCCACAAGGAAGACTTCTAATTGGTTTGGAAAAGTGGTTTCCTATTTTATAGATGCATGTTCTAGTAGGAATAGTAGTTATTTCCTATTGAATAGTTGCTTGTTCTAGTAGTAGTAATAGTTTCCTATATTGCTGTTCTTTTCCTAGTAGTATTAGGAAAATATCCTCTATAGATAGGGGGTCCTATAGAAGGTTTGAGATGCACTCATAATTCTAATGTACATTGTAAATCAGAGGGGGTTTACTACTAGAGTTAGGTTGACAGCTTTAGGAATATTGGGGCTTTGTATTGTCAAGTAAAGAGAGCACTTACAACTAGAGCTAGGTTGACAGCTTTGGGTGCATTAGAGCTTTTGGGTTATGAGGTAATGAGAGTTTAGCAACTTTGCTCTTTCTAAAATAGTAATTGAAGATTAATAAATCAGTGGGGTTTGTTGGTGGACATAGGAAAAGAGGTTGTTGAACTACATTAATTATTACTATTCTTGCTCTGTGTTTGATTTTCCTATTTAATTGTTATGACTATTTTTTTTTTCTAAAATTTGTGGAGGTGGAATTTAGAGGTAAAATCCTAATAGATTGTTCAGTACAAGTAAAGCATCATATGCCACATTCTCCAAGAAAATCTTTAGGTTTGGTCTTCTTATAAATTGATTTGAATCGAAACCTTAAATTTTTATCACTTTCACATTTCTCTTCCTTCTTTCCAACTTTCATTTAATCATAATTCTGGAAACTTTATAAAAAATATAGCTTAAAAAACAAAATATGCTTACTCTAGTCCTCCATAGAGTAAGTATTTTTGCGATTTACTGGGTTTTCAAATCTAAAGTTATGTTTTTGGTCTCAATGGAGGGGAAAAAAACAAAAGCTAAAAAGGAACAAATAAAGAAAAAAAAAGAGTGAAAATGGGTACTACTATAATTTTAGATTATAAAGAGACGGAGTAAATAAATAAAGAAAGGGATTTGGATCGTCTCCATTTGAATTTGTCTTCGTTTGGTCCAGTTCACGGTGTAACAAATGTCCAAATCATTCAAAAATTAAATCAAGGGTTAGAATTAAAACATTAATTTTTTGGGACCAAAACACACCTTTGCCATGTCAACAAAGTGAGCGCATTTTTGGAAATAACTTTTTGAATTTTTTTAAAAATAATACTAGAACCATTTGCTACCAGAAGTTGATACGCTAGTGCATGCAACGGCCTTTGGTAGCAAACAGTGATCGAAAAAGTCTAAATTGGTAGATTTGGCCATTTTCGGTCGGTTTGTGCAGTTATTTTTTGGTAATTCTCATTGGAAAATGCTATATCTAAAAAAATATATTCCTCTGTTTTCAATGGAGTTTTCGGCAGCGTGTGAGAGTTATCTGGTGAAGACGATGATTTTTGGGTCTCATTTTGTAGCCCTTGGCAAGAGCTTTCCAATGGTATCGAGATGTTTTTTTTTTTTTACTTCTGATTATCATAATATCGCCAAAAAACTCCCATGGGTGAAAAAATTTAAATTTTGATTTTATTGAATTACTACTATACTTTTCTGTTTTATTTTGACCCATTTAAATTCGTAAGGATATTTTGATCATTTTCTTCTCAACTAGATGAAATGGAGAGAGGTACAAATAGAAAAGATCTCAATCTTGGAGGAAAAAAATAGATTCATTGATCTATATGTTGTTGGTGGTGGTTGGGTGTTGTTGATGCCAAAAAGATGATGAAGGGTAACCTTTCCTTTTTAACCTTCAATGGGGTGGAAACGGTATTTGATTGTTGAGGATTTGAAGAAGATGAGAGCTTTCAGATAACCTTGCTTATGTAATCACATTCGTTCAGCACTTGTACATTTACAAAGGAAGCCACTCGAAGCATGGTGCTTGAGGGAGAACCATCTAATGATTAAGTTAATGGATGTATTGAAGTGGTGTAAAGGAAGGGCTTATAAATATACCAAAGTAAGAGAGTGAGAAGGAGAAAGAGAGAACTTAGGTGATGTTTTCTGTTCTCTAGAGTATTTGTTCTCTATGTTTGGCTTTTTTCTTAGGGACTCATCATTTGAATCCCTCTTTTTTGTTCTAAGGGTTGGATGTTCTTTAAATAAGTATTGGAGATCCTATCTTTGGAGTTTCGAAGTGGGTTCCAAATGGGATGTGACTTTTTAAGCCTTGAGCCTAGTGAGTAGCAACCTCTGCCTATGAGTTCTTCCATCAAGGAATGAATCTTTAAGCTTTAGGGTGGTGAATCCATCACTATGGTCAGAGTAGGCCTCTTCCCTATGATACCTAAGGTAACTGGCCTTCCATGTGTCTAATTTTTACTAGACTATATAATTTTGGTCATATCATATGCCTCTGCCCCCTAGGGAGATTTGGAGAGATTCTTAAGGTAGTAAAAGCCTTTCTAATGCATTTCTCGCTATTCTGATGGGAC
>CM043704.1:37976038-38003538 GCA_023935145.1 Bretschneidera sinensis
TGTTCTTATTTTCCTTTATTGATTCAGTTATAGTTGGGATTTATTGTCAAAAAATTGTTATGATTTACTCTTTAATTTAATTAGAAGATTTTCTCTTAATCTAGTGATTATATCTTTTTCCTCGAGATAAGTTTAGTCATGCTCTTCTTATGTCAAGTTTGTTTGGATGTGATTGAGTCCGGTATATTTATCTTTTAGGTTTGTCCATTAGTGTGATATTGTCATTAAGATATATTTTTGTTTCTTGATAAATCTATAGGATAGGTCATGTGTGCTTAAATCAAAAGTAAAGAGTAATTCATATCAATTACATTAGGGTTTACATATGCTTTGATTAAATATTTGCCGATTGCCTGTTTGGGATGTGAAACTTGCAATCGAGATAAAAATGACTGAATCAAGATTGGAATAAGGCAACGAACCTAGGGTGGATTCCCGGAACCTTGTTGTTCATTTATTATATTCTTCAATCTATTTACACAATTTTCTCACAATTACCTCATTATCAAAATTCATATTTTCTCACTTGATTGTTATCGTTCTTGTTAAGGTTTGCACTTTTCCTTTGTAGATCACTTTTCCTCGTGGGATCGACACCTCAATTATACACAATAACCGCGTATTAGTTTGAGTGTAATCAAATTTTGGTGCCGTTGCCAGGGAAAATGCGCTTACATACAAGGAAGATTATCAACTCTAAGACAAGATGGTACTATTGTTCTTTTCTTAAAGTTTTTGATCTCTTTTATTTGTTCTGTTTTATTTATTTCCTTCTAACTCGTTTGGTGTATGCTTAGACCAAGAGATTCGCGAGGTAGATTCATTAAAGGACCTAAAGTAGAGCTACTCTTTCCTTCCACGTCCATTAGTGAAACCTCACCTAGATCAAACCCTAGTGTACACCTAACCGAGAATTTAGAAGACTTTGTTAACATGGCTGAAAACCCTAATGAGAATGTTGCTAGGACACTTAAAGATTACTTGCATCCTAGCCGAATAGCCACACCATGCATCATGTTTCCAGCCAATACTCGCCATCAAGATTTCAAAATAGGGATGATACAATTACTCCCTACATTTCATGGTTTGGAAAATGAAAACCCATATGTACACATTAGGGAGTTTGAGGAAGTAGTTGCGACTTTTCATAGTCAAGATGCAACTGATGATATCATGAGACTCAAGTTTTTTCCTTTCTCTTTAAAGGATAAAGCTAAGAGTTGGCTATACTTGTTGAGACCATGATCTATTGGGACATGGAATGAGATAACTCAGGTCTTCTTCAATAAATACTTCTCTCAACATAAGACCAATGCTTTAAAAAGGCAAATCTCCACCTTTGCACAAAAGAATAATGAGACTTTGTATCAGTCCTGGGAGAAATTTAAGGAGCTATTAAGTATGTGTCCTCACCATGGGTATGACAGGTGGCAGTTAGTGAGCTACTTTTATGAGGGACTTACCTATAGAGAGCGCCAATTTGTAGAGATGATGTGTAATGGTGAATTTCTACAAAAAGATCTTGATGAGGCCATAGAATACCTTAATGAGCTTTACTGAAAAAGCTCATACTTGGACTGGACCTAGTGCTACTGAAAGCACAAATAGGTCACGACCTATAGGAAACCCAAGTAGTGGTGGAATATACCATCTTAGGGAAGAAGACAACCTAAAAGCTAAGGTCGAAATTCTCACTAGGGAGTTAGATGCATTAAAGGCTAAAGGCTCAAAGCTAACACACGTGGTTAATCATGCCAAATCTTCGGAACCATATTTTGTGTGTGGTAGGGTAGATCATCCAGCTCAAGAATGCCCCACATTTATAGATATGAGAGGGATGTATGAGGAACAATGTAATACCTTAGGCATGTACAAGAAGTCACTAGCACCTTTCTCTAATACCTATAATCCAAGATGGCAAAATCACCCCAACTTCAGCTAGAAGTTTGAAACTTGTACAACCCCCTAGATCATACCCTGCACCATATCATGCACCCTTATCCTCTAAGAGTTCTTTAGAAGACACTTACATGCTTTTATTGAGGCACAGGGTGAGATAAACCAAAGGTGTGAAGCATTAATCACATAGGTTATGGAAGAGAATTAGGAAATAAGGAGCCAAGTGTCCAAATTGATGGGCTCCTTGAGTGTGAATGAGCGCGGTAAGTTCCCTTCCCACGCTCAGTCCACACCCCATGGTCAACACATGGCACAAACAAATCTGGAAAATATGAATGCCATTGTGACAAGAAGTGGTAAGACATTACGTATCCCAACAATGAACAAATCCGAGGATGTGGAAAAGGGTCAAGGCAGTAGTGATGCCGAGTTACCCAAAGACCCTGAAGTCACCAAGAGCCCTGTTAAGGCACCATTCCCTCAAGCCTTGAAATTGAACAAGAAAAATCTGGACCTAAACAATGAAATCCTAAAGAACCTAAGGCAAGTAAAACTTAATCTACCTCTTTTGCATGTGATTAAGCAAGTTCCTACCTATGCAAAAGTTCTCAAGGATTTGTGTACCATTAAGAGGAAGCACCATGTAAAGAAAACAACATTTCTAATAGAGCAAGTTAGTACTTCAAAGAATTCCCCGAAAATACAACGATCCTGGCTGTCCAACCATTGCATGTAGCATTGGAAATCATGAGGTTGGACAAGCCTTGCTAGATTTAGGAGCTAGTGTAAATCTGATGCCATTTTCTATTTATTTGCAGTTGGGATTGAGAGAAATAAAACCAACTACTATGGTATTACAATTTGCTGACCGTTCCGTCAAAGTACCCCGGGGTGTGGTAGAGCATGTTCTCATTCAAATTGATAAATTATATTATCCTGTTGATTTCCTAATCCTTGATACTACCTTTGCTGTTGACACTAACTCTAAAATTCCTTTGATTTTGGGTAGACCTTTCCTTGATACTACAAATGCTCTTATTAATTGCAGGAATGGACTCATGAAGCTGTCCTTTGGAAACATGACCCTCGAGGTGAACATCTTCAATGTTGCAAAACAGTCTGAAGATGAGGACGAGAACCACCAGCTATACATGATCGAGTCACTCATCGATAGGGGAGTTTTCATAGCTCATGACTTTGATCCTTTTGATTATTTTCTTGTTAATTTTGAGATTGATTCTATTAATGATAAAACTGATATAATTGATATTTGTGCTATTTTTGATAAATCTCAGGATTATGGCACTCGAGCATGGCAACCAAAGTTTGAGGAGTTGCTCGAAAGAAGCAAGAAACAAATCCCCTTAAGTGTGGAAGCACCTAAAGTCGAATTGAAGCCACTACCTAAGGGTTTGAAGCATGTTTTTCTCGAGCCAGGTGATACTTTTCCTGTTATTATCTCATCTGAATTGTCTGAGTCTCAAGGTGAGAAATTAATTCGGACCTTAAATGCACATAAACCAGCCTTAGATTGGAGCATGGTTGATTTAAAAGGTATTAGTCCCCTGATCTGTTCTCATTACATAAATTTGGATAAAGGAACTAGTCCTCATAGAGACCCTCAACGTAGGCTTAACCCCACTATGAAAGAAGTAGTGAAGAATGAAGTGTTAAAACTATTAGATGTGGGAATTATATATCCCATAGCTGATAGTAAATGGGTAAGTCCTACACAAGTCATTCCTAAAAAGTCTGGAGTCATTGTAGTAAAGAATGACCTAGGAGAGTTAGTCCCTACAAAACTTGTGACTGGATGGTGAATGTGCATTGATTATAGAAAATTGAACGCTGCCACCCGGAAAGACCATTTCCCACTCCCCTTTATCGATCAAATTCTTAAGCGTGTAGCTGGTCATCCTTTTTACTGTTTCTTAGATGGTTATTCTAGTTATTATCAAATTGAAATTGCATTAGAAGACCAAGATAAAACCATTTTCACTTCTCCTTTTGGCACCTATACTTTTGGTAGAATGCCATTTTGATTGTGTAATGCCCCTGCCACTTTTCAACGTTTCATGATGAGCATTTTTAGTGACATGTTTGAAAATTGCATGGAGATTTTTATGGATGACCTAACTGTTTTTGGATCTTTATTTGATGCATGCTTAATGAATTTAGAAAGAGTGTTGATTCATTGTGAGGAAAAGGAATTAGTCTTAAATTAGGAAAAATGTCATTTCATGGTACCATTCAGTATTGTCTTGGGGCATATTGTTTCTTCTAAGGGGATAGAGGTTGATCAATCTAAGATTAAATTAATTTCTAAATTGCCCACACCTAAGACAGTAAAGGATGTAAGATCTTTCCTTGGTCATGCTGGTTTTTATAAGAGGTTCATACAAAACTTTTCCAACATATCTAGACCACTATGTGCCTTCCTAGTTAAAGATGTCCCATTTGAGTGAACTCAAGCTTGTCAAGAGGCCTTTAAAATGCTGATTGACAAGCTTATTTCAGCACCTATAATGCAATCACCTTATTGGACTTTACCCTTTGAAATCATGTGTGATGCTAGTGACTATGCTGTAGGTGCTGTTCTTGGACAACGAAGGGAGGGAAAACTTTTGTTATTTACTATGCTAGTAAAACCCTGAATAGTGCTCAAATGAATTACTCCACCACTGAAAAAGAATTGCTAGCTGTAGTATTTGCTTTGGACAAGTTTTGTGCTTATTTAATTGGTTCTCTTATCCTTATTTTCACAGATCATGCAGCCCTTAAGTACCTTCTTACAAAGAAGGATGCTAAGGCACGACTAATACGATGGATCCTACACTTGCAAGAATTTGACATCACCATCAAAGACAAGAAAGGAGTAGAGAACGTGGTGGCAGACCATCTCTCGAGGCTCACATTTGAAGACACCTCTGACGACATGCCAATCAAGGATGATTTTCCCGATGAGCATCTACTCTCTGTTACTTCTCTACCATGGTTTGCTCATATCGTGAATTATTTGGCTACCAGTGAGATACCGATGGATTGGAGCGCACAAGACAAGAGGAAATTCTTGAATGAGGTATGCAATTTTTATTGGGATGACTCCTGTTTTTCCAAGTACTGCCCTGACCAAATTTTAAGGTGTTGCATCCCTAATGAAGAGATTGCCAGCGTCTTGGAATTTTGTCACTCCCAAGCTTGTGGGGGCCACTTTTCAATGAAAAAACTCACTGCAAAAATTTTGCAGTGTGGATTTTATTGGCCCACCTTATTTAAAGACGCAAATATCTATTGTCACTCATGTGAAAAGTGTCAGAAGTTAGGAGCTGTGTCTCGTCATAATATGATGCCCTTAAACCTAATTTTAGTGATTGAAATCTTTGATTGTTGGGGCATTGATTTTATGGGACCATTTCCTCCTTCTTTTGAATATCAATATATCATTGTGGAAATAGTTTATGTGTCAAAATGGGTAGAGGCAGCAGCTAGCCGAAGCAATGATAATAGAACGGTAATTAAATTTCTCAAAGAAAATATGTTATCTCGATTTGGTACACCACGTTCTATAATTAGTGATCGAGGTACACATTTTTGCAACCATTCCTTTGAAGCTTTGATGAGAAAATATGGGGTGTTACATAAGATTTTCACTGCTCACCACCCTTAGACAAGTGGACAGGTCGAACTTGCAAATAGGGAAATTAAACAAATTTTAAAAAAAAATGGTCAACCCGAATCGCAAGGATTGGTCTTTAAGACTAGTTGATGCGCTTTAGGCCTACCGTACAGCCTTCAAAACTCCTTTAGGTATGTCACCTTATAGGCTTGTTTTTAGAAAGCCTTGCCACTTGCCTGTAGAGCTCGAGCATCGAGCTTATTGGGCCATCAAGTCTTTTAATTTTGACATAGGAGAGGCGGGTAAGCTTAGGAAATATCAGTTGACCGAGTTGGAGGAGTTAAGAAATGATGCTTATGAGAACTCTAGAATCTATAAGTCAAAGATGAAAGTGTTTCATAATAAAAATATTTTGAGGAAAACATTTAAACCTAATGATTGGGTGTTCTTATACAATTCTAGACTCCATAAGCATCCAGGAAAACTTCGGTCGAGGTGGACCATCCTTTTTGTAGTGAAAAATGTTTTTGCAAATGTGGCGGTAAATTGAGGATACTAGAGATGGTCGAATCTTTAAAGTAAATGGTCAACACCTTAAAATCTTAATCGATAGGCCCGACCCATAGCACTAGGCCCAGGTCGCACCAGCACGCACACCAGCCTGCGCCTAGGCCTTGCACCTTGTGCGCTGCAGCGCACAGTGTGCATGCACACACTCCCCTCAGCCCAAGCCGTGGAGCCCACAAGAGCAAGCCGCGGCGCCCACTCATGACCTACACATTTTAATCCAAAAATTACAGCCCTTTTCTTTATTTCTCTTTGAGAATACACAGCACACCTCACTCTCTCTCATCCTCTCTCCAAACCCTCACTTACCCACTCATTTTTGCTCAAAATTTCTTGATTCTAACATCATTTCTTGAAGGATTTAACATTAATATTGCAGATTTTGTTGGAAATTTATCCAAAAAGCATGGTACTAAGAGAATTTTGGGTTCATCAAGAAAACTTCAAGTTGGTGGGTACTCCTTCTTCTCTCCACTTTTGGGCATCAAGTAAGACCAATTTCTTCTCTTTGTTGTTCATTTGTGCTATTTGTGTGGTTGATTTTGAATTAGTTCTATTATTCTATAAATTTGATTCAAATGGCCCCTAAAACCAAGAGACCAAGGGGGAAACAACCTCAAGAGTATGATGAGAGCAAATTTGTTAATTTTGAGGCTAGTGAGAGATATGTTAGGATGATGCACACAAGAAAACCCATTCCTGAGAGAGGATTCAATATCACAGAGAGGGGGAACCCAACCTTGTTTAGAATGGTTATTGATAGGCATTGGGGTACATTTTCTAGACAACCATCTCATTCCCTCACAAATGTGGTTATAGAATTCTACCCTATTGCAGACGAACATAGGAATGGTAAGGTGAGGGTGAGAGGCAAAACAGTTTCTTTTAGCAACACATCTATAAATAGATTCTATTGGCTACCTAACATAGAAAATAGTAAGTATAGTGCATAAAGATCTAATATTAATTATGAAGAGATTTGCAATACTCTCTGTATTTCGGGCACTACATGGAAAATGACGGGTGATACCCTTACAACCTTGCCCGGTACTTCTCTAACTGTCAATGCTCGAGCTTGGCAATATTTTGTATGTCAGAGGTTGATGCTTGCTACCCACTATAGTGACCTTACTGTTGAGAGAGCTGTTCTGATATATGCCATTTTGATGGGCATGACTATTGATGTAGGCTAGATCATATTTAATTCTATCATACACACTGTGCAACAAAAGCTTGGATTGCATTTCCCTTCCTTAATTACCCAATTATGCATCCAAGCTGGAGTCCAGTACAGTCCTGATGAGGATGCCTAGCAACCAAAGAAGTCCATCAATGATAGCATGCTCACTCAAATTAAAATGTCAAGGCCGCCAGTTCAGGGAGAGAGAGCGGCGACTGCAGCTCCCTCTACCCCTAGGCACTTCACTGATGCAGAGCGCCTTGAGCACTTAGAGATTCGTTTTGATGAGCAATAGAAATTCTTGCATGATAGATTTGCTCGTCAGGAACCTTTCTTGGCTAGGCAAGCTGATTATCAAGCGATGGTGTACTCTTCTTTTGGTCAGATGTACCAACACCTTGCCTCCGCTACTTGTTGTGACATGGATCATTTTCCCACTTTGCCACCCTATCCGGGTTCGTCTTTTGATCCAACTCTAGAGGAAGATGACGAGAATGAAGAGGAGGATGAAGACTTAGAGGAATAGTTTTGGGTTCTATCTTATTTATCCCCTTTTATTTTATTTTATTTATTATCGGATGACTGTACTAACATTTATTTTGTCCTCCTTTTTGTTATTTTATATTTTGTACTTTCTTTTTGTTTCCAATTATTTCTTTCCATTTCATGTGTTAACCTAACATACGGTGAGAATCTTACTATTACACCGTAGTTGCTTTCTTTTTGTTGTTTTGTTCCATGTTGTAGATCGGAATTTCAGCAAGAGGAATGGCATGCAGTTCACATGGTGGTGCACAATTTTCAGCTTCTGTGCACTTTTGCTTACAAAGTGGGTTTCCTTTACCTTTTCTTTCACATTTAAGTCAATGCAATTTTTAAGTTGGGGGTGGAGGAAATATATTTCTTTTTTTTTCCATTGAACTGCTGGTATCATTTTCCATTTTTGTTTGTTTTTAGCATGCTTTGTGTTAAGCCTTCGAGTTAATTCTGTTGGTATTTTGTCCGAGGTTTAAACAAGAAGGTGGAAGAATAAAATCAGCATGTTAAACACCAGTGTGCACCACGGCACAACCTTCCTAGGCCACAGTGTCCAGCAAGGGAGGAATCCTATAGGAGGTGTGTGCCACGGCTCAGCCTTCCCCAGGCTGTAGTGCCCAGAAGCTTGAGGAAGTGTGTTTTGCCCTAGCCCACGTCCTTCCCTGTTCTGGGCCGCGGCGCCAAGCACACTGATGCACACATGTTTCAGATTTTTAAGTGGTTTGTGAGACATTTTCAAAATGCATAGGATCACTAAGGATTGATCAAGGGCTATGGATGATTAGTCTTCTAGATCTAAGGGTGGATATTGACCCTCAAGATTGGTTAAGAAGTTGGTGCACTATATAAAGGGTCACCTAGCTTCAAAAGATATAATATAACTTGTGAAAACTTGTGATTAAAAGTGAGATCAATTATAAGAGTGCAAAGACACTAAACTCAAGAGAGATTCTGTAGAGAAGCTGGTTGTTTAGAAAAAGAGAGAGTAGAATAGAAAGGGATTCAAGGGCTTGTAAGGGGAATTTTCTTGGGAAGATTCTAGGGTTAGTTCTTATCACTTTCTTCTTCTTCTTCTTCTTTTGTTCTTCAAGAACCTATGAGTTCTTGGAAGGGTGTTGCTGAGTGTAAAAAACTTCATTGATAAGATAGTTCAGAGAGCTCGGAGGAGCTCACGGGGACGTAAGCACGTTGTCGAACCTCGTCAACAAATTTCTTGTGTTCTTTTCTTTCTTGCTTTGATTGGTTGTTGTCTCTTTTCTTTATACAAGTCACTCTAGACTTGGGTGTTTGGAAGATCACCTCCTGGGCATCATCTAAGGTGGTTTCCCAACAGTGGTATCAGAGCTTACACAACTGGGTATCAGAGCAAGAACAGAAGGTATCGGAGCAAGACTCCAAGAATCAAAGAACAAACTTCTTGGGTGATTCAAGAATGGAGTAAAGATCAAGATCAGATCGTGTTCTTGAGGATGATTCAAGAACAGTGTTGAGATCAATCTTCCATTGTGTTCTTGAGGTTTAGAAGAAGTAGGAAGGCATTTGTGGGTGCTGCACAAATCTGGGATTATTTCCGCAAGATGGGTTCAAATTTCGTTGTTGAGAAGTTTGATGGAAAGGGAGATTTTTCCCTGTGGAAGCGGAAGATCAAGGTTGTTTTTATGCAGTAGAAAGTGGACTTTGCTATTGGAGAAGATGATGCTTTTCCAGTAAGTATCAAGGAGGACCAGTAGATTAAGATGAAGAAGATGGCATATAGCACCATCTTGCTACACATGTCGGATAGTGTCACAAGGGAGTGCGGAGACTCGGAAGATCCTGCTGTCATATGGAAGAAACTAGATGAGTAGTTTCTTACCAAAACTCTCCCTAACAAGATTTATCTTCTTAAAAGAATCTTTGCTTTTAAAATGGATCCTAATAAAGAGTTGCAGGATAATCTTGATGTCTTTAATAAACTAGTTCAAGATTTGGCTAGTTGTAGTATTAAATACCCGGATAAACAATTGGCTGTTATGTTATTAAATTCTCTTCCTGATTATTTTGATAGTTTAATTAATGCAATTGAATATGGAAGAGATACACTAACCAAAGAAATTGTGGTCAATGCTATAAGGGCTCATGATTTCAAAGCCAAGAGTAGGGAGGCATCAAGTGGGGAAGCGCTATTCGTAAGAGGTAGAAGAGTAACTCGGAATGGCAGTAGCATTCATGGCAACTACCGGGAGAAATCAAAAGGTAGAGGGCAGAGCCATGGGAGATCGTATTCCAAACTGAAGTTTGGAGGAAGGCGATGCTTCTACTGCAACAATGAGGGTCACTTCAAGAAAGATTGCAAGAAACGGTTATGAGATGAGAGAGGGAGAAGCTATACCAACAATGAAGAAGCTTTGGTTGCCAAAAGAGAACATCAAGATGATGTTCTTGTTGTGTGCTCAAATGTGAGCAGGAGATAAGGCAGTGAGAAATGGATTCTGGATTCCGGGTGCAGTTATCACATGTGCCCTCACAAGGAATGGTTCAAGAATTTCAAGGAGATCAATGATGGAAGGGTTTTCTTGGGGAATGACAATTCTTGCCAAGTGAGGGGGATAGGAGACATCTAGTTGAGGATGTTTAATGGAGTAATAAGGCTACTGTGAAATGTAAGGTATCTCCCGGATTTGAGGAGGAATTTGATCTTATTAAGGCAGCTGGATTCCATAGGGTATACATACAAAGCTGAGGGAGGAAAGATCAAGGTAACCAAGGGTTCTTTGATAGTGATCAAAGTAGTAATCAAAGATGGACTTTATGAGATGAACGGTGAGACAGAAATCAAGAATCAAGCAGCAAGCTTGATGGCTGAGATGGATAAGGCAGCACTTTGGCACAATCACTTGGGATATATGAGCGAAAATGGGTTGTGATTACGCCCAAAATATAACGCGATTATTGTAGTATAGTTTTGGGGTGTCGATTCCACAGGGAAACAAGTTAAGTACAACAGAAGGTGTAAACCTCAACACAAACAATAAAAAATTAAAAGAATCTGAGTTGTTTGAGAAAAAGGGTAATTGTGTAAATAAGTTTAAAATAAAAATGACAAGGTCCCAGAAATCCTCCCTAGGTTCGTTGCTCTAATCCTAACTTGATTCAGTTATTTTTATCTCGATTGCAAGTTTCACATCCCAAACAGGCAATCAAAAAATATTCAATTAAAGCGCATTTATAAATCCTAATGTAATTGTTATGAAATTTTCTTTACTTTCAAGCACACATGACCTAACTTATAAATTATTAAGAGACGACAATATATCTAAACGACGATACCGCAGCAATAGACAAATCTATAAAAGAGATCTACCGGACTCAATCACACCCAAACAGGTACACATAAGAAAAGCTTAACTGAACTTATATGGAAAAGAAGCATGCAACCACCGGAGTTATAATAAATCTACTAATTAAATTAAAGAATAAAACATAACAATATTTAACGAAAATAATTCCAACTACAACCGAATCAAATAAAGGAAAAATAAGAACAACTACACTTAGGGATTCATCCCTTCGCCTTGCTTGGAGACTAGTCGGCCATGAGGCTCATAAGTCATTGAGTTGCCTCCAGCCTCCCGACGATCATCTCTCCCGACCTTCAAACTTTAAACTTCGGGTTCCTCCTAAAGGCCCTCTGGATTGCTCCTAAAGGCCCTCTGGATTCATCCCCGATTCATTTCCAAAGCTAAAGTGGAGTGAGTCTTATATAGGCAAATACCAAGAGTACAATGTGTTTCCCATCCGATGTGGGATGTGGGATATAGAAATGTGTTTTCCAACATGTGGGATGTGGGATGTGGGATTTAAGCCCAAAATCACGCTGAAATCCCGCACAGCCTTACCTTTGTCTACTAAAACTGCCATAACTTTCTCTAGAAAAATCCTTTTGATGAACCGTAAAATTTTCCAGAAAATAGACTTCCGGATCTTTCTAAGAATATATGGCTCATCTCCTGGTTCTTCTTGTATCAATATAGTTTAATTTTCAAAGATGATTGATCTGTACGGGCAATTCTCGCAATTTAGTGAAACTCTTTCCAGTGCGGGCAGCAGTTGTTACTCTTTTAAGCCCTCCATCTTGTTCTTTCAGAAGCATTCCTTCACTCCAGTATGCCTCAAGTCTTTGTGCTTTAAGCAATGATAACTTTTCCTCCTCTTTTGAGCTTAAAGTACCTGAAAATGCACCGAAATAGATCAATGATCCAAGAATGATACTTTAGAGTTGTTAACGTATAAAAGTGAAATTAAAACCTAGATCAACCCTAAAGTGATAATAGTTAAGTACTGTTAAGAAGCATTTTATGACTCTCATCAGGTTGCAAGTTCTCAGCAAGGATGGTCTACTTGGGGGTGACAAAGTAGAGAAACTAGATTTCAGTGAGAGTTGCATTCTTGGGAAGCAACATCGGGTTAGCTTTAACACCGGAGTGCACAAGTCTAAAGAGATTCTTGACTATATCCATGCGAATCTTTGGGGACCAGCAAGGACACCAACACAGGGAGGTAATCGTTACTTTCTATCTTTGATTGATGATTATTCAAGAGTGGATTGGGTTTATTTCCTTAAAAATAAATCGGATGCTTTGAATAAATTTGTGGTGTGGAAAAAGTTTCTGGAGACTCAAATGGGCAGGGTAGTTAAGGTGTTAAGAATTGATAATGGCTTAGAATTTTTTAATAAGGATTTTGATAAATTATGTGAATTAAATGGCATTCTAAGACATAGAACGGTTGTGAAAACCCCTAAGTAAAATAGAGTTGCTGAGAGGATGAATAGAACCCTTATGGAAAAGATTAGGTGCATGTTAATTGGGTCTGGTTTACCAAAATATTTTTGAGGAGAAACTGTGTCTACAGTTGCATACTTGGTTAATAGATCACCCTTTAGAGCTTTAGAGCTCAAGACTCCCATGGAGATGTGGAGTGGGAAACCCCCGGAGTTGAGCAACCTTAAGACTTTTGGGTGTGCTGCATATGCACATCAAAAGGATGATAAACTTAACCCAAGGTCTAGAAAATGTGTATTTATAGGGTATGGTGATAGGGTTAAGGGGTATAGATTGTGGTCCTTAGAACTAAAAAGAATGAAACTCATAATAAGTAGGGATGTTATTTTTAATGAATTGTTATTTCCCTACTTAGAGAAAACTAACCTTGCAGGGGCTAGTGAGCAAACCAGTTCGAAATTTATGGAGCATCGCATCAAGGAGAATTCGATTCAGGTAGAGCAAGCAAGGCAAGAGGGTTTGGACCAGGTAGAGCCCATTGATGAAGGCCAAGCTCAAGAAACTTAAGAGGAGGCTGAACTGGAAGGGGATGATGCAGCAAGTTAGAATGACTACCAGCTCATAAGGGACCGGGAAAGGAGGGTGGTTAGACCACCTTTGAGATATGGTTTTGGGGATGCTAATGTAGCAGCTCCTTGGACAGAAAGAATGATGGTTGAACCAAAAACTTACATGGATGCCATGGAGTGTAAGGATTCATCAAAGTGGCAGCTAGCTATGGAGGAAGAAATGGATTCTTTTGAGGAAGAATAACTCTTGGGTATTAGTGCCCAAACCATAAAAACAGAGAGTTGTGGATTGTAGATGGATCTACAAGATCAAAGAAGGAAACACTCTAGAGGATGAAGTCCGGTATAAAGCTAGGCTGGTGGCGAAGGGGTTCACACAAAGAGAAGGTAAAGACTTCACAGAAATATTCTCACCAGTTGTGAAATACAAGACGATTAGGATAGTGTTAGCATTGGTGGTCCAATTCAATTCGAAAATCGAGCAAATGGATGTGAAGACAGCATTCTTATATGGAGAGCTTGATGAGACCATTTACATGAGGCAACCTAAAGGCTATGAGGAAAGAAGGCAGAGAGATTTGGTGTGCCAACTGAAAAAATCTCTACATGGCCTGAAGCAATCACCTCGATAATGGAACAAGAGGTTCGATTCCTTTGTAACCAGCATGGGTTTCATAAGGAGCTACTATGATTCGTGCTTATATTACAAGGGGCACAAGGTGGAGGAAGTGGTGATCATCCTGATCTATGTTGATGATATGTTGCTGATTGGGAGCAGCATGGAGAGGATAAAAAAATTGAAGACTCAACTCAGTAAGGAGTTTAAGATGAAGGATCTTGGCCATGCACAGAAGATCCTTGGGATGTGTATCATCCGAGAAAGAGAGAGAAACAGATTGAAGATCTCTCAAACTTCCTACATAGAGAAGATGATATCTAAGTTCTCTATGGAAGATAACAAACTAGTAAAGGTTCACCTCGCTGGTCATTTCAAGTTCTCCAGCGATCAATGTCCAAGATCGAATGAGGAGAAGAAGGAAATGGAAAATGTCTCCTACTCTAGTGCGGTTGGTTTTGTAATGTTCACCACAGTAAGCACTAGACCTAATATTGCTCATGCAATAAGGGTCCTCAGTAGGTTTATGAGTAATCCCGGAAAGGAGCATTGGCTTGGGATGAAGTGGTTGCTGAGGTATTTGAAGGGAAGCCCAGATGTGGGACTGGTTTATAAGAAGAGGGGTAAGTCCATCTGCCTTGAGGGTTATGCTGATTCGAACTATGGAGCAGACCGGGATAAAAGAAGATCGATTACCTCCTACTTCTTCAATTTAAACGGATGTTGTGTAAGTTGGAAGGCTCAGTTATAGCCAATGGTAGCACTCTCAACAACCGAGGCTGAGTACATAGCGGCTACGGTGTTATGTGGTGCAAAGGGTTGCTGGAAGAGTGAAGGTACTAGAGGAGCAGGTTGTGGTGTATTCGGATAGCCAAAGTGCATTACATTTGTGCAAGAATCTAGTGTTCCATGAGAGGACAAAGCACATGGATGTTCGATACCATTTAATTCGGGAAAATGTTACGAAAGGATGCATCCATGTGGACAACGTAGCCACGGAAGAAAACCCTACGGATTTAGGTACTAAAGTTCTACCTCAAAGCAAGTTCAATCATTGCCTTGGACTTTCTTAGGATTGGGGTCGGTTGATATGATGACTCAAGATGAGTTTGGATACTGAGTTCTCTGCATAATGGGTTCGGGTTTAAACACTTGGACAAAGGTAGAGATTGTTGGTATTTTGTCCGAGGTTTAAACAAGAAGGTAGAAGAATAAAATCAGCATGTTTAGCACCAGTGTACGCTACGGCGTCCAACAAGGGAAGAGTCCTTCAGGAGGTGTGCACCACAGCTCAACCTCCCCCAGGCTGCGATGCCCAGAAGCTTGAGGAAGTGTGCGTTACCCTGGGCCACGACCTGCCCTGTTCTAGGCCGCGGCGCCAAGCACACTGATGCACACATGTTTTAGCTTTTTAAGTGGTTCGTGAGACATGTTCAAAATGCATAGGATCACTAAAGATTGATCAAGAGCTATAGATGATTAGTCTTCTAGATCTAAGGGTGGATATTGACCCTCAAGATTAGTCAAGAAGTTGGTGCACTATATAAAGGGTCACCTAGCTTCAAAAGATATAATATAACTTGTGAAAACTTGTGATTAAAAGTGAGATCAATTGTAAGAGTGCAAAGACACTAAAATCAAGAGAGATTTTGTAAAGAAGCTCATTGTTTAGAAAGAGAGAGAGAGAGTAGAATAGAAATGGATTCAAGGGCTTGTAAGGGGAATTTTCTTGGGAAAATTCCAGGGTTAGTTTTTATCACTTTCTTCTTCTTCTTCTTCTTTTGTTCTTCAAGAACCTGTGAGTTCTTGGAAAGGTGTTGTTGAGTGTAAAGAACTCCATTGATAAGATAGTACAGAGAGCTTGGAGGAGCTCACGGGGACGTAGGCACATTGCCGAACCTCGTCAACAAATTTCTTGTGTTCTTTTCTTTCTTGCTTTGATTGGTTGCTGTCTCTTTTCTTTATACAAGTCACTCTAGACTTGGGTGTTTGGAAGATCACTTCCTAGGCATTAGCTAAGGTGGTTTCCCAACAAATTCACATGTCAATAATATGAGTTTAATTGAGATAGTGTACAACATTTAGAAGAAGATAAATCTTGCTTCGGTTTGAGAATAATTTAACTGTCAATCTTCATTTGGTTTGAGACTCTAGATTGCGGTAAGATTGCATGTTTAGTCTAAAATATTTAGAGAAGTTTTCTGTGTGATTGTTTTGTGAATACTTTTGCGGTCTCAACAAGTTCTAGAACTTATTTAATAATCACTTGAGGCGAATTCCTAGAATGCACATTACTTAAGATACAATGTAGGCCATTTTTGGACCGTTTGAGCCTTTCAAACTTACCCTTGCTATATTCATCGTTAGTCACCTATTTGAGCCTTTCTCGAAAAAGAATTTGAACCTTGTATCTTTTGATAACCCATTTACTTACCTCCATGAGCCTAAAAACATTTTATCCTTACCTTTCTTTTGAAAGAACTTAGTTATACACATTTGTTGAGAAGCACTTGAGAGGAGTAAGGATGAAAATATGAAAAAAAATATATATATATTACTAACATAACCCAAGTACATTAAAAGAGATAAGTTGAGATTGTGGAAAAAAAATGATGAAAAATAAGGTGAATGGTCTTATGCCAAAATAAAAAAGAAGTGAATTATAGCAAAGAAATAAGAAAAAAAAAGGTGGTGATTTATTGAGAAAAATGCTCGAAAAAAATGGTTGAAAGAGTTGGGTGTTGAAGTAAGGTTATCCAGTGCTTAAAGTAGGTTGTGTTTAAAACTAAGAGATTAAGTTCTTTTATTTGTTGAAACCTTTCCGTTCTTTCTTAACCTTTACCTTAGTCTAACGTTACAATCTTATTAAAGACCTATTAATCCAAGGTAGTGTGATTTTTCTACAATAGTGGAGAGTGATTTGAAAAATAAGCCTATGGAGCTTGATTTGTGATTGATGTCACGCAATTTATTATGTTTTTAGAGGCTAAGACTTGTATTCATGAATGTTATGCATAAAATCATCTGGGTGTTTGGATTAATTGATTGTGGTAAGATGGATGTTAAGAGTCGATAACAATTTTAAGATTGATGTTTGGATTACTTTTGGATTTGGGTGATATTTAATGATTCTATGTGTTGTCTGTTATGTGCGATTTCTGAGACAAAAAGTGAATTGCTCCTAGTTTAACACTAACATTGCTTTACTTTGTTTTGATTCCTACCGTAGAATTCATCTCTTGTTTTCACTTGAATTGCTAGGGACTAGCAATAAGCTAGTTAGGGGTTGTGATGAGAGTCATAAAATGCATCTTAACATAACTTAATTGTTAGCATTTTAGGGTTGATCTAGGTTTTAATTGCACTTTTATACGTTAACAACACTAAAGTGTCATTCTTGGATCATTGATCTATTTTGGTGCAGTTTCAGGTACTTTTAAGTTCAAAAGAGGAGGAAAAGTTATCGTTGCTTGAAGCACAAAGACTCAAGGCATACCGGAGTGAAGGCATGGTTGTAGAAGGAAAAAATGAAGAGAAATCAAGTCTTGAGTGTGTGCGCTGCGGCATGAAAATATCCAAGCCTCAGCCTCCAGAACCAAGCTAAAAGAGCAAGAAAGGAGCTTCTGTGAGCACCGCGGTCTGGACCAGGCAAGGCCGCAGCCTCCAAAAAGTGAAGAAACCAAAGACTAGGCAGAGCTGTGGCACAGGGAAGTGAGAGCCGTGGCGCGAACACGATCCATTTCTCCTAGTTATGACCTAATTAGAACTTTAATGATTGTTTAAACCCTAAAACACCGTTGGACCTTTTGTATTATAAATAGATCACTTAGGGTTTGAGAAGAGAACATCATTAAGGCTGGAAAACATAAGAAGACTGTTATATTCTCCTACATCAAAGTATTCAAGAATGAATCCCATGGCCAACTAATCTCCAAGCAAGGTGAAGGGATGAATCCCTAGGTGTAGTTGTTCTTATTTTCCTTTATTGAATCAATTGTAATTGGGATTTATTGTCAAAACATTGTTATGATTTACTCTTTAATTTAATTAGAAGATTTTCTCTTAATCCAGTGATTATATCTTTCTCCTCGATATAAGTTTAGTCATGCTCTTCTTATGTCAAGTTTGTTTGGATGTGATTGAGTCCGATAGATTTATCTTTTAGGTTTGTCCATTACTATGATATTGTTATTAAGATATATTGTCGTCTCTTGATAAATCTATAGGATAGGTCATGTGTGCTTAAATCAAAAGTAAAGAGTAATTCATATCAATTACATTAGGGTTTATATATACTTTGATTGAATATTTGCCGATTTCCTGTTTGGGATGTGAAACTTGCAATCGAGATAAAAACGACTAAATCAAGATTGGAATAAGGCAACGAACCTAGGGTGGATTCTCAGAACCTTGTTGTTCCTTTATTATATTTTTCAATCTATTTACACAATTTTCTCACAATTACCTCATTATCAAAATTCATATTTTCTCACTTGATTGTTATCGTTCATGTTAAGGTTTGCACTTTTCCTTTGTAGATCGCTTTTCCTCGTGGGATTGACACCTCAACTATACACACTAACCTCATATTAGTTTGAGTGTAATCAATATTCTATATATACTTCTTTGAAACTTGGACCTTTGAATAAAACTGGTGTTGTGATTCAATTGGCTGATAGATTTAATGCCTATCCTAAGGGTGTAGTTGAGGATGTTCTTGTGCAAGTTAATGATTTGGTTTTCCCTGTTGATTTCTATGTGCTTGATATGGAGGATGGTGATGAGTCTTAAATATTGCAAATTTTATACCCTTAACTTACATTTGTTATGCTCTTAGTTAGTAGTATTTTACTTCATTTTATGTTTTTCTTGTGTTTTGTGTGTTTTTACAGCTTTGTGGAGAAAGTGCAGCATTTCAGGTTGATTTGAAGCTTCTGGAGACATTGCGCTCGATCGCAACAGATATGCGATCGAGCGCACCAGCGCTCGAGCGCACCTGCCTTTGAACGAGCGCAAGGTCAACATCCCACATCGAAATATTTGAAGTTCAGTGCATCTGCGATCGATCGCAACAAACATGCGATCGAGCGCACATGAGATCGTGCGCACAAGACATGCGATCGATCGTACCTGCGATCGATCGCACCACACTGCGATCGAGCGCACACGGGCCTGTATCCCACATCGTTTCTGTAACCTGTTTTACTCCGGGTCTCCCCCTATATAAACACCATTTGGCTTCATAATCCAATGTACAATTCCTGAGCCACTTTGGTGTTTACCGGTGGACATCCGTCAGCATTCTGGTGGATCCCGAAGGCATTGCTACCACGAGGGGAAGCGCCGCCCGTCAGCGAGTGGAATTTCTCCCATGTAAAGTTGTTTATTTATCTCTTTATATTCAGTTGTTTTAGTTTAAATGTTTAGCACTTGTTATTATAGTTTTATAGTTATGAGTGGCTAGACTCTTCAGCTAAGGTTGAAGATGAAGCCCCGTCGTTGTTTGGCGTAGTAGTTCAGATTTGTTTGTACAAATCTGACAATTTTTAGTATAAATGTTCTGTCAATTATTTGAGTTAATCTTATAATTGATTGAGTTTAAATTGTCCGTTGGATTTTCTTTGTGTTTCATCTGATGGATACATTGAATGCTTTTCGATTAAATTGGATTCCCTTTGTGATTTGTTAAGAGCGGATACATCGGGTGCTTTTGGTTTAGTTGGGATATTCTTTGTTTTTTGTCTTATAGTTGGATTCATTGAATGTTTTGATAGGCTATATTTTTAGAACATGTATGCTTAACTTCGGTGGGGTGGATCCGGAAACTTTAGTGCTTTTTATTATTAGTTTTAAAATCAATTAAATTTAGTTTTAATTTATTTTACAAATTATCATTCAAAATTCGGAACTAGGTTAAGATAGAGTTAGTTTGGATTAAAAATTATATTTTCACAACGCAATTCCCTATGGATTCGACCTCGCACTTGCACAACGCTATATTGCAAACGACTCGTGCGCTTGCGAGTAATTTAAAACTCACAACAAGTTTTTGGCGCCGTTGCCGGGGAATTGTTTTGTTTGTGAAAATTTTTGGTCTGAATTGATTTTATTTTTCTACCAGTTAATTTAATTAGTTAAAAAAAAAATTATTTTTGCTTTATTCTGTTGCTTCTACTGGTTAGTATCTCATTATTTTTCTGATAGTGTATGCTTGGTCGGAGATCCTTGAACTTAGATTTGACACATTTAGATCCCGACTTAGAAAGAACTCTTAGGAGACAGAAAAGAGCGCTAGTTGAGAGAAAGACTGCTGAGATGGGAGAAAATTTTAATCATCCTGAACATGTAGAGCAACCTAGAGCTTGGAACGTGGACTCCACTACATCCCTTAGGGATTTGTTCGCACCCGTTGCGACTAACTCATTTTCCTACATAGTGTTGCCACCAACCAATGCCACACACTTTGATTTGAAGCCACATGTTATCCAACTCCTACCCTCATTCCATGGCTTAGATCTTGAAAATCCTTATAGTCATGTGAAGAAGTTCAAAGACATTTGTGCTACATTCAAATTCCAGAACTTCTCTGAGGAGTCAGTCCATCTTCGACTCTTCCCTTTCTCCCTTCACGATAGAGCTAGGGCGTGGTTGGACTCCAACACGTCCGGGTCTATTACATCTTGGGAAAACCTGCTTAGCAAATTTTACCATAAGTTTTTCCCAATGTCTAGAGTGAATAAGTGCCGTAAGGAGATTAGCTCTTTCACTCAGGACGAGGATGAGAAGTTCTCTGAAAGCTGGGAGCGCTTTAAAGAGTTACTGATCAGATGCCCTCCACATGGATATGAGAAGTGGAGACTCGTTCAATTCTTCTACCAAGAGTTGACTCAACCCAACCGTAGCATGATCGAGTCTATGAATGGGGGTGCATTCTTGAGTCTGACAGGAGACGAAGCATATATGGTGTTGGACAAGTTGTCCAACAACTCACAGCAGTGGGATTTTTCAAGCTGTCGAGATAAGTCCATTCGTGCTCCTAAGAGGGGAGGCATCTATGAGGTCAGAGAGGACGCTGATTTGAGGATAAAGTTAGATGCCCTCACTAAGAAGATTGACGCGCTCACTGTGAGCCAATCCATTAATGCTGCCAACACATTCAATGTTGAAAGCTGTTCCATCTGTGCTAGTCCCATGCATCTAGCACAGAATTTCCCATCAATGCCGGCTTGTGCCGAGTATCCTATGGAACAAGTAAATGCTTTCAATGACTTTCGAAGGCAGTCAAATGGATCGTACTCTGAGACGTACAATCCAGGGTGGCGGAACCACCCAAATTTTTCATGGAGACAGAACCAACCAATGAATCAGGGAGGATCCTCTCATCATGCTCAAAATCAATATCCTCCCGAATTTGCCCTACAAATTCCTAATCATGGTCGTTCTGCCCATCCAACACCTTCACCTGCTTACCATGCACCCGCTCAAACACCAGCGCTAGTTTCTCAATCGCTTGAGGACACCCTTAAGGAATTCATGAAGGCGACTAGCCAAAATATAAGCGATGTGAGGAGTGCAACAATGGTAAACACCCAAGCAATTCCCAAGCTAGAGAGTCAAATAGGGCAAATTGCAAGTCACTTGGGTGAGAGAGAGAAAGGAAAGTTCCCCAGTCAGCCCGTGCAAAACCCAAAAGGACAATTTATGGTTGAGAGTTCATCAACTCCAACGCACGGGGAGGAACAAGTACAGTCGATTGTCACACTAAGGTCTGGGAGACAAGTGGACAATCGAGTGGAAGAGAGCCCTGCTATGCAGCAAGGGCAAGGGAGTGGCAACACAGAGAAGAGAGATGCTGAGCCATCTATAGCCACACCTACTAAGAAAGACCCTCCTAGGTCGTTTGTACCTAGAGCGCCCTACCCTGAGAGATTACAGGCGCCCAAGAAAGGAGGGAAGTATGAAGAAATTCTGGAGGTATTCAAGCAAGTCCATATCAATATCCCATTTTTGGATGCCATCCATCAAGTGCCATCATATGCTAAGTTTTTAAAGGACTTGGTCACTATCAAGAGAAGGACGAATGTCCCAAAGAAGGTATTTTTGACCGAGCAGGTCAGTTCAATCCTTCAGTGCAAGCTACCCATCAAGTATAAGGACCCGGGGTGTCCTACCATCTCTTGCACGATAGGAGTCAGCCATATTGAGAGGGCCTTTTTGGATCTAGGGGCGAGTGTGAATCTTCTACCCTACTCAGTCTATGTGCAGTTGGGGTTAGGAGAATTGAAGCCCACATCCACGACGCTTCAATTGGCTGACAGGTCAGTGAAAAGACCACGGGGGATAGTTGAGGATGTTTTGATAAAAGTGGATAAGTTCTATTTCCCCGTGGATTTTATTGTGCTTGACACAGAGCCGGTTCAGAATGTAGGGATTCAAATACCGGTGATTCTAGGGCGACCATTCTTAGCCACGGCTAACGCCCTAATCAATTGTAGGATAGGGGTGATGAAGATCTCCTTCAGATATATGACAGTGGAGTTGAACATTTTTGATATCACTAGGCAACCACTGGAATATGATGAAATGAGAGATGTATACTTGATAGAGGAGATTCTTGAGGATACTGTGGATGAATCAAGCATTGAGGATCCTATGGAGGCATGCTTTGCTCACTTTGGAGAGGACTTGGGTTTAGATAAGTTACTCGAGGAAATAAATGCCATTTTGGAGTCTGATCCTCAAGAAAGCATAGAGGAGGAGAAGGAGTCACCCGAACCTCAACAGAAGGAACTTAAGCCTTTACCGGATAATCTTAAGTATAAGTTCCTGGGTCCAGCACACTGTTTGCCTGTGATAATAGCTTCAGATTTGGGAGAGGCTCAAGAGGAGAAATTATTAGATGTTTTAAGAGAGCACAAGGAAGCTATCGGCTGGACCATTGAGGATATTAAGGGAATCAGCCCCTCGGTGGTGATGCACAGGATACATTTGGAGGAAGATGCTAAGCCATCGAGGGAGCCGCAAAGAAGGCTCAACCCTGTTATGCAAGAGGTTGTGAGGGCAGAGGTTATTAAGCTGTTAGATGCAGGGATCATTTATCCCATCTCTGATAGCAAGTGGGTGAGCCCCATTCATGTCGTGCCCAAGCGAGCTGGGTTAACGGTAGTAAAGAATAAGGACGACGAGTTGGTGCCAACTCGTGTGCAGTCTGGGTGGAGAGTGTGTATAGACTACCGTAAGCTGAACACTGCCACAAGGAAGGATCACTTTCCACTTCCATTTATTGATCAGATGGTGGAGCGTTTGGCTGGGTACGAGTATTATTGCTTTTTGGATGGTTATTCTGGATATAACCAGGTCCCCATGGACCCCGAAGATCAGGAGAAGACGACATTTACCTGTCCTTTTGGGACCTTCGCCTACCGTCGCATGCCCTTTGGGTTATGCAATGCACCCGCCACTTTTCAGCGGTGCATGGTCAGTATATTCTCTGACATGGTAGAGCGGTTCTTGGAGATTTTCATGGACGACTTCTCCGTCTTCGGTTCAACAATTGAGGAGTGCCTGCACCGTCTCTCTTTGGTTTTGGTACGGTGCAAGGAGAAGAACCTGGTGCTTAATTGGGAGAAGTGTCATTTTATGGTCAAGCAAGGAATTGTACTGGGGCATATCGTATCTCATCGAGGGATTGAGGTCGACAAAGCAAAGGTGGATTTGATTTCCAGCCTTCCACCCCCACGTACGGTGAAAGAGGTTCGATCTTTTCTGGGCCATGCAGGTTTCTATAGGCGATTTATCCAGAATTTCAGTAAGATCGCCAGGCCCTTGTGCAAGTTGTTGTAAAAAGATGCCCCATTTCTATTTGATGAGGATTGTAAGAAAGCATTTGGGGATCTGAAGGAAATTCTGACGTCCACACCCATTATTCAGCCACCTAACTGGGGTGTGTCTTTTGAGATTATGTGTGACGCATCAGACTATGCTGTTGGAGCTGTTTTGGGGCAGCGTGTTGATAAACTTCCCCATGCTATCTATTACGCAAGTCGAACTCTAAACGACGCACAACTCAATTATTCTACCACTGAGAAGGAGTTGCTTGCAGTCGTTTTTGCACTAGACAAGTTCAGATCCTACTTGTTAGGATCTAAAGTCATTATCTACTCGGACCATGCTGCATTGAAGTATCTTTTCTCTAAAAAAGATGCTAAATCTCGTCTTATCCGATGGATCTTGCTACTTCAAGAGTTCGACATTGAGATTCGGGATAAGAAAGGTTCGGAAAATGTGGTGGCGGACCATTGGTCTAGATTGATTGTGGAATTCAGTGAGGCTGCCACTCCCATCTCTGAGACCTTTCCTGATGAGCAATTGATGCACATTGTTCACAGTCCCACACCATGGTTTGCTGACATAGTGACTATCTTGTAACCGGACACATGCCCTTGCATTGGGGGAGGCAAGATAAATCAAAATTTTTGGCCATGGTAAAACACTTTTTCTGGGACGATCCTTACCTGTTCAAGTATTGTCCTGATCAGATCATTAGACGATGTATTCCTGAGCATGACCAATCTAATGTCATCGCCTTTTGTCATGATCATGCATGTGGAGGCCATTTTAGTGCTAAAAAGACCGCTGCAAAGATTTTGCAGTGTGGATTTTATTGGCCTACCTTGTTCCGGGACTCTCACACCTACTGTATATCTTGTGAGCGTTGCCAAAAGCTAGGGAGTCTTTCTAGGAGAAATATGATGCCCCTCAATCCTATTCTGATTGTTGAGATTTTTGATGTGTGGGGCATTGATTTCATGGGACCATTTCCAAACTCCTTTGGCTACTTATACATTCTAGTTGCTGTGGACTATCTGTCCAAGTGGGTGGAGGCTGTTGCGTGCAAGACCAATGACCACAGAGTTGTGGTCCAGTTCTTGAAAGACACTATTTTTGCTCGTTTTGGTACGCCTCGAGCAATCATAAGTGATGGAGGTAAGCACTTTTGCAACAAGATCTTTGAGCAGTTGATGAAGAAATATTGTATTACACACAAAGTTGCCACCCCATATCACCCACAGACGAGTGGTCAAGTGGAAATCTCAAATCGCGAGATCAAACATATTTTGGAAAAGACTGTGAACCCTACTAAAAAGGATTGGTCTCTGCGATTGACGGATGCACTGTGGGCATATCGGACAGCCTTCAAGACACCAATTGGCATGTCTCCCTATCGCATTGTATACGGAAAGGCATGTCACCTTCCGGTTGAATTAGAGCATCATGCGTATTAGGCTGTCAAGCAACTAAATTTTAATCTTTCCAAGGCTGGCTCACAACGAAAGCTCCAACTCAATGAATTGGAGGAGCTGCGGAATGATGCATATGAGTGTGCCCGATCATACAAAGCACAAATGAAGAAGACTCATGACCAAAATATTTTGAGACGAGCTTTTGAGCCTGGTCAGAGAGTTCTTCTTTATAATTCACGCCTGCATCTTTTTCCAGGCAAGCCCAAATCCCGATGGTCAGGCCCATTCATTATTCAATCGGTTTTTCCTCATGGGGCCATCGAGATTGAGGATCCTAAGAATGGTAATACTTTCAAGGTAAATGGACAGAGGCTGAAACCATTCTTAGAGTTGAGGAGTCTGGACATTGAGACGATACTGTTGGAGGATCCTAGTTACTCAGATTGAGTGTAGTATTCTAGGGAGAGTCTGGCTGAAGACGTAAAACTTAACGCTCATGGGAGGCACCCCACAGCTTACCTTTTCTTTTGTTTATTTATTATTTCGCATTTTTATGATTAATGTTTGTTTCCAGTATTTTTTGTTTTCCAGTTTTTATTTTTCAGGGACAAAGCGTACTTCAGTTCAAGTTTGGGGGTATGCTATGAGCCATACCAGTCCAGATAGTTCTCCATATCTCAGGTCAGCTCTTTCCATATTAGTCACACATTGGGGTCAATGTGTAATTTAAGTTTGGGGGTATGGGAGACACATCACGCACTTTGTCCTAATTTGTTGTCTTTTCGTCATAGAGATAAATGCATGCTCATGTTATCGTGAAATTTTAGTTGATCTAAACATTTTCTGTGATGTGATGTCATTGGTGAGCTTAACATTTTGAACACATGATCTGGTGATAAATTTTTAAAATTTAGTTACTTACTTTAGGCATTTTGAGAATTCACATGTTTGATCTAATCTAACACGAGCACATTAGCACAAATTATGTGAGGTATGACATGTGATTTTAATGTGTATTTTTCCTTATCTTAACTGAAACTGGATGACTTGTTGGATGAACTCTTGGGCATAGGAAAATAAAAATAAAAAAAAAATTATCAATAAACTTTTTGCTGAGTAACTGGACCTCTTGCCTTAGTAAGCAGTGAGTGTTCACGTCAAAAGGTGAAATTTTGCTTGGTAATATTAAGGTCAGTTTAATTTCGTAGCCTTTTTTACTCGAGTTAGTAAGTCCTTAGGGGTGTTTTTAAACCTAATGCCCTAAAGCCTCTTGGTTTGGGAGTCATTGGCTCAACACTCGCTACATGGGTCAATTAGAAAGCTTAAGGGAACTAAACATAGCCGTGCCTTATTATTAAAAAAAAAAAAAAAACTATGCCTTTTCGTTCATTTTTTATGGGAAATTCGGTGAATCTTGAGACATGGAGACCTTACATATTAGAGTTACTTGGAAGCTTCATTTTTATATGCTAATTCACCTTACACTGATTCAAGCTTGTGATGCCTTATCCTGCATTTTGTAAGTAATTAGATTTTAACATTTCTATTCATTGAGAAGATGGGTTTACCTTTTTAAGCTTGCTTATGAATGAATATCATGGTGATGTGTGCTCCTTAAATTTTTGGATACCATGAATGATGACTTTATCTTTATGTTCTTTGTTTTTCATTGAGTCTTTTATTTTGTTTTGCTAAGGGACTAGCAAAATATAAGTTTGGGGGTATTTGATGAGTCTTAAATATTGCATATTTTAGACCCTTAACTTACATTTGTTATGCTCTTAGTTAGTAGTATTTTACTTCATTTTATGTTTTTCTTGTGTTTTGTGTGTTTTTACAGCTTTGTGGAGAAAGTGCAGCATTTCAGGTTGATTTGAAGCTTCTGGAGACATTGCGCTCGATCGCAACAGATATGCGATCGAGCGCACCAGCGCTCGAGCGCACCTGCCTTTGAACGAGCGCAAGGTCAACATCCCACATCGAAATATTTGAAGTTCAGTGCATCTGCGATCGATCGCAACAGACATGCGATCGAGCGCACATGAGATCGTGCGCACAAGACATGCGATCGATCGTACCTGCGATCGATCGCACCACACTGCGATCGAGCGCACACGGGCCTGTATCCCACATCGTTTCTGTAACCTGTTTTACTCCGGGTCTCCCCCTACATAAACACCATTTGGCTTCATAATCCAATGTACAATTCCTGAGCCACTTTGGTGTTTACCGGTGGACATCCGTCAGCATTCTGGTGGATCCCGAAGGCATTGCTACCACGAGGGGAAGCGCCGCCCGTCAGCGAGTGGAATTTCTCCCATGTAAAGTTGTTTATTTATCTCTTTATATTCAGTTGTTTTAGTTTAAATGTTTAGCACTTGTTATTATAGTTTTATAGTTATGAGTGGCTAGACTCTTCAGCTAAGGTTGAAGATGAAGCCCCGCCGTTGTTTGGCGTAGTAGTTCAGATTTGCTTGTACAAATCTGACAATTTTTAGTATAAATGTTCT